>JAOXYL010000078.1:15890777-15902647 GCA_028564955.1 Terapon puta
GCGAACACGTCACCCGCTGAAGCTGATGCGGGCTGACGGTCGAGATTAAGCACGAGGCGGTCGCTGGCGTTCGTCTTTCAATCCACCCACAGCTGCAGTTTGTTGTGATTTTAGGATTGACTACATTACGTCGCAGTTACGATGCTGCCAGTAGACTTTTTTTTTTTTTTTCCCTTGAGAATAACACCACGCACAGCGCAAATAAAGTGCCGATATGAATGATGATGGGAAGGAGAGGCAATCAAATTTGTATCTGATCACAAAGGACACATCGTCACGAGTAAGTGTAAATGACAGATGCGCCTGACCTGTACACTTCCCTGGATTAAAATTGCGCGATGACAAGTATTAATATGGCCGGTTAAGGACAATACTCTGCTGCATCTGCATTTTGTGATTGGAAACGATGACAGTAATTTCTTTTTTGGCTCCGACGAGACTTTCAAGTGAACCGAAGGGGAGGGGATTTGTGTCAGAGTAAGAGAATAACAAGCACTTATGGAAAGATTAGCCTCCCTCCTCCAAATTACAATGGCAAGCGACGGCCGCTCTGTTTGGAAGGTCACCCCTCAGCGATGAAGCCGAGATGGGGAACATTTTTACAGGGTTGATTCGGGGAGAGCCGGGGTTCGGCCTGCCCGTAGATCAAGTCCAAGCGAGTCGTTTTTCACTGCTGGTGGCTGGTTTTCGGGGTGAGATGGATGCGGTTCGAGGAAAGAAGGCTGGCCAGGGAGGAGAAACAGTGATGCAGAAAAAAGAAGGAACGTGTTTTTGTTTTTTCATTTATTCCATCCAGAAATCTGAGAGGGATGCTTGTTTTTCTGAAAAAAAATCCTGATTGTGTAGCTGAAATCGATAGGATAATACCCGCCCCGTGGTTTTTTTTTTTCCTTTCTAAGGGACAGGCCAGTAATTGAACTTGTGGAGAGAGTGAGTAAAACGTAGAGAATCAGGGCAGGGTAGGGGAGGGAGCGAGGCAGGATGCGGGAGGTGGGGCGTGGGCGAGGCGAACGCTCAATGAAGCTACTTTATATTTTGGTTCATTTTCTATTAACGGAGATGGATCATCACTAGGTCAAACCTCAATTTGTTAGATGGCGATAGTGAGCCCCAATCAATCCACTAAAATGTTGTGAGTGGTTTCATTTTAGGAACAATGGATCGTGGGGGGGGGTTAGAGGAGGAGAAGGATTGGTGGGGGGGGCGCAGTGATGGAGATTAATGTTAAAGTGGACTAATGGACTGTCTGTCTAAGCACTCACCATGGACAAACTCTGTAATCAGCCCATACAAGCTGCTCGGGTTTTGCAGGTACAGGCAGCGGGCCACAATGGGGCTGCACGCAGAATTTATCGAGTGTGTCTTGGCAAAACGCCTGATTCACCAAAGCATCCTCGTCCCGTGATCTGCATTTTAACCGTTTATGCATTTTTACATCCTGATCTTTGGCAGCACAGCTCTCTGACTGACGCATTGTGACCTTGACGACGCTTTTTTTTTTTTTTTTCTCGTCCCTCACCTTTTGTCAAGGCTCGCCTCCTCGTTTCTAATTCTATTCTCTCTCTCCCTGCATGCACCGTCTTATTCTCTGTTTTCCAGCTTCCTATATTTTCCTTCACTCCTTCACTGTTATGAAACCATGTGACTGACATATAGAAAGGTTACATATAGTGTGCACAAGGTACCAAACTCAAGACCTACTTAGGGCCGATATTAGAAGGCGACCTTGGTCTGCAACAGTGGCTGCTCCACTTAATATATTACACTTCCAACTAAATGCAATTGCTGAGTTAAAGTCTATATTTTTACAAACCAAATGTGCCAGTGGTTCAGAAACATTTGACTTAAAAAAAGCCATTTGAATACATGAGGTATATTTTGTGCAAAATGGCACTAATACCACTGCTTTGTAGCAGATGTTTCTCATTCTTCGGGGAAGCTAAAAGTTGAAAGTGGTATTCTTACACATTTAAATATGCAATAAGCTCCTTTTGAAACATGGAAATGCAAATTGAGCAGTTAAGTACCTGGCTCTTAAACTTTTTTCTCTCTACTTTTCTTTTTTTCCATTATATTCTTTCATCACACGTTCACTTATTTGAAGCAATGAACTTCAATCAGCGCTCTGCATATCTAAATTGGATATGTTTTACACACCCTGGACACCCTGGAGTCGAAATAATTACAACAATATTTACACTACAAAGGGGGGGAGGACAGCTGTGTAATACATATCATTCATGTAAAGGCCCAATGGCAAGGGAATTGCGTGACTTCGGCGCTGTAGGATTGAAACCGCTCAATTAAAATTACAGCATCTCAGAACAAAGAGGGATGTGAGTGAATTTGTGTGTTTTTTTTTTATTTTATTAAATTATTTTATTCAGTCAACATGGCCACTTATTCAACAAATGTTTAACTCAGACATTGGAAACACGCTCTTTGGGCAAAACAGATATCTGAAGAGACTTTTCTGAGAAAAACGGAGGCGCTGCAGAGGAAGAGGAGCCTTCCACGTCACGATATCTCACATCAGCGTCCTATCTGCTCCAATCTCGCCGTGTGTCACGTTGCCATGGGGATCATAGCCAAGCTCTCTGGGTCTCCTGTCAGGTAATGGCGACGTCTCTGGCACAAACACGATGTGAGTGTGTTCTGAATGCAAAACGACCCCTCTCGGTGTCCGGCCGTCAAGCCGAGCGAGCGGCTGGCGAGCGGCCACGGACTGACAGAGCAAATCAGAGCGGACCTCCTGACGTCCCGGAGACGGCAGGAAAGTGACATTTAGATTTGGCTGTTCGCAGAGTCAAACTGCTTTGGATGTGAGCACATGGTCTCAAAGGGCTTTAGGATGGGGGCCAGTGACGTTTGCCATGGAATCAGGAGGATCTCAGTGAACTTTGATTTGCAATATGACAACATAACTTCTCTCAGGCCATGTTGTACCGCCACACCATTTGACTGATCGACGATGAAAAAATACACAGACAAATAACAACAACTCGTTAGACTAAACACGAAAACTGTACGTTTATTTTTCCAGTTACATACCACTCCATTGGCATATTTACTTTTTTTTTCATTGGCTGTTGTGGCGTCTCCCATCCTCAAGATGCATGTTGTGTTTACACGTCAGCGGGAAGAGCTCCACCCAACAAAAAGCTAAAAGGGTTCAAGGGTTCATGGGTTCATTAATTTATCATTATGCAAGTCTTGAACACAACCCTCCATATTTCTGCTGGATTTGTACGCGGCACAAGACGTGCAGTGAGTGTGTTGATTAAATATTCAATTTCATTTGGAGGAAAAACATGTTTATTTACTTTTTTTCCAGTTTTTATTTGCTGTATTATCCCTGCGCGGTGTGTGTTCTCAGCTAAAGAGCTCACACAAAGCACGCGGCCGTGAAATATGACTGGTAGCGGAACGCGTGACAGATTGTCAATAATGCAATAAATGGTAATTATGGTAACAGCAGTAGGAGAAAATGACTGAGTCACTTATCACCAGCTCTTAATTTGATACATTGGTCAGGACTGGATATATCTCAGGCTGTATGAGTCAGTGTGCCATATTTTGTGTAATCTAGACTCAGATTACAGTTTCGTGTTTGTAAAGACGAAGGAGCAGGCACTTTAGTTGATGACTTTGAGCTGATGTTGATAGAGCTGCCGCACGAAAATTGACTTGTGTCTTAATTAGAAAGCAAATGAAAGTTGCAACAAGAAACATTTAAGAAATACTACATTTGTAATTACTGCAGAGCACCAGGGTGGGAGAGATTGTGTGTATACATTCATTCATTCATACATTTCATGTCAATAGGTTGTTGAAAGTCAAGAGAGCGTCTTGCAGATCGCTGGCCGTTTATTGGAGAAACATATTAGCTGTCTGTCAACACAGAGGTCATATACGATACAAGCAAGGGCAGAGCAACCGCAAAATGTGTTATGACGCCTTTGCGACACTTTTTTTTTCACCTGACAAATTGTGCTTTGACCCAGTTTTTCTCAATGTTTATTTTCAAGTTCTTTATTTCCTCCTCCCTCTTTCACCCGAGCTGCTGACGAGAGTGACCGAGTCAGTGGATTTGAAGCTGAAAAGTGTGCCGTGCCCTCATTTCAATGGCGCTAATTCACACCTCTGTGATTATCATCAAGGTGTCAGCGACTGCATGCATGAGCGCACACCAACATACACGCGTTGCCCATCACAGACCGCTTTCTAGCACCCCGGGGCCTCTCCTGGGTTGGGGAGAGGTCACTCCAATCTCAGTGGTAAGTCACGCTGACCTTCCTTATCTCCGATGCGGACCTCTGAGCAACTTTTTTTATGGGGAGTGCAGGATGTGTCTCTCACTTGGCAGCCATTTCAGGTCAAATCAAACATACCGCATGATGGAATTTGGTCTCCAAACTCAAGAGAGTATAGACGCAACAATCTCAGGAGGGGGACAGATTTTCCTGTCTCTCCACGGCGTAATCGCCTCTGCAATGTGTCAAAGAAGAAAAGGTTAAAGAAAGGTGCTTTTGACCCACCAGAATTTAATAACATTGGGGCATCTTATTTTCAAAGCAATTACTTTTTTTCTGATTAATTGATGAACTGTTCTGTCTGTGAAATGTCAAAATAATACAGAATAAGAGTCCATCATAAGGTCCCAGTGCTGAGAGTGACTAATTGCTTGTTTTGTCTGATAAGTGGCCCAAAACCCTACGGTACTCAATTTCCAATTATACAAAACCGCAAAAAACTGAAATTTCCTTGACCTCAGAAGCTGAGAAGTTATTCAATTAACTGATTTTAACAGAAAATTGTGCACTTATTTGCCTTTGCAAACAGCAGCGCAATAAGGACTGCCCCCCCAAAAAAATTGTTCACCGAGTGCACTTTGAAAAGCTCAGTGCACTATTCAATAAAGATGACGAACCTTGACTACCTCAACCGTTACAAATGTTCATTGATTTTAATTTTCACACGTATAACTGGTGCACACATGCACCAGAGCACAGGAGACTCAGAAGTGTCATACCTTATTACCCCGAACGAAGCACATGCATATGGATGAAAGAACCTCGCAGAGCAAGGTAACGCAAAGCCGAAAGAAGCCTCGCGAAGATCGAGCTGTGGCGCTCTGACAATGACAAACAGCTGGTGATGTGCAAGAGGAGCTTTAGAAAAAAAAAACGACTTCGACAAAGCTTGTTGTTTCTGTGACGATTCACGTCATTCATGACCAATGAAAGTGTTTACCGTTCCTTCACTGAGACGAACAAAACAGCGTTTTTTGGGGATGTTGTCGTTGATTGACTCTGACAAGAGGCTGTTGTGGTGGTGAGCAATGATACGGAGACAAACAGCGGGAGGCGGTAGAGATGGGGAAGATTAAGTCTGACTCTCCTCCCTGCATATATGAATCGCTGTTGAATGGATGAATCTGTTGTATGTTGGCAGACCACAAGCACATAATTCGTAAAAACATTAACAAGTTGTTGAGATAGATGAAGTGACATGGAGTGAATACATTCAGGATGAAAAACAGCCATGATATATAGCAGGAGCTCTTTCCCTTGTACCTTTTTACAACCGTTGCACATAGACTGACAAATGGATGGCTGCAGGAGTCAGAGAAAGAGCTAGGACATCTACACTCGCAGGGCGCCAACTGAAAAGGCTGGCATCTGCCAGCAGCCTCATGTCCGCCTGTCTACTTCACCCAGGGAGAGGTATTATTTATGAATGCCAGAGTTGTTTATGCTTTGCGAAAATAACACCCTGAGTGGGTCAAAATGAAACCGGTGCGGGAGGACGGCGATGGGTACAGCATTATTTTCATTACATCTCCAGTCCGGGCTGCAGCTGGCAAAGAAAGTAATGTGAAGCGAGACGAACGCTGTCAGCATTTCACATTCAGCTGCCTCGACATGCCGTTCTTTGACTTGAGTCGTAGCGGTTACACGACCGCAGAGTTATGGATAAAGAGCTCTGAGTTCTTACATAAAGGCCAATAAATTTATATTACTTCATTGATTTCTGGACAATCCTCCTCACCTTTCGTGGTTGGCTGCAGATTCGTCCTGGAATGTCGCACTTCCATATTAAATGATCCATGTCTGCAGAAATCCTTGTCTGAAAATGTGCGATGATGAGATATTTCTGAGCCGAAGGCAGAATACTGACAGGCTGTGGGACCGAAATAGGATTCTTCCAGTCGCCTCTAGGAATGGCAGCCATGGTTGGTTTATTTTACCCCAGATAAATACGCACCCACAACACAAAAGAATGCGCGCTAGCTACAATGCAAACTAGTATTTTCACTTTCATGAATAATTCCTCTAATCCCTTCCATCTCTCCGTCACTCCAATTAATTTCTATTTAAACGCTGTGACATTTGACACTCTCTGAAAGCCCTCGCTCAAAGTGTTAATCCAGACTCGTTTTTTTTTTCTTCTTTCTTTTAAGCATTTTGACTCGTCGTTCCGGTTTGTGAGCCCTGAGAAAACCTGTCTTTATGGAGGACCACACATTCGGTTTTGTTGTCTCTGTCACTGCAAGGGGGGTACAGGTGTCCGATTTTGTCAGGGGTTCCTTGGGTCAGCCTGCTTGTGCTTAACATCAGCTGCTCCGTGTGTGTGTTTCACTCTGCGTACACAAGCTTGCCTCAGTCTGTTTTGTCAGCCTTTGTCCACATCACGAGTTTTAAGGAATAGTACTTTTTTTTCTCTTAAATATAACTGGACTGGTTTATGCTGACAGATTATTCTTCTTCACTGTGTATGGATGGTACACATCAGATGCAAGTTATTTAAACAGAAATGGCCATAAATCTGTTTTTTCTAAAGATTTTAGGTCAAAATCATGCCCTTATCTGGATATGGCAATTCTACCTATTCAGACACACACACACACACATAGATACACACTTGCACACAGATGAGCATCTCATTCAGAATGGACCATTTTCACAGTGCCTCTATTACTGCCTGAGCGGGTGGCACAGCATGGTGCCTCTTGCCAATGCTCCTAATGGGTCACTTATTATCATGCAGTATCCTAACACCAGTTCAACCGGCCAGCGAAGATGATTGCTGTGCTTTGTTGCACAGAATAACAATACAACCACCCTCCTTTTCTTTTCCTTTCGCTGTTGTTTTTCCATTTTTGATAAATGGGCAGTTACGAAACAGGACACAATGCTGAGGTCAACAGCAGCACTTGGCCGGGGCTGTCAGTGAATTTCTCCATTAGACAAGACAGTTGCCCAAAAATGTCCAGTCAATTTTCGGTTGAGCATTAAGATAAAGTTGTGAAAAATTTACCATATCTTTGACACATTATTTCACCGGCAACTATTATGTAACCATGTCCATGTTTAGCGTTTTTTTGTATTTATTATTTGAATGCTTGACAGCAGTGCTTGTGATGCAATGCTTTTTAGCTGCCAAGCAGCTACAATTTTTACATGTCAGAGCCGCCTGAGCCTGTGGCAGCTCTCGTAGTGCGTGGTTCTGTCACACAGCTAAATGATTAGAGAGATCGCTTGCCACAGTGTACGCATGTGGGGTTACTGGGGTTTTTTTAATGAAAGATGCCTGGCATAGTAAAAGAAAAAAAAGTTGTTACTACAGTGCTTCCAAGCTGCACAGATACATTCAAAAGCCACTGCGTTTTTTTTTTTTAGCCAGGTGACCTTGAAGGTGTCATGAGAAAGTCGACTCAGGGAAGCCTCTCACTCGACTCCGACGAGGGTAAAGCGCTGATTGAGTTCCTGTGCGGGGATGAAAAGGGAGCAGAGGGGTTTTGAACTTTCCTCTCCTGCTTTCTTTTATCTTTCTTCACACGGCACTTTTCATATCCACAGCCCGAGGCCGGCGCTGTAAACGCCTCGCAGGAGGGGCCGTCTGAACCATCCCCACGCGTACACGACATCACCGCCGCACACCTCCTCTCCATGATTTCACTCTGACCTTCTGCTGTGGCTACTCGGGGCCACTTCAGCAACAACCCTCTGTTGCCTTTGCTGATTAAAGTGATTGTATAAGTGCCACCTGTGCCGTTATGTCACATTTTACCCTCACCGTTATGTCACATTTCATTTGGACTGCTCTGCGGCCGTGACCCGCTGCTTTGAAAAAAGGTCATTTGGTAGTATCCTTCCTCGCAGCTACTAGCCTCTTTCATAAATAAATAAAGGAGCACACATTAGATAGCAGCTTTATAAAAAGATGCATATATTTGTTTCAGTTCACTCTTCTTCTTTCGCCTGCCACATAGCATTCAACCTCTCTGTAGCGTAGGTGTTACCTCCTGAGGAGGTGAGATTACGGCCCTGCAACGAAATTCAAAGACGAGTTATCAGTTTTTGTTAATGTGCCACTCAGCCATGCAACGGGAGTCCAGAGTTTCTTTCAAAAAGACACATTATTCATCTCCATATGGTCCGGCAGTTTGGCCCGAGCAGTTGACCACAGGACAAGGGCTCTGTGGCTCAGCCCCCCTTCAGTCTGGGCATATGGCCCCGTTGGCTCCGCTGGGCTCAGATGATACACCGGCCTCTGCCGCCATCCCGCTCGCTGCCAGGCAGCACCCACCCACAGACACGCGATCGCCCAGGTCTGCGACTGCACGGAGGCTGTGGTTGTTTTTGAGCAGTTTTGGCTCACGCGGTTTCTGTCATGTTTTCGTTTATTTGCCTCAGGCGTCGGCCCCGCAGCGGGTTGTGCATTCGGTGCGAAACAGCGTATGACGGAGGTGCGCCGCATGAAGCGCGGTGCGACGGCAACATAAAGCATCTGTGGTCTTTTCTGGTCAAGTCATTCGGCTTTTGAGCACAATACGTCAAACATCTCCAGAATAGCCACGCAATCACCGCTGATATGTTCAGTTTTTAGCAATGTTATTTTTTTTGTTGTCTGCTAACCTGGAAAAAACATCTCTTTACTACCTCTGAAATCAGTTACACCAATGAAATTTTTGGATGTATTGTGTAATCGCTTTGTAGACTCTGTGAGTCACTCAGGTTCTAAAAATAGTCGGCTCCCTGTCTCCTCTCCCCCATTTACATAAAGGAATCAATAACAAATTCAGACCTTTATGTTTCATGGAGAGATTTATGTGGGATAGAGCATCTGTTAAAAATAGCATGCACATGCAGAAGCAGGTTATTTGCATGTTTTTGATCCTATTTCAGTGCATAGATGTATAATGGTGTTGGTGGTACCTTTACTCCGCAGGGGTTCTGCCAGTTTCTCATGCTAATGTGGGTATTGACACAGCACAGCGAGAGGAACGGCTCAGAGCTCGGTACAGCCGCGGACACGTGCTGCACGGCCGAATTAAAAACAAACACGCCGTATATACCAGAGAGGAGAGAGCCAGAGGTAGAAGTGGCACAGCTATCAATAAAATCCGCTCGTGCTGTGAGTTGAAGCCTCAAGCTGTTCTCCTTGTGTCAGTCATTGTTTCTAATTAGTGCACATTTAGAGGATGTCCTGACACGCTTTGGCTGGGCCCACGCTGTGCCTTTTGATTACGAACAGCCAGTGCTGATTGTGATGATAAAAAGAGACTTGACCCGTCGGTGCCCTTTTCTCAACCGGGCCCGCTCGCACCTTGCCAGACTTTCTGTGGATGTTTGTGGAGGTAATGAGGAAGCTTCACCAGAGGCAATTAGCGAGTCCATAACAACAAGCACTGTCTCCGCCACTGCTCAGGCTTCTAATGCTTCTAATTCAGTTAATTAGTGTAAACTTTAATGAGTAATACCCAATTAACTCCCGAGCGGGATCAATAGAGCCAATGACTTATCAATATGATTCGCTCTTAACCCTTCAGTCAAGAGGTCAGGAAAGCTTAGGGGGGGATCAGTGAGAGCACATGTGTGGGTTTGATGTGTTCACAGTCTAATACAGGAATGTGCATGCGTTTATTTTGAGAAACTAACAAGTGTCCTCTGGTCTTTTCTGGTTTGGCAGCAGCCACGGCGTTATACTTTGGTGTGCAATCATCCAGCAAATACACAGCACCTTCATACTGTCTGTCTTTTTCACTAATTAATGTCTGTAGTTGAAATAAAGTACATCCCTTCCTGGGCCACCATGAAAATAAAGCAAATATTATTTAAAGAACATTATAAACTATTCACATATAATGATGCACCGAGTCTAGGTTATGTGATTCTACTCATGTTACTCTGTTAAAGTCTGAAGTGTCAGATTAAAATTTAACTTTATTTTTGTATGAGCATGTCCCCTATGTGTCTGCAAGAGGAAAGAATAATGCATGAGTTCCATGAAGTTGGAAATACATTCATAGAATCGAGCTTCCCGGACCAGCAACTAATCTTTCCTACTACAGCAAACACACAACTACAACCTAATCTTCATCAAAACGAGCCGTTCTCCGAGCTAAACTAAGAACATTGGTCTCTTTATACAGCCAGCTTAGTGCTAAAAAGTACAACACTGAGTAAAAATGTCACAAACATATTCAGTATATTCACGCTTATATAGTATAGTGTCATCAATATGACTTCACACACTGTGGTATTTTGGAAAAACCGTGCTTTCTCATAATTCTGGGCAGTCTTTATTATATTCCGTTACATAGTAATATAATATATACAGCATAGACATAGTGTCAGAGAGTGAAATATCCCTCTAGTTGGTAAAATGAAATTGTTCTAGAAATTCTCCTTGAAGCCTGTTTGGGTATTTCTTGCAGCTGTTACTTATTTTCATATTTTCATGTCTTATTTTCCCACAAATTGCACCCTGGATGTTTGCCATCAGTTCCAGGTGACTGGGTCAGATGGAAGTTCGAGGGCACCTGGGGGAGGTCCAGATGAATGAACAGGTTCGTGACAGTGGGAATATGGCTGGAGGGCAGGACAGAGGGGAAAACAAATGTGACGAATATAGCCTTTTGCGTTAGTTTGTTATGATGCACTCCAGTGGTAAGAGCTTTTTAATGCCGAAAACAGCGTGAAATAGGAAAGTGACAAACTCCTCTTGCATCATAGTACCTCTCCACTCTTGTGTGGAAGTTCCGAATGCAACGACAAAATATGACTAACACTGCCTCTGTCACCTGCTAATGAGCAATCATCCGCTCAAGAGTGATTGCCTCAGAAACAAGCAATGAATGGAGGCATAATTTTTAATAGCATAATTTTTTATCCTGACACAGGAAGGGCACTAGAGATTTCCGTTCAAAGAGCTAAAGTGCGAGTGAGGTCACAAGTCCTTGGAGTTAAAGTGAAAGTCCCCCTGCAACTCATCAGATTTGTGACTTGAGTCCGACCTATGTCAAAATCCCATGACCCCGGACACACGCCTCTGTTGCCCAAAACACAGTTGTGTGCGGAGCTTGGCAGAGACAGTCCGGTCACGTCCTGCCGTGGCTGCAGTTCAAAGAGACGTAACTGGCTTTGCTCACTTCGTGCTCCACCTGTTCCTTTGCCCTAACACCACACCGCGCTGGCACAAGGGCCTGATGTACAAGGATCCACAGACAAACGTGCCGGTGTATGCAAACACACACAGGCATCCGCACACACAAACGCACAACGTGACACATTTGCACAAGCAAACACCTACATATGCTCACATAGACAGTACATATGTACTATATATACACAAAAACACACACACACACATGCACAAAGTTCCCCCTCCCAACCTCCAACAGCTGCGACAACAGGAGGTTAGAGGAGTAAAATAAATTAACAACATCTGCAGACTGCAGATTAATGGGAGAAATCATCTGTAAATTAGGCATGGAGCTTATTCATCTGCTCAGCCATGCATTGAGGGGAGAGAGAGAGAAAGAGAGAGAGAGAGAGACAGAGAGAGAGAGAGAGAGAGAGAGA
>JAOXYL010000078.1:15911039-15923459 GCA_028564955.1 Terapon puta
CTGATTCTGACTACTGAGATACATAAGATGGTGTTGTCAGTGAAGATTTCAACAAAACAACAACAAATAAATGCATACACAGAAGAAATCTAGTTTTAGTTAGTTTTCATTTCAGGAAACATCACTGAGATTTATGGGGATCAATAAGAAGTCTACCAGACGAAGGGGCTGCTGTTTGGATGTCCTTATAAAGTAAAACAAAGTCTGAGGCAGATGTCGTGTTTTGTGTGACGTTAACCAACTAATGAGAATGAGACAGGACTTGTAGTGAGGCACAACAGATGGACACATCAGCAGCTTCTTGTTATATTTCTGATTTGCTTTTAATTACCTTGGCTGTGCACTGCAGGAGGGTTGTTCAGCGGATAGCGATATCCAGCTGTGGTCAAGTCACTGCTACTTTAAGGCATCTGAAATACCCGAAGATGGATAGTGCAGGTGTCAGATACATGTTATTCTTCATCTTTTACCACTATACACGAGGCAAGGCATCACAGGATGGAAACTGGTTTCATACAATTAAACACAGTGCTTGGTAGTGGATGACCATGTTGCTGCAGGTTTTCAATGGTGATCACCAAATCTACAATTCATCAAGACAATAAGAGGCATCATGTGCTCAAGAGTCCAGGACAGACCTACCAGACTTTGGTCAGACACACATCACAAATGTACAGCTGACATCAGCACCCCTGTCTTACAGTCATATATATTTCATTCTTTTGCAGACCTGATGGAAAGCTGTCTCATGTCACCAGCAAACCTCCACACAATACACCAACAATGATCAGAGCACCACCATTATGATTGCTTGAAGGACCACAGACACTTGAATTTTTATTTATTTATTTTTTTTTTTTGGCCTCTCTCTTACTGTGTCACGGCAACGCATCCCACACGGGTGCAAAAAAGTAATCAATCCCTGGCAAACGTGCAGCACACATTTCCACCCATCAAGGATTATGCGTTCAGTGCCAGCACGCACCGTGATTGGTTGAAGGAAACAAACAATCAGAATTTTGTTCAAGGCTCTGACTTTGTTGGTGCTTTATTGTTTGTCGGCCTCCCCTCATCCCGTTCATCTGAAGGTACTTAAGGCTTCTTTTCTCCCTTTAATCAAAAGGCCTCTCTTCTTCTCTCTGTCGTGTCTCAGGATGCTCTGCCAGGCAGATGTGGTTGAAATCTCCAAGGTAAGAGTTTTTCACATTTCCATGTCAAAGGAAGAATTCCTGCACAGATGGTCTTTCCTCTCAAGACCAGCATCAATCAAGGGTGTGTTAACTAGAGCACCGACTCAGTTTGCACAATATTCACATACATGCTACGATACCGTTGGCTCTTGTGCTGTAGCCGAAAGTGATGACACTAGCTGGGATGCTGCTTCTCAGTAACTGCGTGCTACACATTATAAGCCATGTGCAGATTGATTTTTAAGTCCCAAGGTCTAATGATTGTGTTATCAAATAATTTATTTTGTCTGGAAAGGCTAATAGTGTGTGTTCTACCTAAGCTCTATTACTACTGCACGCTCCACATTGATATTCATTCCAGGTCCAGTTGAGGGATTTGGGGTGCAAACATGGGATGGGATTTATGAGAACGTACCGCATTTTGCATCACTTGTTTACCCAACTGCTCAGCAAATGTGCAACTCGTGTGAGCACTAGAAGACACACAGCTGGTATTTTGGCTTCTAGCGACGAATCACTGATAAGAAAAAAAAAAAACTCCCACACAATTCATTGACATTCTGCATAGATGATTTGTATTGGTATCCATTGTTGCTTCATATTGATCACAGTGAATAGGACGGCACGCAACACAGCTTGTGGAGTTTAAAAATAATGCGGACAGGATGATTGATAACAGAGACCTCTTGCCGATAATCTTAAATGCAAATCTAATGGTGGCACTGGAGGATAGAGCGAGCATCATTATGACACATCCTCTCAGAACCACTGAGAATATCTGCAGCAAATATTGTGTCAATCCATCTGGTGTTAGTTGGCATATTTCTAAGTATAGCTGATAATAGTGACCTTAGAGGGAAACTCAGGAGAACATCAAAATTAATATGATTCATACACTGAGAACCGCCAATGTGTGCATAATCCAATGCAGATATTCACACAACTTTGGATGTCCAGGCCCTGGATTCATTTTTGGAGCCAACCCCAACCCTGGGCTGGATGCTTTGATATAAATGATGTTTACATGAAGACGAATGAAAAGTCTATCGTATTGCTTTCCTCAAAAATAAGGATTTTTGGAGTAGTTTAATACATTGCATGCCAGGAAGTTTCTACTAATCTAGCAATGGCTCTACTGCGACATGTTTAGTCAACACATATTTTGTGTAATGTCTGAAATGTCTCCACAAATAGAGAATATGAGTTAGCAGAATTTTCTCATTTTGATATGGATCCCAGCTCAACATTTAGATTTAAAGCAAGCGTTTTACTTGGCAATTGCAATTTATGTTGAAGATATGATTTTGATTCAATGTTTCAAAGCTTTTGTTTGCTGGCTTTTATGCGTATTTGCACATATTTCATATGTTTGTGCACTGCTCAGTCTTTTATTTTCATTTTTGGTGGCCGCTGCGAGGCACGCTTCCTTTGGAGGAGCAAAACGATGTAACTTGAATTGTTTCGCTCAAAGACAAATAAAGAATTCAAGACTCAATACGAAATAAAATCACATCTGAAGATAGATAGCTTTGCAGCGCGTATCTGATGCCTGAATTAGCCATGACGGTCCGCATGTGTTATTACCGCCAGCACTTATGTTAACCTAGATTTTCACTTACTTCAGTTGTATGGATCTGGGGTAAATGAGGGGTGGGAGTAATCGGATGGTTCAGCCTTTCCTATTAAATGATAAGAAGGCCATATGCTGACAGGTCTGCATGTTAAGAGACCTGCCACTGACAAATACAACACAGTCAATCCAATTTCTCTCCTCTGCATTGTTCCTCATCAAAGGCAGCCCAGGGGTGAAGGTTATATGGGAGAACGTCTAATGATCTGTGGACCAAATCAATCTATTTCCCCTCCTCAGCGGCTTTTCTCAACATGATAAATGGAAGGGGCTTTCTTTTCCCATCTGTACTCCACATGTGTTGTGTTAATGTGTCGACCAAGGTTTGAAACCAAATACATATTATCAGAAGAAAACTTTTTTTTTTTTTCAAGTGAGAAAACCCCTTAATGTAGGCAATGATATCCATTATAATGTATACAGGTACTGGTATTTATATAGGGATACAAATGAACTCAGGGTGCTTTACATTAAAATGCATGAGAAAGTATAGAAAAATAACTGAAATGCAGCTCACAACAGTTAAATTAAAAAAATGAATCATGAGTGTTGTCATGGTGAGAGTGTGAGACTTGCTTCCTTGGTGGTCTACCTGATACACTCTCTGGTACAGTTGTATTCACACTTACCGATGTGAGTCTTTTTCAATAATTAGTGATAATTTAGACTAAATTAAAACCGCAATTAGGTCTTGCTTAAATATAACCTGAATATATGTTTGTTTGTTGGTTAGTTTTTTTATTCACCGTAGCTCAATCGACACAAAGTGCTTTGCAGTAAAATGAATAGGTTTTCATCATGAGCAGCGTGTTGCTGTGGATCCACACCAGAGGCTAGATGTGAGCGCTCATCCGTGCAACCCACACTAACTCCAACCTCGGTTACAAACATCACTGTCCTAAGAACCAGCTGTCCTGTCAGCAGCACAGCTCCTGCTGAGCGGACAGGACAGCAGGCGGCCAAACTGTCCTCACCGGCCTGACTTACAGCAGATATTTTTTAAAAAATGGGAAAAGTTGTGTAAGCTTCGTTATGCATACACAAGCGGTAAATAGATCATCCTTTTAAGTATTTTCATGATAGTTTTTATGCCTATATGATGGGAATAGTTAATGTATAATGCAGTCATTGTAGATAGTTAATAACATGAGGACAGCAGGTAATCTGAGTGACTGAAATCTGCCTCCCCAAGTGTGCCAGAGGATTAAAAACAAGATGCGAAGGTTCACGTGATGAAACGTGTACATGTGCTTTATTAAAGCGACTGTGGATTTCCAAATTTAATAAAACAGAAATGTTTTTCCCATTGGATGGATGACTGAGAGAAAATGTAGATTTTTACACTACACTCAGTAATACACGAAATGTTGATACAATAGGTTTTCAACAACAGCCAAAAGTTTAGTATATTTAGAGACATTTTGATACTCTAAAGGATAACTAATATTCTACAAGTCTGTACACCAACAATAAATTATTCCCACAAACAGTATCTCCCTGTATCCAAAGCCTGCTATATTTCATTCCTCTGAGCGATGGAGCTTTAATGTTCAAAAACTATTAGAAACACATTAATAAGCCGCAGTGTTATACCGGGTGACACTCTTTTATTAACACGAAAAATGGGGACTGTATTTTAATATGACTTCATCTTAAGTACAAATCCATCCATTATCTATAATGCTGTTTTAAATGCTCTCCAGATTACCACGTGTGTTAATCAGCTCATGAAAATAGCCCCCTATAAATTCACTATCTACTTTTGTGTGAGTAACGTTTGCTAAAAGGGTGTTTTTAGGGAATTATGTAGCCCTTTCAATGAAGTTATTTGAGCTGGGATCTAGAATCTGTATTGCATGATGATCCCCCTTTGCTTTTTTCCAGTATTTTTTACCATCGTATATATATTCATTGTATTTTGTGCTTGTTTTAGAAGTCTGTTGGGGTATAGTTAAAGGTCAGTAGTTCAGGTGACCATCCTTAGAGAATCTTTATAAGCATTTAAGAAAATGACAAACGTAATACACATCTATAGCCTACTTTCTGGCTCTGCAGGCGGCAGATGTGGCCTAACTCTGAGACAAAGGGCACATTCTTGGTTTTAAGGTCAGCAGCCCTGTTAGTCTGTCGGCCTTAATCACCTTTCACATTAGCATGTTGGCACTGCCGGGGATCGATCGCCGGCCCACACTCTCCGTGTGTTCTGGCCTTTGTTCAATCACACCGGTCTGATTCGAATCAACTATAATTTATTTGTCTTACGAGCGGGGGAGACGCATACCAACCCGACTTAATCAGCGTTGGACGGGAACGGATCGATCCCTTATTCTCCCATCAAAGATGTGCCTACGGTGGGGAGGCAGTACACCAGCCAGAGACCGATATAGCTATAGCAACCGGGCGCTGTCGTTAACATGATTCCCTTCATTGCAATCTCCAACAGATAAGAACTTAATGCAGACTTTTCCAATGTGGTGCCTGCTTAAAATCTGACAATAATGCCCATGGCGACGATTCCTCTTCTTCGAGCACGAACAGGTTGTCGTAAAGCGAAGGACGGTCTCACACACCTACATCGCACGGAGAAGGAGTGAATCCTCTTGTCTGCAGACCAAAGCGTGACTTTGTAAAAGTTGAGCATTCATTAGTTTTTGTGTAATGACATTAAGGCTCCTTAAGGTCCGGGATTATACATTTTAAAGACACGCTTCTCGTTCTGAAAGTTCCTTGAGAATTAATTTGTGACGCGCTCCTTCATACCTCCGCAGATTCCTTGGCTTTAATTTTGACAGTCTCAATGTCTCAGAGTCCCCGTATGGATGTCTCGCCATCTGCTGCGTCTCAGCTCTGTAATTCAGCCTACATATATCCACCTGTCAAACCTGCACAGTGTTTTGACAGGCTGCCCAATTTATTCTCTCATGGCTTCATTCCTAGAAAATTGCTTTTAAGGTATTATGGAGAGATGAGTTCATGCAGTTGAAGGAGTTATGAAGTGATGTTAAATGTTGTTGTGCGTGTATTAATATATTTTGAATGCATTCTGGTTGTGTGATTGTACCAAACAGACACACCAGTTACACGTATCGCATCACAATCACGTTTTTACAAGGTTTTCTAATGACTGTGTGTCCTTGTGTTGTTTTGTACTCAGGCAGATCACACAAAATGATCACTTTACATTTCAGCTTGTTTCTTATTCGCAGTGCTTTTACCATATAGTTGCATCACATGCAAATGAACCAGAGTTGTGCTCAACAAAGTAAAAGAATATTTTTACAATGCACCTCATCAATCAGACAGTCTGGATGAGCCTCTTTGACCCTTAAAAAGCAGCAGGTAGATTAATGAGCCAAGAGGAACGTCCAGGTGACAGCTGGCTGTTTCCCCTGAGGGACAAAAATGAGCTGTTTGAATTTACATTTTAGGGAGACACTAGGGCTACATTAAAATCAGGGTTCACAGGTTTGTTTCCCCATATATTTTTTAATTAGGATACTGTAAGTTCCCTGATTAACAACATAAAAATTAGTTAATCATACCCTGGTAAATCATTTACATATGCCCAGTAATGTCAGCATCATAAATGTTATGAGAAAAGCAGTATTCTGTGTCATTTGATGGTAACAAAAATTGAGAACTCACAGTCACAGTCCTGCAAACATTCGGACTAGCAGAGGACACGAGGATGAGAGCAGGGCTGGGTGCAGTGCCCCACCAGGCACAAAGATATTACATTTTATTATCAAATATTTTAAATGAGCAAATGAATTAGTGCAAACTTTGTCAACATTTCAATTACTTAAAATGAAGCAGCGTCGTGCAAAATGATTACTTTATATTTGCTTCCCTGAAGGGTGCTGCCCCAGTCATGTAATGCAGTCTAATTAAACAGCAGCCCGAGTGAGAAAGTGAGAAGTAAATAGCTGAGATGAACTGCTGGATGGTGCGGGGCCTCGCTTTTGTGATTCAATTGCGGAGTAAATGTAACAGCCTTCTGTAGTCGGGGTCTAAACTTAGCGCGCCGGGCTATAAAACAGCATTGTTAGTGTGTAAGCAGAAACCCTCAGTGCCTGCAGCCCCAGCCAGGTACATAAACACCAGCCGCCACTGGTTGAGAGTGTGCGACTCAGCCAACAAGCTGGTATAATTGCTCTTTGTGAGGTGACCTGAGCAGATGGAAACGATTTGTTAACATGGAGGGTGCTTTTTCACAATCTACATCTCTCTCTCTCTCTCTTTCTTTCCTGTAATCCAACATTTTGAGCACCACATTTCCTCGAGTGTACGTCGCAAATACGTGTGTCGGGTAACATGCGTGTTTGCAAGTGTGTGATTAAAGCTAACTGGCATGCTTTGATGGAGTAAGTGATGGCAATATGGGACGCGTGGAAGCATCACTGTCCCCCGTAGAGAACCAATTAGATTAAAGCCTCGTGAACGCTCAGAGCCATACGCGAGCTTGCCAGCATGTAACAGGCTCATGCACAGGAACATGCAAAAGCACATATGCAACGGCCATAAACAAACTGCCGTTTTTCGAGTGTCAGTGCAACTGTTGTCAAGCGGTGAGTTGAGATGAAACTCAACCGCTAGCTTCTCATCTCCTTTATGTCTTGATGTTTGAGGGGTGCTTAAAATGTCAAAAGCACTCAATCGCACAAAGAATTCACCACTCCCAAGTTGTGCTGGAAGAAGCGGTGAAGTTATTAAACTCAGCTCGCTTTACTCTTTGTGTCAGTGTTTCTTATTAAAAGAGAGACGACAAGGTGTTACAGGATTCATTTTTGAATACTATGGGATGCAATAGAAATGATTTAATAAGCCAAACAGCAAATGTGGTCTCTCATTGCATCACATCATATGTCTGAGTGTAACACTTTGTCATGCATGGCTGTGCGTAATGCAACCGTACATCTGTCAGAGTAGCGTTTCTTCTGACAGATTGATGTACACACCTCTCTTGTGTGCATGCATCACCTTTTGATTGAATATGTATCCTATACAAGCTATCAATGCCGGCTTCAGTCGCATACATCCATTAAGCCAAAGAAACTTCCACCGTGCTGTGCTTCAGGCGATCTGTTCAAACGGTCAATATCGCGAGTCCTCTGTTTAAGCGGGCAGCTGCCACGGCGCGTATAGGATTTTCTGCTGAATCCCCTGTAATTTAACATCACTTAGCACAACACGCGCACATACATGCTCGAGAAAAAAAAAAGGGAGTCTATTAACTAATGTCGGCGTAATTGTATGGGTGACATTTTTCAGAACCAGACCTCTCCGTCCTCCATGCATGCTTAGTTGATTTGTAGTGGGCTGGTAATTAGTCAAGCAGGTGGGAAGTCATTAAGGAACAGACGCGCCGTTCCAGCCAGAGGAGAAACCCGAGCAACAGAGAGGAAGCCACTGTTGTATGGAGGATATATGTAGAGTGCAGTGGTATCCATTTTTTTTTGGACCTGTATTTATTGGGGAAAAAAATCAAACCATTAAACACTAATCTGTAATCCAAAAATAAATATAGCTATTCAGGCTAAAACAAATTTACAAGGATCATCATCTCATGCAACAGATGTCAATAAGCACTGGGACCAGTAATAGATTTTTAATGGTTGCCTTACTGGGAATGGACTTGCAAGGATGTGCACGCTACAGTGGTCTAATTTACGCTGATACAATACAGCTTATTCATTTTTAAAGCTGAATTGACAAGTTTTTTTGGGGGGCAATTTAGGAGTGCAGAATGAGCAAAACAAAAGACTTGTAGTGGGAAATATTCTCATTCTGTCGTATTTACACATCTACAGTATACAGAGCAACATTATCATTCAGAATTTGAGGCAAATATTCACGCTCCGTATTCACTCTCTGATTTGGTCTCCCCCAGCTCCTGAGACATAAAACATCTGGCTGCTTCATGCCACACTATGTTCAACAGCTTGTAACTAACATTTTATGTCTGCTGGTTGATCCGTTTTGGCTTGGGTACGGTACAGTGGATTAGTCAGAGCTTGCTGCTGAAAACAGCTGCCTGCTGCTGGAGATGAGGAACCATCAAGGCATTGAAAAAGTGAAATGTCGTAAGTGTTTTGAGACTGGATAATACAAGGGAAAAGTGATGGTAGCACTGATGGTGTTGAATTATTCAATGGAACTCAACCAAAAGTAAAGCTGAAATCATGAAAAATGGGAGGGAAACTAAAGAATCGAGCAGTAATTCTCTGTGACTTCATGCAGCTTGAACAGTATGTTTTATAGTCTAGCTTCAGACTTGGTCGTAGCATCTGACCCTCCGACACTCCAAGCTGCAAAATACCCCAGTACGCATTGTTGATCACAGTTCAACAACTACGCAGACTGTTGTAGAGAGGAAGATAAATTTCAATAAATGTGAAGCTCTTGATTAACGAGGCCTATGTTCAACTCTATGTCCATTCGGTGGTAACTGAAAAAATGAGAATGCAGATGAAAGTGGTGAAAATCACCAGATGCCTGTGTAAAATGTCTGTAGGTCAGAATGAGCGAGGAGGGACTGTTGCGCGATTTTCACAGAAAGACAATGGAAACAAGCAAGTGGGCGAGAACTGCTCTCGGCAACATTAATCAAAATAACCGGGAAAATGGAGTTTCTATTCAGTGCTGTCAAAACACAGTGGCTAAATGATAGCAAATTTTCAAACATGAGCACTGAGCTTCGTGTTCAGTATAAATTCAACAGTTTAAACATCTAGAAGGAGCTCAGGGCAGAACTATTCCTCCTTTATAGTAAAAAAGGCCAGTAAAGATCGTCTTGCCATCTGATGAGAATGGCCCCTGGGTCAATCTTAGCGGAGGCACAGTAGACCCACAACACTCTGGAGGGACTACGTATCCTACATGGCCCAGGAAGGACTCAGGATCCAGGCAGAGGATCGAGTATATGCGTTAAATGATTCAGACTCATGTAGTAAATTATAGCCGATGAACAAGTGGGATGTTTGGTGAACGTAAACAGCTCCTGGCAGTTCAAGGTTGGCGTGTGCTCTGGACAAAAGTTAGAAAACCTCAGAGGACATCAGACACTGAATTGCAGTGCAGCGACTGTTGATAACGACAGATGCTTCTGTCTGGGCCAACTCTGGGCTTTTACTCATGACTTTGGTTAAACCTTCACAGCGTCAGCTCTCAGTCCTCCTCAGACCTGCATGCTCTGTAGATTCTGCAGCTCACAGCCGTGATCCAACACTGAATGTGAATCAGTTTACCTCCCTGACATTTCCTTCCTGTGTAACATGCTGCAGGCAGTGAGGGAGATAACGCTAACTCACATTGATCCACCATTTCAGCTCTTTTGTTAGCTGATTACTGGGGAGGCTTGTGACCATGGGCTGTTACATTGCAGAGGCCCAATGTCAGGTCTAACTTACGGCAAGGCAACCAGAATATATTATGTAGAGGGGTTCTGATATATCCCTGAGTGCAGTTAATCTCTGATGTTGTACTGGATTTGAAGGACGCTGCAGGCAAATTGCCTCTCAAGTGATATGAATCAACATTTTCACAAAGGCAGTTGCATGAGCAGTGTCAGACACCACTGTTTTGTGTCTCTGAATTTTACATATGTAGAATAAGTATATATTAAAATAATCACATCCACATTTTAGGACGGAATATCAATATTCACACATTCAGTGAGCTCAAAAAATGGTCTGTGCTGATGGTACAAAATTTTCTGTCGCTGCTCAAAGACGGATCTTACAAATAACTGTTCTCGGTCTTGGGGGCCGGCATTGATTGGTGTTGATTTATTTGATGGAGCCATGTGAGATCCCCTTTCTCACTTTTCTGTTTAATACTATTACTGCCTCAGGTGCCCGGAGCACTGTGCACAGGCGTAACAATAACCATTTTAAAAGTTAATGGTCTCCGAAATGGTTGATGAACACGGGGCCTTTCGATGATAACCAAAACCATTAACCACCTATTTTCATACATGGTTATTGATTATGACACGATATGGATAATTCGATTCCAGTTTGAGCTGCACAGTTGCTCTAATGAGTCAAATGACTATATCTGATATGAGTGGACTTGCTCACAGTTGTGAACCCACAGTGAATTATTATCTTACCCTCCTCAGATTAGGCCAGGTGGCTAAAAACACGATTCCGAGCTCGTTGCACTGCCCCCAGGTGGCCAAGAGAAAACTCCTTTTCACATTATGCGTCTTTAAGGTGAGGCATCTCCTGGCATCTCCACATTTCAGACAGCCAGGACCGAGACCTGCCAGGAAGGGAACACAATATTTGAGAAGGTGATTATGTCTCTTTCCTCTCTGCCTCAGGAATCAAATAGGACACAAGGAGATTTAGCTAGAGGGGGATTTAATCTTCCGGAGAATGCTCTCAAACTATCGCTTAACTCGCTTTGGGGGTCAGATGAGGGGATGGAACCTGTGAATTAAATTTTAGCATAACTTGTTTTTCCAGGCAGGACAGCTGAATGTCATGTTGCTCAGAGCGGCGTTTCCACTTCGTCGCCGCCGAGCTTTCAGACAAACACTTTGCTGACAGAGCAGGTGAAACCTCTCTGATACCTCAAAGCAAATCTGACATCGGTTTTCCATTACGCTGAATAGAATTCATGAATAAAAGCTCGCCAAAACCCTCAAACTGTTTTTTTGTATCATTGTTCTTTAGTCCATGTCCCTCACACGCACGCACACACACACACACACACACACACACAGCATAATGGTAATCACTGTAGCATTTACTGAAGGGTAGATTGCGGTTGTTAAGTAATGTGTAAATGAGTTGGAATGGGCCACCGTGGTGCGGTTAAGTGTTTATCTGGCTGTGTGATGAGCAATTGTTTCCAAATCTTGGTTTTATTTTGGTGCAATTTCTTTTCCGACATTAGATGTTTCATGGGCCAGAAAAAGAGCTCAGATGTGGACGTTTGTCATGAAGACTTTCTTTTCACCGCTCGCAGACTTATATTATTAATGTTACCTACTGCTCTTAAAACTGCACCTGACAAAAACCAAGGCCTTAGCACTTGTATCAGTTATATGAAAGTAAATCAACTTGTTCTACATCTTACTCGAATATATCAGTTTACCATAACACTGTAACTGCAGTAATGATTAAGCCTAAAGATTGTTGTATTATCATTTTATGTGTGATGGATTTTTCTGGGTGGAGCTGAAGTGCTACAAAGTAAATAAACTGAACTTGAACTGTGTTAACAATTATTATGTGAGCTCGGTGATCTTAATACAAATACAAAGTGAAATGAATCTCAGTCCCAGGTGCAGTCCCGGAGCTGTCTACATAATGACCCGCTGCCTCAGTAAATCAGGCACAGAGTACAGGCAAATGTCCGCAACAAACCTAACTGACATTTTCTTCAAAAATCTGTCCACAAGTGTGTGCTAAATGCATAATGAGATCAACGCGGTTATGGTGACAGTGCCCGTTTCGA
This sequence comes from Terapon puta, assembly GCA_028564955.1. Lineage (NCBI taxonomy): Eukaryota > Metazoa > Chordata > Actinopteri > Centrarchiformes > Terapontidae > Terapon > Terapon puta. The sequence continues at coordinate 15,923,328 of JAOXYL010000078.1, forward strand.
CGACCAACTTGAGATTTTGCACCTGTCGTATCCATAGTAACGAAACGGCAGGGACTCGTCGTCCTTTTTGGCCCTTTTATGCAGCCTCACATCTCTGTGCCCTTTCAAATTCACATTGTCATGCTGAGCAGT
>JAOXYL010000078.1:15937931-15956634 GCA_028564955.1 Terapon puta
CTACTCGAGACAGGTCAGTGTGTTCTGTTTAAACGTGCCCACTCGTCATTATGGGGACAATGATGGCAAAAGATTCACTGAACAACTGTAATGACAAATTGAGGTGATGTGTGCAGATTATTAGCAAGCAAACACAGTGACACAATTATCAGCAAGCAAGATTTCTCTTCATTTTTTTTCTTCCACCTGCCTTCTCTCTCACGCACATTTTCTCTTTATCTCTCCCCCCCGATCTCTCGCCGCGCTTCTTTCCAGTTAGATACTGTTTGAATGATCACATTCCCTGGCATGAGAGTGCTATGTAATTAACCTATGAGATTCTCACTGTTGCAACGTGCCTCCCGCCTGCCTCAGAGGCCTCCTCTGGTGGATTATTACTGCCATCTTCTGGCCAAGCAACAGCCCGAGTATCCCTACAGTGGGAGAAAGATGTGACAGAGGAATTGGTTGACATTTTCACCCACAAGTATTCCTGAGATGACGGCTCACTGCCCTGTAAAAAATCTCCCCCCTGTCTCTCTGTCTTAGATCTCTTCAAAGGTGATTAATGTCTGAGGAGGAGCATGTGATTCACATAAAAAAAATGGAAAAGGTTAAGAGTTATATAAATGACATAAAATTAACACAGCTGTGTGCTTTGTTGATAGGGTGCTATAAAAATAAAATGAATAAGTATGTCTAATGATACATTTATAGCTGCAAAGTGGGGAATATATGAAATACCAGATTTGCTATGAATTCTTGAAATGTCACATTTATATATTCCTTAAATTGAATAATAATAAATAAATAGGCTGGGTTTCCAAACCTTTTATTCACTTTACAGATGATGCACAGCTGAAATAAGCACGGAGATATTCTGCACTTCTATCGACTGATTGCATCTGCTGGAAGGTCGACTCCTCATTTTGCATGTCATGGACTCAAGTTTCAGCTTTAAAACAAGCTGAAAGTTACAGGTGGGCCCTTAAAGGGAGGCGTGCAGGTGTGCATCATTGCAGCAGCGGGTATTTTGCTTTGGCCGTCGGCACCGCGGAGTCAAATCAGTCACTCTTTGAAAGCCCCCTTCAGTTCTTTGGGGCCTCAAGCGGCTTGGCCATAAACTACACGCATCCACATCTTTCTTCAGCTATTTTTATTTTCACCGACACATGACGGGGCGCTCTCGTTTGCCTCATACCTCTCTGTTCAGCGGAGCATTATCCCAGCGGGGCATCAACTTGTAGCATTCAGTTAAACAATAATCATCTCTGCAGAAAGGTTTTATTTTGTGTCTTTGTGGATACTACTTTTTTTCTCCGCCTGGTAGACAGGTGTATTAGTATCAATTTTGCTGTAATTATGTGTGTAGTAGGTGCTTACGAAGGCTAATTATACATTGAAGCTGCATTGAAGGAGTTTTATCTTGGAAGCGTGATGTAAAAACACTGTAATTATAGATAATGTGGGTGTAATTAGGTGCTTCTTAATGAACAGACTTTAAATGAGATGTTGCTTAGATGAGAGCAGGAGCCAGAGAGAGACTTTCTGAACTTACTTCTAATGTATTGTCCTCGCTTACTCCTCCTATATGAACTCCCGGCGGCGATCGTTGGCGCGAAAACGGGAGGGCGAGGGGGGGAGGGAGAGAGGGGGGGGCATCTGTGTTGCTCACTCATCAATGCAACCTCACAGCGCAGGCTAATCGATCCGGTGGCTGCTGCGTCTGCGCCCGCCGCATTTAACACCTGGGATAAGCTTCGCGGCGAACGGAATATTTTGGTCTCATTTGCCCCTCTGCAGATAAATCCCGAACATTACCGAGTGACAAACACTTTTCTGCGGCCTAGAAACTAGGGTGTGAATCTTAGGAAGCCTCCGTGAGAGGAGAGAACCTGAATCAAACTCTTCCAAGCAACCAGCTGTTCTCTCTCGCTTTCTCTCCCCCTCTCTTTTTTGCCCCCGAGCTGCGATCAGATGGTAGCGAGGGTGACACGGCTGACTGCCATGTTTTTTCGGCAGCGACTTCGCTCTCTCTTAATTCATTTATTCCCTCTGCTCCACCTCGTCTCTCCCTGCGTACCTCTCGCCGCCGCTCATCAAAGCGGCGAGGGATGTGATTTAGGCGCCCTCCCCGCTGCGTTTGATATCCCCGCTCTCCGCCGCGCTGATCCGCCGGTCACGAAACCGCGCTTTGATCCGTACACGATTGGCCGTGACATGTGTGACATTCAGCGCCTTGGCCCATCGCCGTTGTGTCCTCGCTGCGCCGTTCAAAGGCATCGGCCCTAAAGGTTTAAGCTCTCCCTCGCTTTCTCCGTCACTCTCCAGAGCTACTTTTACTTTGTCGTCTGTGACTCCACGCTTTCTCTCCTTCACCCCCTGTATTATTTGTGTCACAGTCTCGATTTATCGTCTCTCGACAAAGGTTGTGAAGCAACAAAGGGAAGGTGGTTATGGGTAGAAGTGTCAAAGAGAGCCATTTGCTTGGACAAAAAAGATAATGTACACAGCAGTAACGAATAAAGTTCAGAATACAAAAACACATTGTTAATCCTTCAAAGACCATTATGACGTTACGACTTTTCGTCTTGTGGGAAGTAAGTGTCGAGGACCGTAAGCTATATTTATATATCAGATCATCTTTTGATGGCAGCCTGTGTCTTTGTGCCTGATGGTGCCTTAAGATTCAAGTCACACCTCCGCTTTGTTGTCTGTCTGCTTGTTGCTCGGGCCGGCTTTTAAGTCGCGCTTCAGGTTCATGGGAATCCGCAAGAGGGATGAAGGACATGGACTGACATTTGTATATTTTTTCAAGGGTATGCTCTGCCTAAATGTTGCTGTTTTGTTCCCAGCAGACCCGGAGAGAGACGGCAAAGTGTGACCAGACTTTGGCCCATCCGCTAACGCACCCTTTGAAAGCCGCCCCCCCGGCAGACATGGAAATGCTTTTAGTGGAACGCATTACTCAGACTCTGGTGCCCCCTGTCTGCTGCCGCCGGCGCCGCAGAGTTCATCCCCTGCCCCGCGGCACTTTGCCTGTCTGCTCGGGCCGGCTAAACACCTGCTCCCCGAACCCCGCGAATATGTTTACAAATCAACAGAGCCAAGTGGGTGTGACTGGGCCGGCCGCGTTGAGAAAAAGCTGATTTGGACTAGCCGGGCAGGTCCGATCCATCAACGGACCACAGAGCCTTTTCATGAGCCTGTTCTTTATTTGCGAGTTCCTTTCACCTGAGCCCCGGAAGGAGGGTGCAGTAAAAAAAAAAAAAAAAGAAAAAAAAAGACCTGAAAGAGTAAAAGTCAGGCTCGCGCCCAGTAACGGCTCAGCTTGTAAAAGGGTGAAATATCGCTGCGTTCTTTCAATATTTTGTCTGCCAACGGTTCTCGGTTGCAGTCCCATCAACCTTCGACGGGGGATGGGAAAGCCTCGCCGGGTGCTTTTTCTTTTCAGATGACAGAGGCCTGAATGTCATTTGATGCAGGCCGAAGGGGAACAGGAGGGAGAGGGAGGGAGAGTCGGGAGAATTAGAATGTATTTCAGGTCTGAGGCAAGTGGTGCATTGCTGCAACTCGTATCTCAGGGAAGGAGGGAGTTTAAAAGGGTGGGGGGGTGGTGGTGGTGGAGGAGAGCGGGTGGGAGTTTTTTTTTTTTTTTTGCAGCGAACTGTTGCTAGGAAACACTTGTGGCATCTCCTCTCCCTCTCGCTGAAATGTCAGAACTAACTGACAGAGAAGCCGGAGTGAAATGTCAGTCCTATCCTCCCAGGAGTTTGAAGAATGTGGCGTGTGTTTCTATTTAAGTAGCCATTTTTATCAAGGGGTCCTCAAAGAGTCAACACGAGCCTTTCTTCTGGCGGAGCAGGGAGTGTTTAGGATGCATCCAGGCTGGCTGGAGTTTCTACCGCTTCTTTCGCGTCGTCGGCATGTCTGTTCGGCTGGCTTTTCTTTTCCCGTCTTTGTTTTTTTGTTGTTGTTGTTTTTTTTCCCCTTCGCCTGTTAAGATTTGTCTGCCTATTTTCTCATTACGTCCTCCCCCACATCCCTGCCTGCCTGCCTGCCTGCCTTCGCCCTCTCACTCACTCTCAGCTGAGCAGTATTACTCCATCTCTCATTATTCTCCCCTTATTCTCTGTCTTTTACCGGTCTCAGTCGCCTCCTAATTCCCCCTCTCCTTTTCAAATTCCATGCCATATGGTCCATCAGTGTAATCCCCTGCCCAGATATTTGATTATCAAAGCTGTGTGGCTGCAAAAAGGCTCAACTCTCCACCGACTACCACTGAGCCCATTCCCTTACACTCAGTAAATTGTAATTCAGGGAAAGTAACTGGCTCTGAATTAGCATAAAAGCATTCAAATTCTACAGTGACCTCATCTGCACCACAATATTTCAGTGGAGCAAGATGCACTTGGACGTACGAATGAAGAGAAATGTGAATAAGCAAAGATAAATCAAATGGCTCGTCATTTCATCGTGGACTTCCATGCAGATGTGGAAAACGGGGCATTTAAGACTTGATATGAATTTTTTAAAGACCCAGACGTAGGGATGTTTAAGCTGCACGCCCGTTAACATAAATACTTACTTCTATAATACATAAGTCATCTTTAGTCTCATGCCAGCTAAGACTCGGTTGTTTTTCCAGCCGGCTATTTTGTAAGTGAAAACCTAGCATTTCGACACACTTCTCTCTTTTATTACCACGTGTCGTAAGATGGATTGCCTTCACACAGTATTCCTTTGAACTGTATGTACTCCGCTTGACCTTGAAGAAATGTGATCTCCCGTCTTTGGCTCTCAGCACAGACATACACCACAATGCGGACCCTCAAGTACCCTATATCCACATGCATTACGCCATTCATCTATGTAGCTACTTTTCACTCTCCCACTGGGACTGGATAGAATTCATACCATTGATTGACTTCCACTGCATTGTGCGAGGCCTTAAAGCTAATTATCCCATAATAGGTGCCAGGCTCATGCAGAATAATGATTTTTTTTTGTCTCGTTACAGGGGAGAAGCCGAGATTTGACAGCACGAGGGCACACAGCGGTGAGACTTGACACAGTCCTATGCCTGCTGACTGCACTGCACATACTAATGGGTGTATATGGGGGGTGTAATTGGAGCCATAACAGGAGACTCCGTCTTTATTGCATGTTTAATGTAAGTTGCTGCACCCCTAAGCAAAAAACATCAACATTTGGAAAATCTCACACTGGCTTTTTGGACTTACGGGCCTGCCACAAAGAATGATAATATAATTCTGTGTTGCAGCTTTGTAGCAGTTGACACTGCACTAACTGCCTGACATGCCTGTGAACATAATCCAGCCAGTAATTACATTTCCCACCACAAGGCAATTGGGAAAACAAATAAGTGCCATATAAGCGTAATTTGTAGGAGACAAGGTTGCAATATAATAACACGAAAAGCTGTAATAAAATGTCTCTAAGTGAGATGAAAATTATGCTAAAACCTGTAATTTCCCAATGATATCATACGCAATACACACCACTGCTATCTAGCTACTCGTGATCCTTCTGAGGAATTACTACAAAACGTATATTTATAATTAGTAAGAATAAGAAGTCATATAGTCTTTCTGTAATTATAAACTGTCTACTAACAAAGACATAATTATCTTACATAAAAAATGTATAATTGAGAATATTACATTGCCATATGTGATTGTCTTGTGTATTCATTCGTTTTGTGATTTCCAGACCTTGCAAAGCAACGAAAAAAAGGGGACAGAATAAAACGCGTCGATGCTGTTGCTCAGCTGGTAATAACTAATTTCAGATGGAACTGGAAGGCTATTTGTTCAGGTCTTACTTCCAGCTGCTTTTACTCGGAGGCCAATAACTAGCTCTGTGTAACTTTCAGTATAGCAACAAAAAGTCAATAAAGTGAGCCTTTTCCAGCAAGTAAATGGGTGTGTTTTCTAAAGGCCAATATCAATATTGACAGTGGGGGAACGTCCTGTGGCCCCGGCCTGCGGCTTCCACAGCAGGCTGGTGTTCCAACAGTCCCTGCTTTGTGTTTCTGCCCGCCGCGCCTGCCGCCACGCTGCAGCTTCAGCCTTGTATGTACGCTTTCCATTTTCTCTCACTAGAAAAATATGAGCACTGTTCAGTCAGAAACTTGTATCTGGTCTGATTCTTTAGATCTGATACGGGTTAAGATGCCTCCGATTTTAATCTTTGGGTAAATTATTTATGCATAAACGGCAGCTGATTAATATGAGATGTCACTTATTTGACTAGATGCAGTAAGTTTTCTGTTTTCTACTGCCATTCTGCAGATTTCTGAGTTCCAGCTTGATCCTCTTATGGTGAGAGTGATGCTGTTGAGGGTCTGCCTCATTGCACTTCTGCTAGTATGCTGTGAGTATCCCGCTGCATGCAAAATGTACCATTTATAACTTTTAGCATATATCATAACATACACACTATGCTTGGACTGTTTCTGTACACTTACTGTATCAAGCTGACCACAGAAAAGACAGAGGCACAAAATGCCTACACACAACCATGTATTACAGTCATGCATGTGTAGGCGCGCACACACACACACACAAACACAGCAATTTGCCATTCCAGTGTACACTAATAAGACTCCTATTATAGAAACAATAAATGGTGTAGAAATATCTGCCTGCCCCTGGAGATTACCATGAAATGAGCCCTATTAGCAGACTGTAAACTCCTGTAAACATAAACCTTGGGGGGGTGGGGTGTATTGATGGAGTCACTGTGTGCTGGCGCAACTGGATGAGACATTTAAAGCATGATTGAATGCTTAATGCAACATTACATCATTTTGTCTAACTGTGACGCTCGAGGCGATCTCTGAGGGTCTGCTGAGCTCCAATGCGACAGCCACCGTGTCACAGAGATAGACGCGTACCAGCCAATTAGAGATGATAATCTGTAAGTGTTGATATTCTTTGAGTATTATTTAAAGGATGGACTTAAAGATGAATTTTATTTGAGTGTACCTGTACTATCCCACCCACCTTTCCTTCAAAGTAAAAGTATGAAAGCTGTCATATACCTTATTTGGCCGAGAAGCAGGTTATTATTAACAGACCCTGAATATTCGCAAATTCTCCTTTTATGTCATCTGAACCTGCTCAAAGCAGCTCTGCTATATAATATGGCTAAACTTTTTTTTTTAAAAAAACAAGAAACTGAAGCTCTGACAATTGGGATAAAATGTTCAAAGTAATTATAAGGCGAGCGAACAATGTGAGAATTTTGTTCAGTCTATATGTCTGTAATGATATGCATGTTTTTGACATGCCAGGTTTGGTGCCACAAAAAAAAGTGTCTGCAGCAATAAAAAATATGCAAATTGCAAAATCACACTTAAGCATGTCTTAGAAAGCCGGTATCAGACTTATCGTACGTCAGATGTTAGTGTAGTTTACCTAATCACTTCATGTTTTTTTCATCATAATATGGAAACAAATACCAACTGTTTCATGACTCAGGAGGCAGAGAAAGGCATTGGTTTTGACAGGTCCATCAAAACACAGTAGATGTGCCTCAAAATGTCTTAACGACCACGCCAAACACCCTAGCAACCAATTAGAAGAAAAAAAAATCAGAGCATCACATTCTCTATATCACAACAATATAATGGTACCCTAACAACCTACTAGTAATAAAGTATGTAGCACCCTAACACCCTGGGAACACCATAATGTAGCCTCTACCTAGCAATGCACTAACAGCCATTATCAAACCCTACTCCAAGCTAATAGCTCAGACACTGACCACAATTATATTTTTGTCACAAAACTTTTGCCTTTTCTGTTCCTTTTAGTTCACATGCTGAGGAAAATTGCTTTTCCATGCCACAGCCGGCTATCCTACCCGACTGTCTCCCAGTCATTAAGGCCTTATAGTGATAAGCAGCTTCTTTCAATCACCGAGCCCAGCGTGTGTCCCTGTGCCAGGCCAGCGTGAATGAAATATTTTCTGTGCCTCTGAGGTTAATAGAGTTAATGAAGATCAAAGGCTCATGTCTGGCCAGGATAATTAGTATTCTGTCAGGATGAAAACAGGCCATGAATAACCGAACTATGACTCCGCCTGTCTACATGGACAAATCACAGTTCTCAACAAGTACGTCCAGGCAGTGAGCTAAGACGCATCCAGAGACTTTGTTTAAAATAGTAATGAAATGCTACCAATAAACACGACTATAAAACAATATCTATTTTCAAAGACATAATCAAAATCAAGTTCAGTGAAGTCATTAATGTTTTTCTATTGAAACCCATAAATTTGTTAATGCTTTTTGGTGGGATTATTAGCTTTCTGTATTATGCCAAAGGATTTTTATGGCATTTAAAGCAATTAGTACGTGGGGTATGGTTCAGAAATTGATCACATTTGTTTCAGGATCAGTAGGTTTAGGGAAACAGTTATTACATTTTCTTTCTTTTTGATCATGTGAATTTCTTAGGTTAGTGATTGGTTTTTGAGTCCTAAAGTGAACCCACTCAATTCTGTCACACTTCAGCTCTCACTATGTGCATTTATTTTAGATGGCGATAAATAGGTAAGTAGGTGGGTAGATGAGTCCTATAATTAACAAAGACTGAAATGTTTTTTCTTTGTTAATAAAGTTAACAATAATAATGTTTTAATGAAATGTCGGCCATATGGCAATTTTGGAGGCTGTGGTTTGTAATGCTGTTGAATTACACTACACTATAGTGGTGGGTGTTTTCAATGAGGGTAGACAGAAGAAGATGTGCATATGTATATATGTATTCTCACTTTCAATCATGCCTTCTTTTGACCTTTCTTCTCCTGCTCAGATGTCCTGTTAAGTTGCGCTTTAGTGGAAGAAAAGGGGAAAGGTGAAGGATTGCAAAGCGCTGACAGGAACATTGCCAGTAGTGTCAAGGTGAAGAGAAATGGCACGGCGGTGAATGACAGGAGACCCAAGCTTGGGAGCTCAAGGAAGAAGGTCAAGATGACAGGAAGTAAGAGAGATCCAGTCGGACCACGAAGCGACGTCGGCTGCACCAGACTGGGAGGCATCTGCCAGCCTGACCGATACATCTGCCAGGGCCGATACCTGAAAGACAAGTGTTTGGGGGCCAAGACGCGGAAGTGCTGTATGCCAGGTAGAATTACAAATGAATGCACACAGATACTCGCACATAATAAAGATATTAAAATATTGTCAACTTAAGGTGAGTTGGAGATGGCATTTAAAGAGATGTGTGCTGCTCTTTCCTGTCTCAGTAATAAAAATTTTTTATTGTGGGTGTGAGGCCGTATCAATGTCTGACACACTACTGATATTAAAAAACATCAATACACAACATTTGAATGACTTCCTTCCTGCTGTAACTGGCCTTATTTCCACATGAATAGAACATGGGGTGACTCACACTCATCGGATGTTTAAAAAACTGGGTTTTTCTTAAAAAGGACTTTTTAAATTGGAGTGCAATGCAGCATATTTTAAACAAGATGTATTCTAGGAATAAAATTTCTGAACGAATATGTGAATTTTTTTTTACATCTCTCTGTAGTTGGAGCCTGGAGTATCCTTTGTGCTGGTCACCACAACAACAGAGTGAGGGCGTGCGACGTGCACGGCTGTGGACGCTTCAACTCCAGAAGGTGATTGTGCCTGATCCGATTTTTATGTTTAATTAGTCACGCTGCAGCATGAGAGCGGAAAAGTCGATAACTCTGCGTTTCTGGTGCTGCCTATTCTCTGAAACTGTTTACTGTGTGGCCTCTCACGTACCTCGCTGTGTTGTAGAAGAACCTGGTTGTGACGCTAATGTGACAGCACCACATCACGGCGACAATGGGTTAAATATTCGATCTACATTTGTAGCACACGCTTTTAACACACAAGTCTAAATCTATCTATTTTAAAAGGACAAGACTTCAAAGACATGATTCCTCTTGGGGGAAATTGTTGGTACATAAAAAACTGTAATAGGTCTTTTAAGAGTGTAAGATTTCTGTCGCTCCTCTCACAGAGGTGATGACCTACATAAAGCAGTGGACCTGGTGTGTGACGACTACAGTATCGTCAACGCTCCGTTCTCAGGCTCTCTGGCGGGCCCAGTGAGTCGGAAAGACCCCGCTGGGAATCAGTATGATGGTGTCAAACTTCTCAGTGATGGTAAGGAGGACACAATGTCAATACAGCACACGAAAGTGAGCAAAGCAAAGATAAGAAACTTCTGAAGATTGTTAATTACTGTTTAAAATTGCATGATCTGGCATTTGAATGTGTAATTTGAACCAACATTGACAAAGAAACCAATTTTAAAGTCAAAACTTTTGAATGCATCCATCTAACAAAAGAAAAAGAAAAGTAAAGGGTTCATTTTTACTCAACGATGACAGCCATTCTCGCAGCTCTGTGAGGTTGTAGCGCCCATTTTTCAGAAAACCTAGCTTAGATAAATCACGGCAGTGCCAGAGGAAAAGTCAGGGGATCTCAAAAGGCAGTAAGATTTATCACCTGGAAATGTCTGAATGTCTGCCAATATTGGCGCCAATCCATGTGGTAGATGTTGCTGCTGAACAGGGAATAACCAAAGTCACTAGGATTCACGTTCTTAGCAGCATTTACCAAATTACCTAATTTCATGGCATCCCAGCCAATAATTTCTTAGATATTGCAGTCAGGACCAAAGTGGGCCTAACTAACCAAAATTTCCATTCCTTTCTCCATACTGTGGTTAATAATTGGTGGGCTGATCTACTCCATTTTCTGGTCATAATGACATTTTCTAGAACAGAAAATAACGATAAGACAGCTTTTTATTAAACCGCTGTAACCTTGCACTGTTACCCTTGCAAGTAAAGTCTTATAATCTAGTGCATAGTGCCACAGCGAGGGCAAAGGCGATGTTAGGTTATTACGGTGTGGGCGTTAGGTGGGGATGAAAAGCGGTGAGTTACTTAGAGGGATTAGTCAAGGTGTTGGAGAGGGGGGCTGAGACTCTACTGAACTTTTGCCTCTAACACCGGGGACCCAGCTGGATGTGAAACCCCATCAAAGGCTGCTCGTGAGTAATGACCCCTCCCACACACACACACATTTTAGACCATCATTACAGAACAAAGCTAAGTGCTGGATAGGCCTGGCAGAAGACGCATGCCTTTGTAATGTACGGCGCACGTGTGTGTGTGTGTCTGTACATACGCCCGTGTGAGTGAGTGTATTTTGAGAGCATCCTGAGTTGATAAGGCGCGGGAGTGATGAGTAAACATCATTAGTCCTCATTCTGCCTCTACCCCTAATTGAACTGCATTATCAGAAGAACACATGTACTGTCAGCTCCTTTCATCTCGGGGTAAAGCACAGACATGATTAGACATCACAGGGACACATTACCTCGCCATGATACCCACATTAATGCTGAGACACTCATCATTAGGTGCTCGTAGGATTTAATGATGGTGCCGAGTTGTAGTGTAGCCTACTTTTGGGTTGTTTGTTTCCAAGCTGGCTTGCTTGTTTTTGTCTGCAGGATGCTGGAGACGGTGAGATGGTCGTCATTTATGGTTCTAAGCTTATGTTGATGCATTTGGAATTATGAATGAGCTATTATTATACGCCGGCTACGTCTGCATATTATATTTGTTGTGTGCCGCTGGAGCATTGGGCGTGCTGGACATTTGTTCAGGTTGTATAGAGCGCATTAAGAGAGGATACAAAGGTTTGAAGAAGCTGTTGCCCAAGGTGACGCAAAAAAACTGCAAAATGTGTAACAAAGAATTATTGATGAGGGAGGGATTCCTGATTTACACATCCATTCATCTGTGGAGTAAAAACAGCCTTCAGCTCAACTGCAGGAGTCAGAAAAATGTGACTCAGTTTCTAACAAAGCTCGCACATGAAGGTAAGGGGACCAACCTGACCTCACAGGTATGAATAAGCCTAAACTCTGAAAGCTCTTATTAGCTGAGTCAGTGGGTTAAATTAAGTTTTGGCATAAGTTTTGTTTTATATGCGCACTAATCCTCCCAACTGTCATTTTTATCTCTGACTCCAGTGCACTGTGTGAAGATCTTCAACGTCCGTCCGTACCGTTACATTGGCCCAGTGACTCAGGGGGAAGCTTTGGGTTACCTGTTGCCTCTGCAGGAGCGCTTCCCTGGCATCACGTCACACCTTGAGCTGCAAATGTGTGACGGCAGTGACCCTTCGCCCTTCATATGACCTCTAACCATGTTGTCTTTTATACAACGTCTGAGTCTTTAAAATTGCAACCTTGACTTTCAGCTTTCGTGCGACCTGTGGCCCCTGAGATTTAACATTTGACCTCATGGCCCTGCAGATATGATTTCTGTATGACACCTTATGTTAGTGATAACAGCGTAGCCATAATACATCCTGCTTTTAAGTCGTGTTGTGCTTTTTGTGCTGTGATAAGCTTTTTGTGTGACTGATGATTCTATTTCTCTTTTTTCAGTCTTTTGTATATTTTTGTATCATCATCATCATCATTTTTCTCAACCAAATGCCATGTTGCGTCATATGGTTTCCAGATAAATATCAAATGATTATGACTCTTGTGTTCTCCTTCTCCTTTTGTATAGACAAATGCTCCATACTCCAACATGAACTCGTATGACCCCTTTTACAGAATCTCTTCATATTTGCATGACACAATCAGTTCTTACTTTCACTTCTGCTTTTGAACAAAATAGTTTCTATTTCCCATAACCCAGCTGGAAGTAATATGTGACAAATTTAAACTGGGGAGTCAAATATTTTCATAAATTAGGATAATTTTTATCTGTATCCTCTCAAAATTGCTGCGAGTCTACATGGATGTGCCTCCTCAGACAGAGAAAAACTGCCACATATACAATACCGATGTAATGAGTGAAACACACCAAAAGATGGAGCTGTCTTGCAACAAAATTGTCAGTCAAATCTTAAACTCTGTGACTGGTCCACTTAAAATCTTGACTTCAAGTATCAATTTTGCCGTTTGTTTGCTACTTTTAAAGTAATTGCAGTTAAATATAAAACAGTAGATTACCACACTGCCCTCTGTGATATAAATAGGAAAAAACGATCACAACGTTATGCCAAATGAGTGGGCTTCTGAAACAAATTTAGCACATTTCCACTCAAACCCAGCACAGCTTTAATTATCTCATGACTGAAACTGAGACACAGACACACATGAGATCACACGATGTTGTGAGTCAATCTCAAAGTTCCTCCCATTCAGAAAAATTCTGTATGTGTTATAAATTTTCCATCAGTATTGGGAGCACTTAATCCCAACATAGGGACTTACCTTTTTACCAAAGAGTGTTCTCAGACAACATGTGGAGGCTGTAGGTTGAAGAGCAGGTCATGTTTTTGTCCATATGCACAAACAGCAATGCAACTGATGTCTGTATGTGAGCAAAATTACAAAAATCACAATAATTAGGTGCATTTTTTATCTAATTATAATGAAACTTTGAACACATGCTGGTACAACAAACAACAAATCAGATAAGCTCTGTTGCACCTGGATTACCAAATTCAGAGACTTTAATCAGTTGGACCTTTTCCACAAGCATTGCGAGGTCTAATTCTTTTATAGATATTTTTTTCATTATTTTTTTTCCTGTTCATTAAACTTTAGTGTAAACTCTTGTTTTCTCGCTGCTTGGTCATTTAATTGCTGTTATCCGCCATTATGTCGTTTGTGATTAATTCTCTCATGTGCGACAGTCATGACATAGTGTTAGCTTTAGCAAAATGACTTACCTCTGATTTAAATCTATAGTATACAGGTACACAGAATTAGCAAAAGCACCCGAACACCACAGTTAGCGAGGCGTGAACTAATTTTAGCTAGCTCTTAGCAAGCTAGCAGAAAAGTTTGAGATCCAGCTAGCTTAATGTAATGCTGGCTAAATGTGTGAAAATAGATGTATAGTTAAAGTGTAATTAGCTAACTAAATGTAAAAAGAACTAGTTAATATAGTTAGCTAAAAGTTATGGCTAATTTCAAAATAGTTGTTGTCAAAAGGGACAAATAGTTGGAATATTTAGCATAAAGTAAGCTACCTTCATGGACAGTTTTTCAGCTTTCTCACATTTAAAGTGATAAAATGATTAATAAATTAAATTTGGCAATTGAATTGAAGTCGCATAACAAAGTAACAATATCCACTTATGTAAAACGGATGATAATAATCAATTTGTTACTTACCAAGGACACTTTAGGACATTGACATTGGCAATGTCTTTGGTTTATGGTAAGGTAGATTTGATTTGAAATATGTCCTGGTAACCAACAGTACATAAAAACTAGAATCACACTGTAATATTAGAGAAATTAAGACAAATTGGGGGGGAAAGTGCAAAATGAGCATGATGCTGCGTTCAAGTGCCGCCTCAGAGCTGTTCTGCAACCATTCTCTCCTCAATAACTCTCCACTTTCTGAGGCATTAATATTGTTTGATCCATGTGGCTGAAAAAACCGGCAAGTTCATACAGCTTTAAGCGTCTGGACTGAGTCTGCTTTAAGGCCGAAGGGCTGGTCTACGGAGCATATAATAATAATAATGAAGCGGCCCGGCTGCTGGGGTGGGAGTGGGCGAGCTGGGATAGGCTGGGAGTTTGGTTGGACCCGGCAGCGAGAAGGCTGGAGGTGGAGGTGGTGAGGGGTGGGGGGAGCAAGGAAGGAGGAGGAGAGGAAGGAGAAGAAGAAGAAGAAGCGAGCGATTATTAAGTTCAGGCTTCACAGCGGCTGCATGTCGGGCAGGAAACCTGACAGCTTTACGGGGAAAAATAAACGGAGGAGGGAGAAAATAACATTTGTTGCGTTCAGGGGTTCACGGATCTGCGCGGCGCGGATGACAAAGTGAGCGTCGCCGTGCAAAGTTTCTCCACCGGGTCCGATCGTCAGAAGAAAAACAACAACAACAAAAAGGAGGATTGAGTTTTCCTTTTCTTTTTTTTTTTGTTCCTTCCTTTTTTCTAACGGAGGGTGGTAAAGAAGAGGACATCATGCCGCGGCGCACCGTGCACGAAGTCACCGTGCAAGATGTCCAGAAGCGGAGAAATCCCAACAAACACTACGTAAGTCTCATTTTATTATCGCTACGACGTGATTTTTTTTTGTGTGTGTGCAACAGATCGACTTCTTTCCCTCCGTCCTCTTCTTCTTCTTCTTCTTCCCTCTGCAGCTCTTCACCCTTTTCCTGTCGGGCAAAGTAAAAACAAAGAGAGTGTCAGATTACAGTCTGCTGAGCCAGCCGAAGTGCAACAGTCTTTGGAGCGGTCATTATTTTATCATCAGGGCTGTTTGCACCCCGATCAGTGCAGAAACTGATTTATCACCTCCTTCCCGAAAAAAAAAACACCTATAATGAAAGAAAGACTACAAGTTTGAAAGCCTTAAAGAGTTAGTTAGTCTCGTTGAAGTTGTTCCTTTCTGCTTTTCAGGCTGACATCTTGTCTAACAACTAAATCAGAAGTATGAAATCAGCCACTTCTGATATTTAAGCTCTTTTACTTCCTTCATTGCTGATTTGGATGCCATTAAGGGGCCCTGAAATGGATCTGGCTCATGTGTCCCCCCTGAGTCTGCAAACCCCCAAATAAATGACCTACAAGTCACCATCACATGTGAATATGTGAATACAGATATTGTGTTATTACTGCCACAGCCTGCAGTCCTCTCCTCATACCCCCCCCCCCCCCCCCCCCCCCCCCCCTCGGGTGCCACCGAAGGGGAAGGTAGAGGAGATTTAACATCTTTTAGTAGGCGAAACGGGTCCGCAAACCATCCGCGCTAATCCCCACGGGGGATAGAGTTCAAGTTGAGCATCTCAGCTTTGTCATGCCTCAGGCTCTCCAATTTACTCAGAAAAACGTACCCACTGTCATCAGAAACCAGGAAGTCTGACTAACAGGGTTTCTGAGGTCATCGCAGTGGACACGAGGCAATGTTTGAGCAAGGGAAGGGCCAGAACATGACGTTTTATAGTTTTAACACTCCAGTTTTGCTGTACAGTACAGTGTGGTGTTTATAGTTCGGCCAGTTTGATGACTTTATTTTAACCGAAGATGTTTGCTTTCAGCCAAATGTATCGATGAGTAGGCGTTCGCGTAGACTTTATTATGGAAAGTCCTAATATCTTTGTTCCTGTAACTATTTACAGACCATGTCTTTGCTAATTTAGGGTGTCTGTAATGTATTGGACAGGAGAAAAGTAGGGAGAAAATAATAATGATGGGGAAAGTCAATGTGTGGGTTATGTGTCTGCTTCAACCATCTTTCCCCACGAGAACGAACATGAACGATTGTGTGGGAGACGAGAATGTGAGAGAGACAAAGACCCATTGCTCACTTTTCTCCGGTTCATAAACAACGGCGCTTTCACCAGAAGCGAATAGCGAAGGGTGGGAGCCGGGGGGGATTTATGTGGGTGAATTTGTCTGCAAAAGCGCTCGCAGTCAAGTTTAAAGTAACACGTATGACATCATGCGATCCGGTGGGCCAACTGCGAGAGCCGCTGCCAAGGCCTCAGCAGGTGTTCGTGTTAGTTCCGTGTTCACGGCGCGTGTGCGTTCATATGTCGGTTTGGATCAATCTACGTGCGAAAATGACGCCTGGGGTCGAAGGACCAACAGACCTTGTACCGCTGTGAGTGTTAGTGGTCAAGGACACAGAGTTCTCGAGGTCCCGTGTCCTCTCCATCTGTCCCTTTTTTTGCTCTCTGGTGCAGCCCCGTGTTGCTCTCTGGCGCTCTTGTACTCTCTCTACGTGTGCAGGCCGCACACTTTGAAATTTTCCACAAACCCCTGGTGGTTGGGAGTGTAAAAAGGAGCGTTGGTTTATCAGGGTCGAAGCTGTAGAAAAGGAGGAAAACCCTGAAAAAATCACATTCCTAAGAGACGTAGAAGTATAAGAATCATTTATTGTCCATATTAGTGTTTCATTGAGCAGTTATAGATCTCCTTTTCTTCCTCAGATCTATGTGCTGTGGCTAGTTTAGAGAAGGGAAAAAGGTCATCGTACAGATCGGTCATAAAGGTTCGTCCTCTTAATTGTTGAGAATTTAGGCTGTACCAAATTCTGGCGTATAGTTTGTCCTTCCAGTGGTTGAAGTTTATGAAGTTTTGGAATAAATGGATGCTGTCTGACGACATAACTCCATAACTTAATGAAGACGGCCTCCTCGCTGGCCCACACACCCGCTGTGGTTGGTCCATCCATGGGCATATCTGGCTCCAGTGCTTTGAAAGAAAGAGCGAGGCCAGAGAAGGTCTGGGAGTGGGGCCAACAGCATTCAGCCAGACACAGCGAGCCACCAGGGAGTTTCCAATCACCTCCCTGCGCCTTACCCCTCTTCTTCTTCTTTAGAGAAGGAATAAAATAAACTAAAAAACAGTGTGTTGCCTCTAGACTGAAATGATTAAGCTGAATACTTTTGGTTGGATGCCTTTGTGGTGTTTTGTTGTTGTTAGGCTACTTGTTGATACGAGGCTTGGGAAATTTGAAATTGCATGTTCACAAGAATTACATTTTTAACTTAACTCATTGCCTGACATGAATCAAAACAGTGTATGTCTTTGTTCTAGCGGTGGCACATGTGATGCGATGCGGTGTTGAAGGCCCCGACATCAATCCCGTGAGCTGTTGTTTCCACTGCTGCCTCCGGGGCTCCGTTCTTTATGGCAACGCGAGCCGCACCAGTGTTTCGCCAAAAAGCTGCACTTTTAAAAGTAGACAGCAGACACAAATGTGCCGCATCTGTGCAGGATAGCGGTTTCCTTTTTGAGCAGGAAGTGATGCGAACGGACCGGGAAGTGAAATAATCGGATGCTCGCGTGAACGGATGATGACAGCGAGTGCCGCCTCGTGTTGCCTCACGAGCGTCCTGTCTGCCTTTCCTCATGCTCTACCCTCTATAGGAGTCACAGCCCTGACAATTACTGGCACCATGAGTCAGGAGTGATGCCTCAGGGGGGGTTGAGTTACCGAATGGTTAACAATAATGGCTGTTTGTAAGCTTAAATGTTGCTTAAATGTTCTTTTTTTCACATTTGCAGGTTTACATCATCAAAGTGTCCTGGAGCGATGGCAGCACAGAGATCATCTACAGACGCTACAGCAAGTTCTTCGACCTGCAAGTGAGTACGCGCATTAATGTGCCTATGACATTGTCTGCGTCTGCACTGTGGCTGTCTGTACAGTTGCCTGTTTTTCGAGGGCAAACGAGCGTCATTTTTTTTTCCACCAGCGAAGACTAGCATAGGTCAGGAAGCGAATGGAAGTGCTCTGCCCATACAGCGCTGTCCCCCCGGAGACCTCACGCTCGTAGCCAAGCTCTCCCTGCTCCACCCATATGACACTGGTAATTATATTGCGCGAGAGGAGTCGGAAAATGTCCCAACGAAGTTAATAGAGGACAGTGATGAATGCGACGACCGCGCCGATGACCACAGAAATGTCTGAATCATTCTTGAACGTCACGCTGGCAGTGTGTGTTGCACAAGGAGGGAATCTCATTAGTATCCTAGTTTCCCTTCCTCTTTCGAAGGTAATGGATCTGGGTCCCTGGCCACGTCTGAGCTTAGAGAGCGCGGACTCCAGGAAACCCGGGATAGCAAGCGCTTTTAATGAGCACATAGTCGATTTAGGCGAAGCACACTGTCAGCCCTAATTGGATTAAATTCCTTTTAATTGATTA
>JAOXYL010000078.1:15989871-16014886 GCA_028564955.1 Terapon puta
TATACCAATTAAAAAGAGACTATGAAACGCTCCATTAATTAGAAAATCTGCCTTTATTAAGAGCTATTTACAACAGTGGTTCCTTCTGATACAGTTTCATTCACACTCACAACCCCTCCATACAAACAATGCCATGTAAACGGAGCCAGAGAGGAAGGCATAGATGGAGCCATTAAACATGACAGGAAAGAGAATTTTTACAACAATTTTAAATACTTTTTGAGAAAGTGTGTGAGAGGGAGGGGGGGAGAGACAGAGAGAGAGAGCGAGTGAGATTAAGCCGTACCTGATTGCTGACCTGGTTTAATGTAAATCTGCAGGCCAAGCTGCTCTAAGGAGAAAAAAAAAAAACAACTCTTTCTCTCACTCAAAAAGGCAACGGATTCATCAGCTGCAAACTTTAGGTGTCAGCTTAAGACTATAAATCTAAAGGCATCTTACAGCAGACTGAAGTGTTGCACTCCATTAAAAATTATATGAAGATGTGTTATGTTCCAAAATCAGATCATTTGAAAAATGAGACATCAAAAGATGGAGTCACTTTTAAGCAATGCTGTTTCATGCAACGGGTTGATGCATCTGTTTTTGGACTACAACTCTTCATATTACCCCCCCTCTCAGTGCAAAGGAAGGCAAAGTTTAAGAAAAATAAACCTCTTTTAAGCTTAGCAAAGACATACATGTAATATTGCACTTTGGTTAGCAGGCAGCACATTCACTGCACATGGTAATAACAATTATACACTCAATTTTTTTCCTTTAAATTTGAACTTAAATCCCCTATCTAACATCCTTCAAAAGAACAACAGTATTTTGCTTTGGCTTTGTCAGTTCCCATCCAGTGTGACTGATAATACAGTAAAAATACAACAGAAAAACGCAAAATGTCACAATAGCAACGCTTTGTGAATAACAATTAGTCTTCTCTTGTCTGTTAAAATCTCATTCCTAAATAAAAAAGAAAACTAACTAATACATTTAGCCTCACCCCCGCCATTTTAAACAGGATATAAAATGATAAGCACATCCTTCATACCATGGGTTAAAAAAAAATAAAGAACATATTTAAATTAGCATTTACAGTGATGATTCTGGATATGGTTGGAAAAATAAATAAAAGAAGACTTTAGCTGCTTTAAGACATGCATCTGACAGACACAGACACTAATAGGTCAATGAGCCAAAGCTTCAGAAATGGAAGGGGATAAATGAATTTTTGGTGTGTTTTTAATTACGGTATCTGGAAGACGGCACTGATCATTTGAACAAAAAGTGCTTAGTTACTGGCACACTGGCTTTTATAGAAACAAACATTCTTCCTCCTTATGCAAAAAGAAATTCCCTCGCTGCGTGCTTAGAGACCACAAACTACTACATCTCAACCAAACAGTGTTTTTTTTCCCCTCCATATTTACTCATTAAGACTCAGTTTGGTATTCAGCTCACCCAAACGCACAGCCAGAGGAAGTGGACAAAAAAACTAAATGAAAACACTACACAGAGGCAGATGACTGCGTAATCGAGTCGCGAAGCATGTGGCGAGTTTTAAACTCATCAAATACTACAACACTTTTTTTTTAAAGAAAAAAGCTGGATTTAAAACATAAATATTCACTAAAACACTAAAGGAACCTAACAAAGGGACAGGTATGCTGCCGTTAAAGGGCGACGCCAATTAAAAGTGTGGCAGCAGGCACTTGTGACGCCTGCGGGTGGGCGGTCACCGGATGGTGCGAACAGTGGAGGGGAGAGGCTATGGGACGCAACACAAGCGGGCGTTTTTATGTGGTCGAAGAGTCTTGGTAAGGCACAAATTTGGAGAGCTTGTTGGGTGAACTTGGATTTGGGCAATCAGAGATCTCACTCATCTTGAAGAAAGCCTCCTGCTCCTTTTTCTTCATGTTCAGCTCCTCCTCAAGGGCCTGGGAGGGTTAAAAGACAAAGAAGGAAACCAAAAATGAGTAAGTTTACCGGACCTTAGACGTATGGAAACTTAATTTAACCCTTTTTAAATGTTATACAGGTGGTATATTCCCGTACCATGATTGAATAAAAACTATTCGATTGTGTTTTTCAGTATGTTCTACAGTCTTTATTGAATTTGACGATATACACAAGATGTTTTTATGTAAATGAGAAATATAATGCATTCAGCGTGCTCAAGCTCTTGTTTAAAATTTAAAGGAATTTGTGTTTTGTGAATGAATTCTTCCTGCAACACTACTTGACATTTTCATATTTCCTTTTGCATGGATATTACACAAAGATTAGTGAGCTTTAGAAAGGTTTGTAGGTTATTCTTAAAGTTTCCTGCTACTTCCTCTATTTGTGCTAAGTTAAGCTAATTCCCCTCCTTGTTCTAGTTCCACACTTCGTGCACAGGTAAGCGGGTTGGTATCCATCTTCTCATCTAATGGAGACTATCCACATATTTTGAGCCTGTCATGAGCAACTGAGTGCTTTCAGCATATGTATAATGTACATTTATGTTGTAAGTGAAGCATAATGAGGCTCGTTTTGTGCGTTATAGACCTGTAGATTAACAAAACAAAATGAGACTTAAAGCAGTGGTGCGTAATAACATAGTGGCGGGAAACAGGTACCTTCTTCCTGGGCTTCAGCTGATCCCTCCACTCCTTCAGCAGCTGGTTGTGCTGTTCATCCAGATGTTTGAGCTTCTGAGTCTCATTCTCGATCAGCAGGTGACATTTTTCATTCTGAGGCACAAAGCGAGAAAAGGCCAATGAGTCATCCTGCGGGAGGCTATCCTGTAAACTTCGAAGGAGCTGTGGCGCAGAAAGGAAGAGTGACGCGTGTGGAGATGACTCACCTGCAGCTGCTGCAGCTCCCTGATGTTGCTTTCACAGGCGCCGATCATCTCCCTCATCTGGTTCTCGTGCTTCTGCTGCTGGTGCAGCCTCTCCGCCTTCTGCCGCTTCTCCTCCTGCTGCGAGAACTGAAGAGAGACAAAGAGGGCGAGCTGCTGAACGGCTATCCTTTTGACGCTTAAATGGAGGAAACGAGAGAAGACCCAGCGCCACGCCTACCTGTTTGATCTTCTCCCTGTCCTCCGAGGAGCTGCCCGTGGAGTTGATGCGGAGGCTCTTCTTGAACATGGCCATGCGGGTCTTGGCCTCGCTGCGCTGGAACTTGGGCAGCCGGCTCTTCTCCTGCTGCTGCCGACCTTTCAGGATCTCGATCATTCGCTGGTTGTAGCACTGCATCTGTTCCTGCTCCTGCAGCGACACAGAAAACAGACGAGTAAATGCTGGATTTCGTCGGACATGTGGAGTTAATTCCCGACTCGGGACTTGCGACCCGCTGATTTACCTTCTCGTGCTTTTTCAGAAGCTGGTGCCTCTGGAGGAAGTAGCGGTCTTTCAGCTGCTGCTTCAGTAACTGGTGCCTCTCATAAAGGTTCTTCTCCTCCATGTCCCAGATCGTAGCTTCACGCTCTAATCAAAGCAGGGAGAAGGAAGGGAGGAGTTACTGAAAGAACAATCTCTCTGCTAGATTTGAATCCAGCCTACTCCTGAGAGAGCAGTACCTCTGATTAGCTGGTGTTTCCTGTTCAGGCACTCCCTCTCCATCTCCGCAATCTCCCTCTTGTTGTTGGAGATGATCCGGTTCAGCGTGGTGTCCAGGTAGTTCTTCTGAGCTGCTAAAAATTTGCTCTCCTGCAGATGGAAAGCACATTGAAGGTGAAGTGGTTAACAGATTGTGTAGGTAATGTTTCATTAATTTATGCCTGAACCCCTCCGTACTTTGAAAGGTTCAAATGCGTGAAAGTGACAGGAAACGACTATTACCTCTCTCGTCTTCATTTCTTGGAAGGAATTCATCTGCTGCTTCAAGGACTCTTTACGCTGACTTCTGGGCAGCTTATCAACAGATTGCTTGACCTAAATATATGGAAAAAAAAGAAGGGAAATCTCAGCTAAAGTTTTCCCAGTTTGACGCAAAAAAACAAAAGGAATATGAGGACAGAGAGTTTTCTTTGCCATATTTTCAATCCTTTTTTCACATACTGAAATGATGTGAGTGGAACTTCAACGCACCTCCTTTTTCTTGTGCTTGATCTGATCCTGAAACTTGTGGTGGTCGCGCTCCTGCTCTGCCTTGATGCGTTTGGTCTCATCCTTGAGTTTGATGTGGTGGTCTGCCTCCATCTTCTCGATAGTCTGCTTCTGGTGCTTCTCCAGGTTCTCCAGCTCCACGTCGTAGTGCTTCTTCTTGGCCTGGGATGCGCCGAAAGGAAGAAAGAACACTTTGAGCTCGGGTGGAAATAAAAACAGCACTGCCGCATTTTTGTTATCGTGCACGTCCCAGCAAAACTGTGGGATTTTATTGAATTGTGTTACATGTTAGAAGGTGTTTCTAATAAGGTGGCAGCTCTGTGTGTGTGTGTGTGTGCGGTCGTGACTCACGTTCATCTCTTGGTCGAAACGTCTCTGCATTTGCTCTTTCTGTGCTTCCAGTTTGGTGTTCAGACCAGCCTGAGCGCGGTGCTCTTCCTTCTGCAGCAAACGGAGCTCGCGCAGCTCCTGGCGTCTAAACACACACAGAATTATTCTTAACACATAAAGAACTCTAACCTATTAGGTCAACAACTTAGTAAGACACATGGGGAAACATGCTTCAGGTCTAGTGGATTGAATTACTCGCATCTGCAATGTCATATTTGTACCACTAGATGGCATGAGCAATGCACCGGGAACTCCTCAGGGCTTCAACTACAGGGCAGAGTATTTAAGATTGTTGTAACTGTACAAATTGTTGATCGAAAAACCATCTCCAGTAATCGGTGTCACTGGACAACAACAAACAGCAGACCTAGTCTTCACCCCGCTCTAAAAGTAACTTCAGAGACTGTTTTTCTGTTTTCTTTTCTTTCAATCTGTCGACTGTATATAAAGAAGCATTACCTAAATGACTCTTTTTTCCATAACACTCAGGATATTTGTGAGCTGAAATCTCAGGGGGCTAAAGCCCAACAGAGCAGGATGCCTGAAATAGTATGTGTTGTCAAAGCAACATCCAAAAGGGCACTTATCTCGTGTACAGGCTCCATTCTGAGCCGAGGACTGAACAGACTCATTGGCCTTCACTGACAGAATAAAAAACACTTTCCCCTAAAAACATGTCTAACTCTGCTTATTCAGACAGTGAGCATATTATATATATATATTTAAATTTGTCATCTGCATACCTGAGGAACCTCATCTCCTCATCTTTCTTCTCGTCGTCCCTGATGATCTTGGAGGTGGTCACGCTCACCTCTACGCCGTCGATGACAAACCTCCTGGTTCTCTTCAGAGTTTTACTCGAAAAGTCCTGTGGGGGCAGGCAGAGGGTCGCAAGAAATGGACAATGTTAAATAAAGCAGAGCGAGACAGACAGCAAATCGTAACTACATGTGCTGTGATTATTCTAGTTTAAGAGAGTTTAAGTTTAAAAGAGTATGGGGGTGGAGCTGAGCAATATAAAAAACCTGGCACCTACATTTCCCACAACCCACCACTGGCAACTCAGCTAATGAAGCTTCTAGCCGCCGGCCTCAAGCAGAGATGAGGAGTCGACTTCAGGGGTCAAGTAAACTCACTTCTTTCAAACTAACATCTCACCTGTTTTTTTTTCCTGACTGTTCAAACTTACAATCTCCTGACTCAAGTGACATCACTTGAGGCATTTTACCAGATGTCACGCAGCTCCCACTGGAGCCACAAAAGCCTCAAATAAAACGTTTTGTTTTTACGTTTGCAACAGCTCGCTCAAAGACCTGCAAACAGACTTTGATGTGTAAAACTAACGGGGTTCTTCTTTAAACGGGCTCGCCTTTGTGATTCCCAATGAAGTCTTTTTATCTGGTGGAAGGAGAGGCAGCTGCGCGTTAATGTGCGTTGACAAAGGCATTAATATTCCTGTCAATCTGGTTCTACTGTAACAAGCTGCAAGATGCTCCATCTGTCACTGTAACGGGGAAGTGGCTCTCTAAATCTCTCAAAACAACGACCTCATCCTGAAGCCGTGTGACCCGGGCCTCCTTAACCCTTTACAGCGATGCCTGGTGAAAGCCTATCCGAAACAAAGTAAATCTGATGTGTACGGTCTCGCCGCTGGTTGAGAAGCTGGCAACCAATACTGTCCTGTTGAGTGGAATTATCACTTAGTGATTATTCAGGGTCTGGCCAAACACAAACAGCCGATTTCTGATCAAGGGCCTACCAAGAACAGGCCAGTGACCTCTTTGAACAAACTCTACTTTAGGAGCAAGAACAGCGCAGGCCAATCCAGCTATTTCCGGGGACGTCATACTATATAATACGTGAAATCCCCTCCTAATCACTGAGCAGACAAAACTTTTATGACCAGTAAAGCACATGTTGTTGAATGGATACGTTTACGGTGCCCCCTATCTAAATCGGCCTCCGCGGATAATATTGACATGGCTGATATGGCGGGGTTTACTCTGCAAACAGCGGGTACGCTCAAACCCTGGGTGTCGTCATTTCCTGGTTTATAAATAGCTCATATAAGGGGAGAGGAGCAGAGAGGAGGAAAGTGAACCAAAGAGTGGGAATTCATTTGGTTGTGACGAAGCTTCTGAAGCCTCTGCAGCTGAGCAAACAGACTGCATATGAGCTCGTGTGAGGCTAATACCACAGATGACAGCTCCTGGACGCTACTTTTTGCACCGTTCCTGTATTTGTCGACTCCCTTGCTGGATGGCCGACACATTTACAATAGCAATAAATCCATGCGCTCCTGTGTTTGACTGTGTTATTAAGCTCACGCTGGCACTATAATCAGAGGACATGTGGGTCAACCTGTGGCTCGGCCGACTTGTTTGCGTTTGAGGCTCGGCTTCCCGTCACTCGTCATTCACAAAAACATGGCACGCACACGCATGCAACCCTCCCGTACGCACAGATGAATTCACGAGCACATGCACACACACGCACACACACACACACACACACACACACACACACACACGTGTGAGTGTCCTCCTGTCCAAAAACAAAGACAGCCCATTCACTCTCGCTGCAGGCTGCTGGCCGTGTCGCCTGCTGAATAATCTGTTCTGGAAAAACTTAACATGCCACAAACAGACAGCACTCCATCCCGCAGTCAATAGGATTTCAATCACGGTCAGCCCATAAGCCTCCAGAAGCAGCAGAGCGACAATGAGCTGCACAGAAACTTCCATTCACGCTGGTGAATGCCGAACTGTGCGCACACAAAGGGCACTGTTGGTCCTGATGAATGGAAAATGTTGCATATTTTGCTTAAGAAAGGCTGCGTGTCTGATGATAAAATGGTCTCTCTCTCTTCCCTCCCTTCAGCTTCCTAACCGCCCCGACCGGCCTTCTTCGGGCTAAGCACGAATTTGGTGCTTAAGCCCTCTGTAGGTTACAAAAATTCCCCCTTTTCAGTCAGGCTTTAAAAACTTACTAGATTATGTCAAAGATGCATCATAAGGTGTAACAGACAGCTTGTTTTTGTATGTGGTGACATTTTGGAATTTTTCGCCTTTCACAAAGGTCTTACAATATACTGAAAGGGTCTTAAAAAATAAGCCGAGATTCACCAAATAAATCCTTGTAAATTCTTGAGAAATCACAGACGATTAAAAAAAGAAGAAACTTTGGATTTAAGAGCCTTAACTAGTATCGTGCTCTGTGTCCGTCCTGTGTGTGGTGCAAGCCTAATGGAAGACAGACTATCCTCTGTTTCAGATGGTTAACACCCACACCCCAAAACACAACACAATGCAGTTTCAGTTCCTCCGTGGGTGCCGAGAAATGGTTTTTCCAAGGAGGGGTTTTCCTACAGAGGCAGCTCCATGCCTCAGTACCTCTTTCACGCTGTTCTTTTTCACCTTAAAGACACGTTCTCCTGAAACACTTAAGTAAATAAGGGATAGGTCCACTTCCTTATGGTGCTTTAATTTTAGAAGACTGAAAGAATATTCATATGGGAAGATCAGGCTGCTGTGTTGCTTTAGGTAGAGGAAGTTTTCGAGTTGACTCACCCTTGAAGATATGTTCCCCTTGTGGATGGAGATGTCCATGCTCTCCGATGCCATGCTGCCCGCATAAGAGTACCGTTTGTTGATAATCCCTCCATTGATATAAGCGGAGACCGTCTCGGGGTTCCCTCCGTTCGGCGTCTGCTCCGGGCTGACGGATACGCTACCGTTCGGCCCGGAGCGGGGCGTGGGTACCGGGGTGGGAGCGGGAGAGGCGGCGGGTGTGGGCGTGGGGGTGACGACGGGGCTCGAGCTTAGGGTCGGTAGACCTCCGTTATCCGTAACGTTGCTCTTCTCCTCAGTCACCTCGATCTTGGGTGCCTCTGGGTCCGTTGAGTCTATGATGATGTCGACGTGCTCCTCGGACGCCTCTGGCTGAGGGAGAGGCGGCGGCTGTTCTGTCTCTGGGGTCTCCACGGCAACCTAGAAGAGTGAATTTTAGGATCATTACTGAAAATAATCTTATGAAACGCCTCAGGGATTTACAAGTAGAAATAGTATTATTTTCTAAAACTATAGCTTCAAAGAGCACCTTTTCCTCAGATGTGGGGGTGCTCTTCCCATCCTCAATGCCCGAATCTGAACTGGAGGTCTTGGTGGAGGCCTCGCTCTCGGATTTCTCAGACTCCAGAGTGACTTCATCGGCCAGTTTGTCGGCCAGCTCCTCCGGACCTTTCGGAGGGAGATTCTGCCGCGGCAGAGGAACGGGAACCACCATGACGCCGCTCGGCTGTTCCTCTGTTGGTGTGTCTGGCTCGGCCCCCTTCCTGGGCAGAGGTATCGGCGTGGTTGGGGAGGGGGTGGTGGGGCTCGGGGTGTCCGGGGGCTGGTCTCCTTCCAAACTGGTCTGACTGGTCTGGCATGGCTCTTTGCCTGGAGACTGAGGAAGTCAAGTGGAAGGAGAGGAAAGGTGTTGTGACACACTGATGAGACAAAATGTTTGAAGTTTTGTTTTCTTAGAGTTGAAGTCATTTGTGCTCCCTAAATTGTTAAATCTAATAAAAAAAAATAATTAAATCACATTTAATCATACTTTTTCTGAATCTGGTTGTTGCTCACAGTTCTTGTGTTGTGTGGCTGCTGCCAGCCTCAGTATGACTGTCTGCTCTTCTCTGAGCACTGACGGTACTGCTTTATGTGAAATTTAATGTTTTCGACCTTTAGTTTTAGTCCAAATGCTAATGGATATAGTCTTTCAGGCATCCCCACCTCCACTGAAGTAACCTTAACCTTAGCTTTAAGAGGAATGCAGTCATTCCTGCTCCTCCTGACTGTGGCTGAGATGGCTATCTATTCTGTAATAACAGTAATAATTACGCAGCCTATGTAAATCATGGCTGACAACCAGGGACAGAGCGTTCTTAATGGAATTACTATGCATTATTTATTTTTAATGAGTGCTGAGCAAAATAAAGCAGAGGATAGTCTTCGTTTTTGTGCGACGGTTGATTGTTCTGCATTTATTTAGGCAACTTTGATTTTATCAAAACAAAGTTCTGAAAGTATTTCTAACACCTGCAGATCCTCTGAAAAAGTAAAGTCTGGCTGAGATAGAAATCTTTTACCACATATTTTTCCAAGACAGACTAAAATGACTGAAAATACTAATAGGAATCAAAAGATCGATACATCGATACAAATAAATGTAAATAAGACCATCTTAAACTAGCACAGACTATGTAAACAATACCACGTTAATGACCAACCAGTATTCTCTTAAAAACCCCCAGCAACAAGGAGAAAAAGGTTCTGCAGAAACTATATCCTGGAAAGAGGCAATTTTCTTCATTTTAAATGTCTTTACAGAAGAATCCAGACGTGTGTGTTAGACATGGGAATTCAATAGTCTGTAATTATAAACGGCGCTGAACGTGTTACTTCATGTGCACAGTGACTCCGCTTCCTGAAATACCTCTCTGCCGCCTTCCAGGGGAGGTAAACAATACCGTCGGACATCTATATGGTGTTTTTATTTCCAGCCTTTCTTATGCCTCTGCAAACATCTCTGTCTGGCTGCGTGTGTGTGATATATGGGAAGACATAAACAGTCTGGCAACTGCTTTGGCGGGCTTTCAGGGCCTTGTAACTGGATGTGTCAAAACACTGCTGCAGGGCGTCCTTGCTGGAAGCGCTGAGGGAACAACTACGGTGATATCATAGTTAACTGAACACAGGAATGAAAGATGTATGGATCCAGTCCAGTATTTACATGAATTTCAATATTTTTCAGTATAAGAAAGATTCAGTATAAGTTATGATTTTTGTGCATTTTATTGTCTGGTGGGTTTTATCTGTTTTTCAGGAAACGAAGCAGGATAAAACAGAACTGAACACAAAAAGAAAAAAAGCGCCAGTTATATAAACTCAAACTCCATCCAAATACCTCAAATGTCTGATTCAACAGATATTTGGAGAGGGCAGAGTAGTGTCGCTGTGAACTGGAGCCAAGTTATTCACCTCCATAAATTCTGAAGTCATCACTTGACTTGTTGACATTAGGAGGAGGAAGAGATAAGTGGGCAAACATTCGTCTTCATGGAGAGAAACAAAACATCCAAGTTCAACACATTCGTCTGGTCGCAGCTTCCTGTTGGCCAGAGTGTCTGCAGGGTCCTCTGTCACTGAGGGTCACTGGCATACGGTAAAAGCCCTCCCCGTCTTTAGTTAAGGGTCACAGGATAGCCGCAGAACAATGTCGGACCTTAAATAATTTACTCCACCGGGGGCTGTGAGGTGACGGCGTTTCTGAGGCTGAAGGCAGCACCTATATTTAACCCTGTGTGGGTGTGGGTGGACGCCGGGATTCCGGTTTGCCTTTGTTTGTGCACAAGGCAAGCGGTGAAATGCACTTTCGAGCTATGTGCCTTTATAATCTCACACCCTCTTTGAATTTATGAATGGCCTCTGCAGGATGAATCTTTTTTTTTTGTCAAAGTTTACCAAAAAGTGTGATTCAAAGGGGTCACTGGGCAAAGACTTAATAGCGGTAGTGAACTGTTGAAGCGGAACATAAAGTTAGACGTATAGACCTTTTCTTGACTTTGTGCTCTTACAGTCCAACAACTCAAAGCTGCCAGACCTTTAAAAAAAAAAAAAGCTACCGGAAGAACAGGGACTGCCCACTCTCCTTTTGGAAACAAATAATGACAAAGAAGAAAATGAAAGGACAGAGAAGAAAGGAAAAAAAGAAAAGATGGAAGGTTTTGTACCACAGCGAGCTCCATGGCGTCGTCCTCCTCTCCTTCCTCTCTATTGTCCTCTATTTCCTCCATGACCTCAGCCTTGGCTTCGGCCACCAGCTCCCGCAGCGGACGGTTGGACGTCACCGACCTCACAAAAGGGTGCTGTGGAAGCAGTAGACAGGGGAAGGTTGGTTAATTAATTATTAGTAAAAAAGGCAACAAAATGCACAAAGTAACTGGTGCTTAAATAGGCAAGATGTCCTCCATGTATTCCTTTTAATGGGCCATGCTCTGAGCATAAAAGAGCTTGTAAAAATCACACTTAATGTACACAGCGTTTTGTACTAAGTGGGAGAGACACTAAAAGGCTTGATGTGACCGCAGGAAAAACACTCTTACAACCATCATATAACATTTGCTGGAAGGACACATGACACATTATCCGTGGTGCTGAGCGTCATTAGACCATGGGACGATCGCTTGAGGGATGCTGCAGGTCAAAAGCTGTGCACGATGTGATCGCTACTGCAAATTCAAATCACTGTTTAACGAGGGAGCGAGGACGCAAGCGTGTGATTCTGGTGAAAAATAATTGTAGTCAAATGCATCAGCTCGCCCGTGGAGCTTTCGAGAGGAGCAAAAGAGGGAAGGCGACAGGGGACTTTCACTGCAGGGGAAACTCTATCCGCCACCTGCCGGGCTCCTGAACGGCCCCAACAATGGTGGCTCTACAATACGGCTTCCCTTCAACGGCACACTGATGCAACAGTGATCAACCTGACATGATGTCCTTAAAATAGCGAGCCACATTCACTTCCACAACTGCAAAAGAGACAGTGGCCGCAAATAAAGGCAGCGATGAGTTGAGTGCAAGGCGAGGAGGAAAAAAGCTAAGTTAAAAGTTGAGTGCAGCTGGGATACAAGGCTGGGCATCTATTATTCAGGTGCTTTGCCCGACTGTTTAATTTAATTGGAACAGCTGACAAAGGGAAAACGGCTACAAGTGGTGCTGGACCATGAAGTGTGTAGAAGTTAATGTGTGTGTGTGTGTGTGTGTGAGTGTGTGTGTGCGCATGTTCCAGGTGATTGCAGTTGTTTGTGTGCAGGGGCCTCGGTCCTCGAGGATGGCGTTAGGCTTCAGCTTTTAACTTCTCCAGTGACTAACAACAGTCAGCGATTGTGTAATGAGTCAGGTTGCGTAAATGATGAGCGCCGTCCAACCATTTATCACACTGCAGTGGAAATATCGGATGATTTTTTCCCCCTTTATTAAATGTCCATTGAGTCATTAATTTATTTAGGATTAATTTACTTATTTACTTCTTATTTAAATTTAGCATAAAATACTTTGAATCTTACACACAAAATGTAAAGACA
This sequence comes from Terapon puta, assembly GCA_028564955.1. NCBI lineage: Eukaryota > Metazoa > Chordata > Actinopteri > Centrarchiformes > Terapontidae > Terapon > Terapon puta. The sequence goes on from JAOXYL010000078.1 coordinate 16,002,463, forward strand.
GATAGATAAATATGTGATAAGGCTCCCCTATAAAAACAGCCATTCAGTTTAAGATAAGATAAGATAATCTTTCATTGATCCCACAGTGGGGAAATATCACTGTTACATCAGCTCAGAAACAACTATTAAAGATAGAGATGAAATAACATAAACAATATAAACACAACAAACCAAATGTGTACAATAATATAACAATATAATAAGTTATTTAGTTTTTATGATACAGTATTTCAACACAAGCTCAGCAACTGAACTTTGGGAGCAGTCTAAGACATGCAGTTCAACTGAACCACACTACCACTTCCTGAGTGCACGCCAAGCCAACATGCTGAGAGAGATCAGCCATCAGACTGTGAGAGTCAAACAAACCTACAAACCTGTGGCGTTGTGGACTGAGGTGAAAAGACACTGGGACTATGAGAGCTACAAAACGCTGCAAAAATACTTGAACAATCCTTTCAGAGTTTGCGATGCCTGGAGGAGGGTGTGACGGCTGAGCTTGAGCTGAAGTGGAGGCGTGCATTTGAAGGGCAAAAGTAAATAAATAACGCTGCACGCAGGCCATCCACTCTTCAAATGTCTCGAGAGGAAAATGCCGACTTTATGAACATTCTCAGAGGGAGAGAGAGGAAGATTTTCTTTGGTTTCATTAAACAAAGTAAACAGAATCGAGCAGAACTGTTACATGTGAAACAAAAGTCTGAATTAAAAGAAAATATTATCTGTTCATCTCTTCTTCTTTCCCTTAAGGCACCATCAGAACACACAGAGCACTGAACATCTGAGGTTTCAGCCGCAGAGTGTTTATTCTAACAAGTGAACTCAGACCTCCCTCGCTCGAGATAAACCCTGTTTCCTTGAGGCATCAAAGAGGAAAAAAAGGCAAACTGTGTTGTAGCGCTGCCCTGTTAAATCTAGCCATGTGTTTTTTTTCTTTTTTTTTTACTCCCATAATGGATCAAGATGTGGATCAGTAGAGCTTACATCCTCTCTTCAGGTTTAATGTCACTTTAGACCAAGCGGGGCTGGTGATTTTGGGTCTCACATGCACAGCTGGGCGTGAAAAGGTTAAATGCAAACAATACGCCCCATTAGGGAACCCGAGTGAGGGGCTGCATGAGCACAGAGAAAACTTTGTGGCAGGTACCTCACTTTCATTTCTACTTCTGTCTGTGTTTGCTAAGATTTGGAGGAATTTGAGTTTTAGACCTTGACCGAGAACGTTTTTGGGAAAGTGAGGGCACTGTGGTCACTCCTCACTTCTTCAAAAAGGAGGTTCAGACTTGTTTTTAGGGTTGAGGTTATAATTAAGTTTAGGTTAAGTTTGGGGCAAAGGTTGAGGTTAGGCAAGTAGTAATTTTGGTCTACATAAATAAAAGTGACTCGACTTTTATTTGCCCAAATTTCGAAATATCAGTCTGAGATGTCTGCCTCACCTCTGGTGCTAAGAGCATTGAAAAGTCACTTTTCTCCCATCATATACTATTTCCCCAAACATGTCCCTCACTCTGTGTAATCCACAGACCTCACAGGAACTACCCTCTCCTGAAAACCAGATCCCATTAAAGCTGCTTTGTGGTTTATTCAGAGAAACACACATATTGTTTAAGAAAAAAAACAGAAAACAAAAACACGTTGCTATTGACTTTTAAAATCTAATTCTTCAGTGCTGTGAGCAAGTAAGACTGTATTCCCCTCCAGCATATAGAAGTGGTACAAACTGAATAATTCTTTCACAACTTCATCATTAACAAAGCAGAACAGATGAAACTGAGACAACTGTGCGATTAAAAATATGCCAAATTACCCATTAAATACATTGGATTTGGCTGAAAACTGAAATGTGTGTAAACCCATCCTTTAATATTAGAATTAGGGCTGAAGAGTACATGATGTCGATCTCAGATGTGCAAAAGTGAATGTGTCCGACCACTACAAAGCTCTGGCTCAGAGACAAAACGGCCAAACACTGCAATGGTAAAAATCACCCCATGTATAGACACGTTGTGACAGGAAACAGAGGGGCGTCCCATATGAATACACATGAATGGAAGCTACTTCGAAAACACTGCAGAAGGCCCGAACATGAGAAACTATGTGGGAGTGGAAGCTATGCTCGGGGTAATGAGTACAAGTCATCCAGATGGTCTCCTGCCAACCGCGCAGCCACAGTGACTGATACTGTGTCATGTTGTTTTGTATACATTCTTCTCAAGAACACATGTGGGACAAACGCAGGACAAGAGGTTCGGATAGGTTTAAAGCTAAAAGAACCTTCCGAAAGGCCTGATGACGAAGACCTGACGAAGTTTGGCCTTTCCTTGCCCTCTTAGATAGTTACAGCCAGACACTTCATTCAGTGAAGCATCTACACTCCAGACACCTAATCCTGATTCATCGCTGACCTCATCGCTCGCGCCCATGGTAACTTCCAGAAATCTCCCATCATCTCGACATCCCTTGCACATCCAGAATTTAATGCCATCATTGCACAACTATCTACAGTAAATACTGTCAGACAGCCGTTGGGAGCAGCAGGCGCGATAAACATCTAAAACCTCCGGCACGGCACCGAAAAAACGGGCCGCACCCGTCTCTTCCCCCACCCCCCGCTGGAGAGCACATGCAGAGGATTCCCAGCGGGCCCGGGGTCTGCGAGTTTCATCTCTGCCTCCCTCTAATTGGGCAGAGGTGGCGAGCTCGGGGCGATCCAAGCACGCTATTGGCTGAGGGTGGGAATGTAAATAGTTGGCATTCCCCCCTCAGCTGTGGGATACAGGCAGGAAACCGAAACTCTGAATTTTAATGGAGGCTGCGCTCGTGTTTTAATCCACACCCTGTTCATGTTTTCTCTTTCTCCTTTTTTTTTTTTTTCCTTCACGCTCTGGATTCTGGATTTTTGGGAAACTTTTGTCAGAGCTTATCCTCGAGATTCGTACTTCCAGATAAAAAAAAAAAAAAAAAATAAAATAAAAAAATCATCAGCCACTCCTTAGCAATGTCCCAGCTGTGCCAAAAAGCACATGCATGTAAACACTCTTTGACTCTCTTTCCTATCGGTGTCAATTCTGAATTTATGTGCATATTGTGTATATTAAAAGCTGCTGGGAAACAAAGGGGATTGTAATAATAAGAACCCTCCTTTGTCCTTCAGATGAAAATGCTTTACATGCCTTAAGAGGGTTCTTCAAAAAAGCTGGAACAGCTGCTGCTAAAAGTCTCGAATGCTTCACTTTTCCACGCCGTCCCACTCCCTTCTCAGCCTGCTCCATTTCTTGCCCACTCCTGCGCACCTTCTCCACCCTTCTCCCCACCCGCATGCCACTGCCCCTCCGCGGGGGGCACCACTCGCTTCGCTGGCATGGACCACTCCATTCAGGTCTTAAAATAGAGGATTATGTGTGTCGTGCAAGATAAGGACGGAGCAGGGACAATGTTCCAACGTATATCAAAGTGCAGCATTGTGCAATGCTCGTGAGGTTATAATTGCTCGTTGCATTGGGGCTGGGGGGGGGGCTTACCTCCAGGAGCTGTGCCGCGCTGGGGCGTGTCTCGGGGTTCTTGTCCAAAGCCCTCTTCAGGAAATCTTTAAACTCCTGTGACCTTGGGCGAACAAGAGAGAGCAGCATTAATCAAAAACATGAAAAAAAAAAAAAGAGGAACGAAGGAAAGGGAGAGGGAGGGAAGGGATGACGGGAGCGGTTACAACACAGCAAAACATCTGAGCGGAGCGTTTCCAGCCATGTGACGGCGGTACGCGTGGATCATCTTTGCGCACAGCTGCGCTTCGTAAAACAGAACAAACAAAAAACAAAAAAGCTCTCGACAGGGATGATGAGTCAGCTCCCAAATCTCCGTTCAGCACCTGATAACTTCACTTTCGCTGTACTAAATCCGCTGCTGGAACATTCACACTCATAAAATTGATAAAGGGAAAGTTACAGTTTGGCACTCGCTGCCGCTCTGCTGAGTTGTTGCTGTTGTTCAGGAGAGGGCAAAATGAAATGCGGGCGGACAGGGGGTAGGACGATATGATACATGGAGTGTCTACAGTAGATTACAGGACACTGAGTGCGGAGTACAAAGATTTGGTAATGGAGTGAAATGAGGTGGTGAAATCCAGACAGGAGGAATGGCTCCACTTATCATGTTCTACTCCGAAACTAATGAATCAAGGATTGTGCAAACCTTGTGCATCATTCCCTTTTGATTTTTATTTATATTTCCCTGCTGTCATAGCTTGCCCGTGTCATGCATCGCGTTCGTTAAGCAACGGCTGAAGTCGGGTTCCCGCGCGTCGACGCGTCCTCACCATTTCTGCGGCTGCTCCAGGGTGGGAGGCTCGGACTTGGCGATCTTCAGCAGCACCCTCATGGGGTTGAGCTCGTGGTGCGGGGGCTCGATCTGGGCGAGCTCGATCAGGGTGATGCCCAGAGACCAGATGTCGGCCTTGTAGTCGTACGGAGCGTCCTTCATGGTCTCACACATCACCACCTCTGGGGCCATCCTGAAAAAAAAAAAAAAAAAAATTTCATAGAGGCCATTACATACTGTGGGGACTCTGAATGTTCAATTAATTCAACTTGGTCAGATGTTATAGGAAAGCAGAGAGGAGAATTTTCTCTTGTCATGCAGCTTATGTAGTCAAAATTTTTCTGTAAATGGTAAAATGTATGGAACGTGCAAAATGTAAACTGTCTGGTCTAAGGATGTGCATAACATAAACATGATCATATGTAGAAACTGTGTTTAAAAGAAGGTAATCAATTAAGCACAACTGATATTTATCTAAAAGAAAAAAAAAATGCTGCGTTATATAATTTAGATGCAAGTTTATGACTCGCTCCTAAATACAAAAGTGAGCTAATAAGTAACCTGACTTGTAAATGTTATAACTATGACATGTTGTAAAAATCTGGTGTTGTCAAGTCGACACAGCTAGTCAGAGAGAAGTGAGCCCAAACATGATATAACAATTTCTGATATCATGAAGATACAGCTGCCATGTTTACAACAGTTATACCTCGGCTGCAGCAGCAAGTGACTAACTGATGATTGTGGAGCGTTTCTCCTCCTCCTCCTCTCCGTCTTATGATTTTTGCACGTGTCAACATCGAGCACACTTACCCAGTCAGCGCGTGTTTGCTGACAATCTGCAAAAATGGCTCTCGTGAGCCGCAGATTTACTCAAGTGCAAAGGAGCAAATGTTTGCTCCCCTTCTTTTTGTCGAATTGGCTTATCAGCGTATTCAAGGGCAAAGCACACACCCAAATACTGCCGTCATCTTTTTAAGACTAGAATTGCGCAACATGAGGGCGCGTTTCTTGAGCTGGGGGGGTATTGATGGATGATAACCTGTTCTAGTGGATGATTAACTGGCTCACGCTGAAGATACACAGTGTGGAACGAGAGTCACTGTGTCACCTTTGCAATTTGTTCAGGTATAGAGGAGACAACTGCACAGTGACAACAATAGAGGACTAAAACCCTGAGTTAGGCTCTGGGTTGAGTGTGTGTATGTGCGTGTGTGTATGTGCGTGTGTGTATATGCTATATTTATGGAGGATTTGAGGTTAGCAGGAAACATGTGTTCTCAACAAGCAACATTCCTCCACTTACAGTTTTGCTATGTGACATACATCAACATCAAGATCCTTTTTAATGGCTCGGGCTGTATTTGTATCTTTCATATGTTTCAAATCAGTGAACAGGCCTGTGCCATGTTGGATTTATAGGTTCAGTGGGATGAATACCTTGATATGGGAGCCATTCAATTATAATATTAACATTATAACAATATTAAGCAAAACTGACACTTCCTTTTCTTTTTATCTTTTAACAGTTTATGAACTGATTTCCTATAAAAAAAGAGAATCTGAATCTTTTTTCCAAACCATCCAAACCACCAGCGATGTCTTACTCACCAGTACGGCGTTCCAATGAAAGAATCTCTTCTTTGTAAGGTTTTGGTGTTTTTCGCAGACACGCCAAAATCAGCTACAAGAATAGAGGGAGACAAAAAAAAAAGATGACGTGAGATAGTTGAAAGAAGTTCCCCAGAAGCCTCTCTCAGTAAGAGGGAGGGGAGCCAGTTCATAAACTTTCATTCTTTTTTTTTTTTCTTGTAGGAGCTTGTAAAGCTGTCATGACACCGCGATGGGCAGGGACACAAAGTCAGAATTTATAGCGGCCCTTGTTCCCAAACAAGCTGCCCCCTGTTCCCCCGACGTGACCCTCAGATTACAGGCGTGTTGTTTTCACTTTGGCCCAACATGCTTCCCTCTGCAAAGTAGGAATATTACGTGCAGCATGTCCAGGGTCGAGAAGTGTTTGGCAGGGGCTGACGGATTTTACTCACAAGGAAGCAGGCTGACTGCTTCAATTACAAACTGGCATGTTCTATTACAGGGACTTAAGTGACTGTTTTGCTTTTGCAGACTACAATTCAAATATCTTCCCAGTAAAACATATCATTTGGTCTGCTACAGTCTAAACTTCTGCAGAAAGATTTTGTACTTCCTACAAAGACAATAAACAGTGCTACTGCCTCAATTGTGCCCCCAATAAGAGTTTAAGCACCAATATCCCAGAGGGAAAATACAAATAGTGTGACAGTGTGAATCCAGGGGTCAAATGAACAACAATACATACAATTGACTCTGTCTAACCTACACTGTGTTCCCATAAGGAATCACCAGAATAAATGTTATCATGATCGTAAGCAAATATTTCTAAAGGCTCACATAATGGATCACACCCCCAGGAACTAAACAAGTGCACAATAAAAGGTGGTTTAGTGGGGATTTCCAACAAACTACAAGAAAAGAAATAATCGTCATAACTGGGATTACAAGTTGTTGTCACTGATCCCTGACTTGATAAAGCAGCCGTGATGGAAATAAACACTTGTTTTCCTGGTGTCTCCGACAATGTTTTTGACATGAATGTAGCTCAAATTGTTGAACATATGCAGAGATCAACAGAGTTTTAACAGACATCAGCCAAAGAGCTTACAGCGGGCGTAACATTAAGAACATGATGTTTAATGTCGCGTATCATAGGTGGATTTAATCCATTTGGCCGACCTCAAACGCAGTTAATTGCTGCCTTCATTGGATTAACGAGCAGTTAGATACGTTCAGAGACTGCAAACGATTCCGTGTCATGACTTAATGAGCTTAAAGAGGCAACTCCCAGTGATTATATCTAAGTGTGGTGTCTTAGGGAAGAATGTAGGTTGATGGAAAGGGACTTTAACAAGAAGTACAAGTCCAACAGAGTGAGTGCAGTGGCTGACAAAATGTGTCATATATATAAAAAAAAGAAGAAAGAAACAACTATAATAAAGCCATGGAAATATATATTTTTTAAAAGTGCAGCTGAATATGAAGCTCTGTTCAGCTTATAGTTACTCTATATTTAGTATTTTTGTTTTGTTGGTCGTGACTGAGTGTAAAATAACAAAGAGCCAAAGAGAGTTTAAGGAAGTAAATCAGCATGCATGCAAAAATGATATTTCTGTTTTTGTTTAAGGCTTCATGTCTGAGGAGCCACATGTCAGGCAGCCATGTGCAATTTCCTTACTAACACGTCCATAAAGCACATTAAGACACGGTTCTCCCTCTTCTGGAAACGACGCTTTAATCCAGAACATGCTGCCGATTGGGTTGGGTTCAGAACGTCGGCCGTGCAATGTGAAGAATGTGGAGAACTCTTCAAAAAGCCAATAAATGAAAATATGCAAAAGTTCTGAGAATGCATTTTTTTCCCACACAACGCTCACTTATGATCCTCCTGCTGCACCACAGGAGGGGCACAGGGCCTCTGACTGTGTGTGTGTGTGTGTGTGTGTGTGTGTGTGTGTGTGTGTGTGTGTGTGTGTGAGAGAGAGAAAGAAAGACAGCGCACATGTAAGCCAAAGAAATAACAGAACAGACATAACCTGCAATGTTAATGTGAGTTTTATGTGAGAATTAGTTCCAATTGCATCACTTTGGAGGTGAAATTGCTTTTCTTTTTTAAATTATGGTCGACAGTGATTATGTTAAAATATGTTTTTACTTATGTTTAACACTTCTGATCTGCAACACTTTGCTTTGTTGTTGTTGTTGCTTGATTTGGGTCTGCAATTCAGTGCATGTACTCACCCAACATGAAAGAAAAAAAATCAGACACTTACAAGGCACCGTTTTGAATTTCTTCTACGTATAATATTTATTTCTAAAAGGGAGACTTGTCGTTGGTTCAACCAATATGAAAAGCATCACTTCCTGTTTGATGGGATGTTTCCAAGCAAAGCAGTGTTACTCCATGTTTTGTCTGATCTTTGAAGACCAAATGTAAACTCTTACATAATTATGCATCATTTTAACATCACTCCTCACTTGTCAGAAGACATTCAAAAGAATGTATGTCTGGAATCAGCCACCATGACTTCTTCCATCCTCAAACCATACAAATGCATGTTCTGGGGCTAAGTAGTGTTTAAACCAATAAAACTTAAAAATTTTATTTTAACCGCCCATCAGGATCCAAACATTTCTCAAGATGTAGTTTCATTTGTGCACCACAACTGAAAAATTGGTTTCTATGTTCAAATACAATGGGGGAAAATATTGTGGTTCTGAAATGTGATTACTCCTGAGAACATACTGCATTGTACTTTTTTGACCTACTTGTGTGAACATAGACAAAATGGCATTTAGGCACCACAATGCCAGCATAGTAAAAAATGATGAATGCATTAAAAACAAAAAAACCCTCTGCAAATGCAATAAATCCTCACCGAGTTTAATGTCCCCATCCAGCATGAGGAGGATGTTTCCGGCCTTCAGGTCTCTGTGGATGATCTTCATGCCGTGGAGGTAGTCCAGAGCTTCCAGCATCTGGCGGCAAACCACCTTAATCTGAGGCTCTGTCAGCCCGCGATCCAACTCTGATAAGGGCAGGGGAGGGGGAGGCAGGAGACGGTGAGGTGAAATACAGGGCGGGAGAGATGGGTGAGAACAAAAGCAGAATAGAAATGAGGATTGACAAAGACTCGCTGAGAGGATTGAAAATCTATTTTGCACGCCGTGCACATTCCGCGTTCAGCGTACTCGCACTCACGGCAAGACAAAGTCTCCGAGGACTGATCCAGTGTGTGAACTCCACGAGAGAAAACAGAAAAAGGTAGATCGCAGTGGAGTCTCTCAGATAGTGTTGCCGGATAAGTAATCCAGGATCAGAGGAGGTTTCACACATCCAAGCTAGTCCTGCCCTGCAGACTTTATTCTACTGCGTCTGTGTTTGGTTAGCTGCAGTGGGGGTACAGACAGTTATGAGGATGTGGATTACGAAGTAAAACAGACCAGGGGGGTTTCCCACACCGGAGTGCTCCACTATGTCTGGAGCATTCATGGCTGGACGAGCGAAGCTGTAGTACACGATCTTATTCAGAGCAACTCAACGGTAGCAACGCCCTTTAGAAAATCAGCATGCTGTGATTTATCAGTGTACAGATACAAGCTTTAAAACAACAACACGTTTCAACTTTTATCTCCACACTTCCTTTAAGTCGCCTCTGAAGGGACAGGTGTCGTCGGAGCGATGCCACAGGTGAGGAACACGACTCTCGTGACGGAGAGGAAGGTAGAGCGCTTATAAAAATACAAAGTGGAGAGAGAGAGGCCTACCGAGCATCGTGGCATCCACAGCACCCCCGGGGCAGAACTCGATCATGATCTGGGGAAAAGAAGGGGAGGAGAGAAAGAGGGTGAGGTTAGACTTGACCCGGCTTTGCAAACATACAGTATAAACACACAATTGGCAGCTTTAATCTCCTTATTCAGGGATTAATATGTAGCAACAGGAAGAGCAGATCATATTTCATCAGCAGCACATGCACAACTAGTACTTATGCATCTTTTAAATACTTTCATCATCATTGAAATTTTTACTTGTTACTTTGTTTTTAATCTCTAACAAGAAACATATTGCTCCAATAGACCATAAAGGCATCAAGGTTTGGCACTTGACCTTGAGAGTAATTTAAAACATTAAATGAAGTGTGGTAGTAGAAGATAATTAATAGAATGAATGTAACTCGCACTAATAAACAAATTCCCAGTCAATGCAACTTCTAGCAGTTTGTCATTGGCCATTTTAATTACTATCACTATTTTCAGTGAAGCAAACTAAAGCAAAGTGTGGAAGGGAAAGCAGATTCAATTAAAAATCAATCAAAAAAAAAAAAACTAAAAATATTTCCCCATAGACAGTTTGCAGCACTTAGAGAAAAAGAGGAAAAAGAACGATTTCCTGGTTTTATTTCATGCAGCAAAGTATCTCTGACTGTATTTGGTACAATGTTACAATACTTAATGTTAGGTCGTCACTCGCCCCGCTCGACATCAGTCAAACACTCTTTGACATCTGCGGGGGAAAGCACTAGAGTACACACACTTTGCAAAGTGGACAGCTGGATTCAGACTGAAGAGTGTGACAAACTGTCAGGCTGTAACGATACACACACTTCCTGGGACACGCTGCCAAATACATAATACCAGTTCAGCAGTGAAGTAAAAACACACACACAGACACACACACACACACACACACACACAGAGGCTCTGAAAACACATTCCGTAAATGGTGTGTTGTTGGCCAATAGTAACTTTCAACAATCACCTTTAATTTCCTCTCCTTACATAGTCAGTCTCTCTCTGACACCCACACACAGTCTTACACACACACACACAGTCAGAAAATCTGTTTCATAAAAAAAAAAAAAAAAGAAATACTCCACATTATCTCATAATAATAATTTTGTCCACAGCGGTTGAGTTGAGTTGAGTATTCACAAAGTGTGTGTATTGGTTGGTATATGAAGCTCTTATACGATGTGTAATGTCTCACACTCACACACACATATGTAATTACTTGTGATCATTTTGATTCCATATGGCCAAAGGTTAACCGTAGGAGGCGTGCAGCATACCTGCAGGGTGATGTCATTCTTATTTAGTCATCGAGTCCTGCTCGCTATGACAACACTGTCAAAGCATCAGTACTGGTACTGGACAGGGTGTGGAGTTTCAGTACAGACAAAGCCATACAGAGAATTATAAGGACAAAAGGTGCAAACAAACCCTGCACACGACACACAAAGTGTGTGTCACTTTGGGAAAGATGAGGAATGTCAGCCCTGGTATGCAGTTTCACATGAAGCAAGGTTGTATTGTAGAGATTAAAATGACAAACCACATTAGTTTGAGTTGTGTATAGTGGGGTTTCATTTCATGTCCTTTTTTTTCCTCTTCAATAGTATCCTATCTTATCTGTCTTCTTCCAGGACAGACAGCAGCAAGACGGTATGTTCAATGTGTTATATACTCTACATCTTCCAATTTTTTTTATCTCCCCATCTACTGTATCAAAGACATCTGAGTTAAGTTAACTATTATTTATCTTTGAGATTCAATATTTGTTATTTTGACTATTGCTTACTGAGAAAACTAAAAAAAATATTCTCTGTTGCAAATTTAAAAAAAAAGCTTAACACCCAAAAAGTTAAAAAGCTGATGCGCTTTTATCTGGATATTGTTTGTGTGTGTTTGTTTATTTGGATTGGTTATAAAGTGACGTCACCTTTTTCCAACTCAGCCACACCCACTTCAAACCAGCAAACTGGGAAACAAGATACAGATACAAACAAATACAGAAACTTCTCATGCAAAAAAAAGCATTCCTCTAATTTATGATGGTTAGAATAATTTAGAAAATATTGTGCTCATATTGGACTTTTAAATGATAAATCATCCAGGTTCATTTATTCTATTCTAATATACTATTACAGATACTGTATAATTGATATGGATGAACTTGATGGACTTATAAGTTACAAGAAAACTTTAAAATGTATTGTCAATATGCATCTTGGTTATAATTTTTTTTTTAAAAAGTGGAAAAAATTAAGGGGTTCTATATGAAGAGTTTTGATCCAATATGTTTGTGTATTGAAAAAAGTAACATTGAAACATTGATACCAGTATACACCTAGTTCATATTAAAAGTAAGAAAAAATTAAATAGACATGAACATTTCCTGGTTCTATTCATGTTGTATATTAGGACATTGCGGAGATGGCCAATTTGTGGTGCATCAAGTGCTGACGAAATGATATTCTTTTCAGAAAAGAGGGCATTTATGTATCTCATTAACCATACAGAGGGAGGTTTATTACACACTTTAGTACAAACCACTTCCCCTTTGCTGCTCATTGGCAACTCAACATACATAATCTTTATTCCTCTTCTGTTTAACATCCACCCTCTCGACTAAATGAACTCCCCCTCATTAGTAACACGGAGCTGTACGTAACAACACTGTGTCAGACGTGACTGGTTGGTGTTTCGGTCTCACAGCCAGATCGCTGGATGACGG
>JAOXYL010000078.1:16083480-16102636 GCA_028564955.1 Terapon puta
TGAGAGATCAGATAGTAGCTAACCGGATTTCAGGGGGATCTGAATGACGAGGCAGTGCTGCATTTGTGTGTGTGTGTGTGTGTGTGTGTGTGTGTGTGTGTGTGTGTAAGAGAGTTTGTGTATGGCTGTTTTTATCCTCATAAAGTGTGTCCCCATGATGGAGAATGATCTCGTAACCATGTGTGACTAGATTTAAGGCAAATGCTCTGTGGGGTAATAGATAATTCATGGGTACTCGGGGAAGAAATAAAAAACTCTCTTCAGTGGATAAACTACACTTTTTCCTCCTCAGTGAGAGAGCAGAGCAAACCTGCCAAGATGAAGGGGAGGAGGATGTGTGTGTGTGTGTGTGTGTATGTGTGCACGCGTGCATGCCCATGGGTGTGTTTGTTACACTCCTGAATTTGGCAGTGTAATACAGATAAAGAATCAGAGAGGGGAGGGGTAAATGATGAGTGATGGAAATTCATCTTGACCATTTGAAACAAGATTACAGCTGAATGACCTTTTCCAGAGAAGAGATTATTCACTTCCACAGGAGGGGCAAACATATAACTAACCAAATCAAAGGGCTGACAGCTCGTCCCACCCAGAAAACCAGTTTAGTCAGTTATTAATTGCAAAGACATTATGATGCTCTATTGGCTCAAATTAGATCAGAATAATTAATGTCTGCCTCTGGCTAAAAGAGTAGAATTCATATTTTTCAATGCAGAACAACAACAACAAAAAAAACTCAACAGTTAAAGCAGAACTTGTTTAAAAAGGTCATATTTGTTAAAACTATCACTATATCCTGATGATAGTACATAAGACAAGGATTCACAGTGCCTGGGTCAAAAACAATCAATCAACACAGAGTTTCTGGCAGAGTTTCAACCGCTGCTCCTGCACAGGTTTTGCACCAAATAAATAACTAAGGAATAAGGAAACAACAGTTTACAGGAAAGTTGAATAAGAGAAATTAATAAAAGTGATTTTAAAAGGAAGTAATAGATTGAGTGATATGTAATTGTGCTGATGCAGCAGGGAGGGGCTTTAAGAGCCAGCTGGTGCACACCATAGTAAGATCTGGAATGTATACTCACTTTGATTTTCAAAATAAGAGCTTTTCAATCAGTAAGATCATCAAGTTATTCTAATCTTACAATCGTGCTCCAATTTAAAAATGGTGCTTTAAGTATAAAAAGCTTTTAACAGAAGTCATGAAGGCAGTCTGACTGGCAATCACATCTAATAGCGATTCTGTAACACATCCGCAGTCCTCCTCCCACTATTATTTCACTCGGAAAATAAACAGCAGGATTCTCTACCAATTCATGAGAAGGGTCTTTCAATATGAGAAGAGGAAGCGAGTGTCCCACATCTTGATCATGGTCATTCATTCAAGGCTTCAGCTGCAAAATAAAATCCCTCATAAAAGCGTCAAATAATGTGCAAGCTCCTTTTGCAAGAGTATCACTATGTCTGAATAAAGCCATTCTTTAAATATTCATGTGAGGAAGGCCAATGTTTGAAGAAAAAACGAGATTTTCACAGAAGCAAGCTATGTGATTTATTCTGTGTCTGAAAAAGGTTACAGTTCAAATAAAGTGATGAATGACCACAATGTTTTCTGTCCATCAGCTCCTGAGCTGTTTCAGACCTTCGAGGGCTCCCACCCCGGTTACTCCTTCTCTGTCGACTGGTGGTCACTGGGCATCACAGCCTACGAGCTACTAAGAGGACAGGTAACTCCGACACACAGAGCACCATCACCACGTCACATCTCAGCTCACTTCAGCCTGGCCCGGCACGCTTTACCGCGGTGAATAATACATATGACATCTACAAGAGTGCAGCAGAAAAGTCCCATCAGGTGGAAAGCAGACACAAAGCGAGTCCTCAGCCTTCACAAAACAAAAAGGCGGGTGAAGCTGTAATTGAATTTTACATTTAAGCTGACCTTACTGGGGAGGATGTTAAAGTGTTTAGTCACGGTGTGAGACGAATCGCTGCGGGAGAATGAGAAAACAGAAAATGAGTTATTTCGAGAGCCGTAAAATTGGAATTGATTTTTCAAAAATATTATTTATTTCATTTCGCCCTGGTCCCATCTGGAGAAGTTTAATTCTGATGTCATGGCAATAAACACAGGACATAATGCGTTCGCTCAATCTCCTCACGATATCAGCCCCAGTCTCAGACTTGACACCGGTCTGCTCGCTGTGGCCTCCGCTCAGACTGCAGCTGCAGAACTTCCTCTCATATTTCAGGATGATGATTACACGAACTACAGTAACCTCTGCCCACACTGACAACGACCAAGAACACCTGAAACCGATCTGGAGTCGTCGTGAGGCGTTCCTGAAATCAACTCCTCTCTTTAGATGCCCTCCCTCTCGCCTTTCTCCATAAAACTGTCGACAGCCATTTTCCCTAATAACTTTCTATTACAATTCCTAAAACGCATTCTGTCCGCTTTTTGACCTCAGAGTTGCATCTTACTCTCACTGAAACGTCTACAGTCCTCCCTCGGGCTGTATTTTTGCCTTTAACCCTTTTAAAATATGCCTTGTCCTCTCTCCGACCTCGAAGCTAAATTGTATCTGCGGCAAAATGCCTTGAGTCTCCTCTCTCACCTCAAAGCGGTGTCCTGTGATTTTCAAGTACTTTCAAAACCTTCACTCATTCAAGAGAGGATTGCTGAGCATACACTCAACTGCCTTCCCGCCCCGATATGACTCACAGCGTCATCATCTGTGTCACCTATGTGAACCCTCGCCAAAACTTTCTTTCACCCCCGCTCACCGCCGTCGCCTTCTCCCAGACAATTCATTTTCACATCATCTGTCTGTCTCCTAGGGATTTTCTTCCACACATTTTCCTCTGACTGGCACATTTCGGCATATCTATAAAGCATAAATCAGGCTCGGGGCGCTAAAAACTGGCCTGTTGGATGTGCAGAATTATTTGGGTGTGGAAAATGGTAGAGCTGGCTCAGTGTGATCCAGCTCCGGGGCGCCTTTCGATCCTCTTCTCAGCCTTTACTTAATCTTATCGCTCTCTTAAGCTCCAGCCCCGTCTTTACTTTGCTTCGCTCGGACCATTTAACTCCTCTCTTGCGAGCCGCGCCTCCCCGCTGGGCCTGACCGCCGGTTGCAGGTGCGGCTCCAGGCGGCTCAGCGTCTCTTCACAAACGTAAATCAATCACCGCCAACCACCAGCCTCCATTCTGTTTCTAAACTAGACGACCGACCCAGAGGAGAGAGAGGGAGTACAGGGACCTCATGGTAAATTTCCAAAACAATGCAAATATATTGTAATGCATGAGCCGATTTCTGAACATCTGCCTACGAAAGAATATATTACCGTTTAGCTGACACTTTCTCCGTGCCCTGTATGAGGAACAGCTGCAGAATTGAAATATAATTGATATCATGCACCTAAAAGTCTGTAAAAATGACGATCGGCGAAGCGTCCACCTGGGTTGCTTGTCGCACCCGTTTCTCTTTCATCTTTCCAGTTTCTCGTTTCCTCTGAACCATGTGACAAAGCAGAAATGGCATTAAAAGTTAGTTAAAAGCTGTATATTTTCCCATTAATTAATTTTGTTCTAACAATAATGTAAAAAAAAAAAACAGTTGAAGGATTTTCCGCCCCGTATTGCCTGTTCTAGCTGTATCTCAGCCCGCTGTCTTTCTGACCCCGATGAGAGAGGGAGAGTCGTAAAGAGCTCTCGACAGTCTTCCCCGTGTTTTCTAAACCGCAGACAGTGCTCTCGCACTTGAAAAAGGAGAGTTTAACTCGTGTTCGGAAATTCATCCCTTATCCTCTGTTTCCTGTCATTTGTCCTCATGAGGGCAGGAAATGGTTTCGCAGAAGGTGAGCGCAAGGAGAAGGGGAAGAGGGAGTGGAGAGGGCCAACGGCGGAATAAACTTTAAGACACACGCTTTATCAAAGGGCCTCCTCGAGGGCGGTGCGTGCCACGTGGATACAAGTCGTCTGTAACGTATTGTCTCCCCTTTCTTCTCGGCTCTTCAGAGACCGTACGTGATGAGATCCAGCACGCCGGCTAATGAGATCCTTCAGACCTTCCACAAGGTCCATCCCAGCTACCCCGCAGCCTGGTCTTTGGAGATGAAGTCTCTTCTCAGAAAGGTAAATGAGTAACAAGTGCACAGTGTTTAGTACACAGTATACCATAAAGATGGGTGTTCATTTATCTCACATTTTCTCATGACACCACCCTCCCACAACATCTCTCAGTTACAAAACAAAAACCAAGAGGTGGCTGTTAGAAATGGTGAAATGAATATCTTGAATGTGCAAAAACAGAGAGGGTAATGGGTAATGTAAGTGTGCATAGCTCGTCACGTAGGAATAACTATCTGTAACTGTGATGCTCTCTCATGGGCCACTCTTGAATGGTGGCATCTTCGGTGTACAGAGACATTGCGTTGCTCAGGATCAGAAGTAACTATCCCCTGTGAATTTCTGAGAGTATGTCTAACACCTTTTTTCAAATATGGGTGGGCGAGAGTGCCATGTTGTGTGAAGGTGTTTCTTTGAATTACGTCCACCGAACCTCCACATAGTACTGTTGTCATTTATTTAAACCTCCACTTGCCAGCTTTTCACACCAGTGATGCTTGGTAACAAAATCAAATGCCAATACCACAATACCTCAGCCTAAATACTTAAACAGAAAGGTTTAATTAGACTTAAAGAAAATTTAAGATTTAATCTTGGTGAGTAGCTTTTCTAGGTACTCCCTATTCCTACTTTGTTTCGATTTTGCTCTTAGTTTTGAATTTTTTATTTCCTGCGGGAGGGCACCTGACACCAGCGCTTCATTTGGGCAAACAAGGTGCATCTCCAGAATCTTAATTAGGGGGTCACTTACTCTGCTGCAGCCCTACGTTGTATACCAGCAGTTTATTTTCACATGAAAATCTTGCAAAAGGCAGCACGGCTTTAGAATTATAATCATTATTCTATCAGTATTCAAGGTGAAGACGTGTGACTCACAGTGTCCAAGTTATACTGCACATGGGTCAATAAATCTAAGGCATAAAGAGAAACACAATCTCACAGTGGAAACACACAGCAGCACCTTGTCAATAAAAAAAACACTATTCATATCTCTTCTAAATTATAGTAATTTAGATGTACTTTTTTTTCATTTCACGTAATTAGCATATTCTTACATCTCAACACCTTATCCATAATTAACTGTAAAAAGTGTGTTCTCCTTGTCACGTTTAGGCCGCCAGCAAAGCTAACAGATACACTGTTGCTGTAGCATTAGGGTTTTGTCTTGGCAGCGATCCACTGCAGTCAAACTGTTGCATTGCTTCGTGCTCAGACTCCCCGCACCTCATTGGCATTCAGGTCGCATGTGTAAATGTGTGTGTACGTGGAACCGAGAGGCAGAGTGAGTGTATGTGTGTGTGAGCGAGAGAATGTGTGGGAAAGAGTGTGTGTGTGTGTGTGGGAGAGAGTGATTTAAAGATAGTGAGAATGTAAGGGGAGAATTGCTCAATGCTCAATATATTTGTCCTTCATCCTTCACAAGTCACAGCCTTTGCATTCTCCTCACCGCCCGTTTGCTTCCCATATGTGCCACATTTTCTCATCCTCTCCCACAATCCCCCTCTCCTCGTTACTCTCTATCTCCCACCATCCTCTCCTGTCCTTTTGTGCATCTACCTACCTCTCCCTTTGTCCCCTTATCCTCATTCTCAGACATCCTTTAGGGCAAACATGTGCTTCAGTGCCTCGATGGGACCCTGCCTCTAACTTTTCAGCCATGCCTCCCCATGGACAATTGTTCTAACTCTAATCCTTTCTGTCTCCTTCAGTTGCTGTGCATAGATGTCCAGAAGCGCATTTCCTGTCTAGCGGAGCTGCAGGATCTGGACTACATGTCAGATGTCAACTGGGACGCTGTGCTCAGCAAACAGCTTCCTCCAGGCTTTATTCCCAATGTGAGCATCTGAACTGAAACAGAGCGCTGCCTCGGCGTGGTACCCAACAAAACGCTCACATCTGAACAGAATGTTTTAAAATAAAAATCGGATTGTGCTGTCAAATCAGATCCATCACAACGTCTCCAATCCACCCTCCCTAAACACTAATGACAGTCAGTGACAGAAATGAGCAAATACCATATGATGAGTGTGCCATTTGCGGATGCTTTAATCCAAACTATGTCTCATCTTTGTCAAAGTATGATAGCATGACGTTGCTCTTTTTTTTAACATTTCAGAATAAAAATACCACCCATCCCTAAAAAACATCCTCAAACTCTACCGTTCTCCCATATCTAGTCCCACATCAGTGTATCCCCCAAGGCAACAAAGATGCAGGGAGGGAAAAAAAAAGTAGCAACTCTCCATCTAATCTTTTTTAGTTGCATTGTAGACACCACCCCCTGCTGGGCTGAGCCGGGTGTCCCACTGAGTGTGTAGACCGAATAAGACAAAGCACCACACGTGTGCGCGCCTCTTATACACAGACAAAGGTAGAGAAAGCCTCCGCACGTCCGCCTGCGGGTCTATGAGCTGGGTGAAGATAGTGTGTAATAATCACAAAGAAAGCAGTCATGCTGCTTGCTTGGCAAACTGGTGTGCCAGGCTCTGTCTTGTTGTCTTGATTTATTTGTTTTTTTTACTTTAGCAGCACTTATTTACAGTACCTGGTTTTGAAGCTGCATACAGGAGAAAACTCTTGTATAACTCCTTTGAAACACTAAGCACAGAACTAACATGAAAAGATCAGATATGATCATTTGGGATTTCGCGATGATATGTGTAAATTGATTGCTCTGACAGTTATTGTCTTGACTAATAAACTGTTAATCATGTCAAAAACCTGTCAAAATAGAAAAAAGTGAAAAACGCTAAGGAAACTATAAAACCTCTGGAAATATGGGGGGAAAAAAAATCAAATAATACAAAAACTATCCAGTATTGTTTTAGTGAGGCAGCGAGATGACAATAAACTGCCACTGCTTAGTGGCAGAGCTGAACACATGCAGAACAGTGACTGCTGAAAGTGAATAGATGACTGAATGACTTTATCTAATTCCAAGTCTATGGTGACTGCAGAGCAGCGAGTATCCCCAGTGGTCCGGCTGGCACAGCAGAGGAAAAACACAGAGGATCGATGGGGAATTGACAGCGTCTCTCTATCTAATTATAGGCCTCTCCCCTGTCTTTAGTCCCTTATAGACTCAGATAGAGCTAAGCCCTTATGTTTTGTGTCCAAACTTCCCAGCATTCTTTACCGGCTCGCCCCTGTTTGCGCCTTGAGCTTTCCTGTAGAAAAAAGTGTGCATTACTCTGTGTTATATCGCATTCTGTGATATTGTATCGCATTGTATATCACAGGAAATCTAATCTCGGAGTATTATTTGTGAGCATCAGATGTCAGAAGCAGTGTAACAATGACTGACTGTCACTGAAAGTACTAAAGTTAAAGTCACAAGAACCTCAAACATTACCATTTTATATGTAGACCTGGCGTTCAGGTTACATCCCAGAGATTTAAATATTAATAAAAATCAAATCTATTTTTTTTTATATGTGTCCCTGCATGTGCCTTTGTCTCTTCAGAGGCGGAGACTAAACTGTGACCCTACATTTGAACTGGAGGAAATGATCCTGGAGTCCAAACCGCTGCACAAGAAGAAGAAGCGGCTCGCTCGAAAAACCAGAGACCAGGGATCTGATGGGTCGCCACAGGTAAGGCTTTCAGCTGGAGACATTAAATAATTCCACATCGCACAAGAAGGATGAAAAGGACTTGCACTTGCGCTTGAAAGCGGGCTGCAAACAAATGCTGTTCAAGGAACAGTGGAAAAGTTAACATAGCTTTGATTTTTATCAAACCACTGCAGATCCTCCATAATTTACACCCCATGTGCTCAAAAAAAGTACTTTTAAATATGAATGTCAGCTCAGTTTCTGGTTGGCTTATCTTGTCTGCACTGGATCGCACGTGCCTCTTAAAAGTCGTCTCTTCCTCTCAGTGCTCGTCATTACTCATTAAAGAAAGCTGACTGCTGGTTCCAGTTGGCCCAGTTACAGGTGATAAGTTGCTCCTCAGTTTGTCTTTTAAATGTCTCCTGAGCGCCATTAAGAACATTGAGGACACATTTTCGAGCTCTGTCCTCCCTCACCTTCATCAGAAAAAAAATGGGCCACCTGCTTGCCTGCCGCCGGTATGTTGGAAGGCGAAAGAAAGCAATCACCCAGCTCTAGTCTTTCCGTCTCTAAAATAATAATAAATCAGCTGTCGTCCTCTGGGTGTTTATACAAAAACGGAGAGAAAAAGCAGTGAAAGGTTAATTCGATCACCCGGCCAAAGTGGCAGACGTGGTAGGAACACACACAGGAATACACACATTGCACGCTAAAATAAACACAGCGACAGTGAAAGCAGTCAGGCAGCGGTGAATTTATTTTTGGTCTGGGGCGGCAGTGGGACCCGATCAGACTGCTTTTGTTTCAAGACTAACTGTAGCTCAAAAGACCTCCAGACAGATGTATTTGCTTGCATCTTAAGTCCAAATTGGGCCAACAAGCTTCAAAAGCTTGGAGGAAGTCCCTACAAACATTCTGGGACAAGAAAGGTCGAGCTGACATGTTCTCCTTTATATTTACATATTTTGGAGAACGTATTCTGTTACTAGCTACTTTCAGTGTAAGCATGTTTTCCATGCACATCTGCTAACTGTAGACCATTCTTGTGATATGGATTTGACATTTATTTTCGGATGGAGAATTTCCATTTGTCTCATCTGACTGCTGACAGATGTACCACTCTAGTGTTTTTGACTATTCCCACAAACCTCAATATAAATGACTTCTCTGCACACTTACTTCTAAAGGCATTCGAATGGGACATTCTGGGAAATGCTACAGTATTTAATAAATCTGTCACCATACGTGACCCTAGAGGTCAAAGAAGCAGTACAGCGAGGCGTCAGACCTGTCAGACCGATCGTCATTCTCCACTGATATACCGATGTGTAAGAGACGGAGTAAATCATAGAGCTGCCATCCCTACATTGAAGACTGAAGTCAGCTCTCAACACTAAAACATTTTTCCTGGCACAAGAGCATTTAAAACAGGTAGTCAGGTCTGTTTATCGGAAGAAATGTATTTACAATACAGGAGCAAAGTGATTGGAACAACAGGGAAGCTCTAGGCTTCGGTCCAATTTTAATTTTTATCACAGAGACATTAAAAAAATTAGATAGATCCAGCAGTGAACAGTAACTACAAATAAAAATGTCCTGATGTAGTCATGTTGCAGTGTGTGTTGCACCACACTGTTGAAGCTTGCCACCCACATATAGTACGCACACACACACACATATACAACTTGTGCCATTAGGAAGTCAATACGTTTGGACCCTCTCCCACTCTTTGGCACATTAGAACAGTTTATGGGACTCTTTTCTAATAGAAGTGAAGCAATTTGTGTGGTCTAGACTCCAGAGCACATGCCCTGCCAGCTTGCAATAAGAAGTCAGAGCGGGGCCCAAAGTGCTCCATGTTTTATAAAAGCTGACAGCTGCTTGTGGAGACCTGCCTGTGTGTGTATATCAGTGATATCTCACTGTGCAGCCAGACAACATTCGTCATCCCTTGGCCCATTCGGAAAAAAAAGTTCCCTATTCTAATGAAATAATGATAGTAGCCTTTCAGAGAGACATTTGTTATGTTTATGGGGCCAGATGAAGGGGCGGTGTATGGTCAGACTGAGGGAAACTAACTTTAAGTCAATGAAGTGCTTTTGCACTCTTGTGGGTTGCATTTCCTAATTTAATCACATGTTTTTGCTCTGGAATCATTAATGCAATATTTGATTCATGCAGCTTGACCAAAACCCAGGTTAATAACATTCAGTTGTAATTCTTGACTGGCCTTTCACATGAAAATGGCCAGCCTTAAATCATTTGGAACAATAAATGGCTCCGAGTATACATGTATACACAAACTATATATTACATATTGAGAGTGCAGCTGTCATGTAGTTTACAGAGAAGTTGACAGATAATAAAGTGTCATATTGAAAACGATTTGCTGAGCTGTCTCCCAGAGATTAAAAAAGAAAATCCTAGAAATAAAAGTCCTGTTTAACTCCCTCCCTAATGTGTTGCCATTTTATCACAATAACATCAACAGAAACAGCTCTCTTTCACTACTGAGCAAACCCAACAGAAGTCATTTAGTTCAAATACAAGTTTAAGATTAAATATTAACTTGAATCAATACTGCAAAATAAAGCCTTTCACCTTTCTTTCAAATAATTGGATTAATATGCATATTACCCACTCCATGCAGTCATATTTTGCAGCATGTGCTGGGTTATCTGCCTGTCAGGAAGAATACTCACTTTACTGTCTGTAGGTATCAGTTTGTGTTTATACAGTTCTTTGCCATATCTGTTCACAAGGACTTGTGGGGTCACTTGTGAAGAAAGAGAGATGCAGATCTATGCAGCATTTCTGAAACATAGCAGACTGAATTCAATATTGAATGAAGTAAGCCAGTCACCTTAATGTCCCAGCTAGCGTCTCACTCATTATCCCGAGGCTGCTCCGTACTCTTTTCTCACATTCTTCCTCTACTCACGTTCCTCTTGTCTTTATTTCTCCTCCCTTGTCCTCAGACTCCTTCTACTACCCCCTTCTCCACCTCCCTTTTGTACAGTATTAGGTCCCGCTCCTCATCCATTTTTCGAGCTCGTCCTTTATCTCTCTGCTTCTGCCTCCCTGACGCTGCCACACTCATAATGTGGCATAGAATTAGCTCAATTAAATCACAGATAATATACAGCATAAAATTGGACTCATGTTGTGAGAACAAAAAAAAAAACTGCCCCACACACACACACACACACACACACACACCTCTCTCCTAATCAGAAATGTCATTCAGGCTTATTATTTACTGCGTGCATGAAACACACTGGGAACCTGTCTTACAGAAATCCTAATGTGATGATTTAAATTCAAGAGACTATAGACATTGTGGAGGGTTTAAATTAAGACTAGTTCTGACTACTATAATAGATAAAAAAGTATTAATCATTTCCAATTAGCCGTTTTTAAATGTTTTAAACCTTGCAGCTTAAGCAGACTTGCCTCCTTTTAAATGCAATGTGACTACATGTTTGAGTATTTAGTAGCTGCTAAAGTGTTTCTCTGCATTTGGAGAGGCTGTTAGAGTTACACCAGGTTGTCTGTGTTTTGAGTGTGTGGCGAGGATGTTGCTTTGGTGTGTCAGGCTTTTATTGTTGGGGGTTTTTCCCAGGTGGTGACTTGGTGGCAGCCACGGTGTTCAGCACAATAGCTGGAGCTGTGTGAGGTGATGGGACATTATCAGGTTACAATGATCTGTTCTACGTGTTGTCAGGGTATTTCCTAGGCATTTCCTTGGGTGTTTAGAGTTTAGTAGTGATAAAGAGTTGTTTGCCATGGCAGTTATTAGTGGCTGCCACCAAGCGCTGCGAGACTTTCACAGTGAAATATGAGCGCTGGTTATGCCAATAGTGTCCATTGAATTGCTTTCAGCAGTTATTGCAGATTAAAGGTATAGGATCAAGAAAAACTCAACTCAAGAAAAATCTTGTGTAAATGTTTTTGGTTGCACGGCAAAGCAAATTTCATCCTGTGGTTAAATACAACTATATAAAAAAACAATATATACTAAAAGTAAGCCTGTTTAATTGTACCTTTAAGTATTGTTAAGTGGACCACAGAGGATGAGCTAAACAATAATGTGAATTGTATTTCCTGTTCTACACTAGAAAACACAAAAAAGAGCAAATTAAGTATGACAAGGTTTCGGGACAAGGCTTTAGTATTCTTCAAAATCCTTCACAATTATTCTCTCCATGGAAAAGAAATAACTTGATTAAAATGTATGTGCACTTGCGGCTGAGCAAATAGATGCTGCACAGAAGATTTGGAACATCCCTTAATTAGTATTAGGGTCAGGCAAATCAATGGGCCCCTGGAAGAGGCTGAAGAGCCGCATGTGTATCTGGGGATACAGCTCCATGCGTGGCACTAATTAAAAGTGCAGAGTCAGAGCTTATCCTTAATTTAAACCTGAACGCAGGAATATCAGCAGAAGCAGTCAAACAGCCGTAGCTCAAAAAGTAAAACTTGTTCCACGCTGATTTTTTTTTTTACACTTGATACAGGCTACTCTCATTTCTTTATTTTATTATGAAATGCTTAAATACTACATAATTCCCACTTCTCTTGCAGTATATATTTGTGGTCACATTACAAACAAGAGCGATCCAAGCCAGAGACAGAAACAGAGTAAGCTCAGATGAAGACGTTGAGAGATGTCCCTGTTAGGCTGTCGTCCAGCAGAGCACTCCCTGTTGGTTTGTCCCATTAAATGGAAAGTTTAATCTAGCAGTTGGAGCAATTAGCTTCTGAACTGTCTTTTTTTTAAAAGCGTCAAGTAAAGAGCGATCGAGAGAGAGAGTAAAGGCATAGAGAGGTAAAGTGCCGACAGTTTAAAGCATTGTTACTGTTCTCTCTGCAGGCCAGAGGCTTCTTTAAGCTTTTTCCTTCTTTCTTTCCTCTCTTCCTTCCTTCATTATTTCCATCTATTGCACTCCTTATTTCCTTCTTTCCCCATTATTTCATATTTATTTCCTTATTTCTTCCCTTTATTGCCTCTTTATTTCCACCCTCATTTAACTACGTTCTTATTTCTGTCCTTCATTCACTCCTAAAATCCTTAATTCCTTTTTGCTTGTTTATTTCCTTATTTTCTTCCTTACCCCTTTAGTTCCACCCTTATTTCTTTCCCTTTCCTTCCTCATTTCCCTTCATCCTCACTTCCTTCCTTCCATAAAATTGCATCTGGATTTGATCCAGTTGAAATCTTTATAACAAGGTAGCACAGGTAGGGGACATGGAGGAGACATGAGACAAGGGTCAGCAAGACCCAGGCCTCATTGTGAAAGTGTAAATTGGCAGCATAAGTACCTCAAAGTAACTTTAATTTGCATTAGGCTTAGCACATCTAGCAACTTAACATCTCTAAAAAAAAAAAGTAAAAAAAAACTGCCCTGATTCTTTAAATCAAGATTAAAACAAGAAACAAGAATATGCACTCTGTAAATAAGCTAGGGAATGGGAAAGCTATATAAATAAGGTGGTGTTTATATTGCCAGGTTCTGTCATTTCTTCATGCATCTAAGAATATGTCAATATAACGGCATCAAAGAGACAGCGCATCATACCTCGTGTCTCACCTGTCATATCTCTTATGTATCACATCTATCACTGATGGCAAATTATCTTCAGTATTCCTCCTCTGTCTCTGTCTGCCTGTCTGTTTCTTTTGTCCTTTCGGTAGTCTGCATCACCAACACACACACAGACACACACACACAGCACACCCTGTTCTGCCGGTGTCTGTCTGGGTCTTTGGTGGTTATGTAGCTGTGTAGTCTCCCCCGTGTCCATGTGAATTTGCCATTTTCCTCCATGACACCGCTGTGACAGGGTTTCTTAACCAGAACCGCACAGGAGAAGAGACTCTCTCTTTTTCATTTGCAATTAACATATATGCTAATGACAGACCTCCCTCTTGTTTCTTCACTCTCTCTCTCTGCCTCTCTTTCGTGAATGCATGCAGAATCATTACACCATGTGCACTGTGCACCTTCTGTTCTTGTCGTTTACTTTTCAAATGCACACGCACGGCTCCCTCTCATCTCCTCCTCTTTCTCTCTCCCTCCTGTCCTAATTTAGTTGATGGCATTTGGTCTGCCAGTGGCTGCTCCCCCACTGTGTCAGCACCTGTACGGAGCCTCACTGCTTGGCTGTGTGACTGACAGCTCTGGGCAGGGACTCAGCCATTTCTCTCCAGAAAAGGCTTCTAGGAATCTGGAGTATGGGGTTTTGAGGGCCAATCTGACTGGAGGGGTGCAGCGTGGTGCTTTCATGACATTTTGGGGACTTTTAAGTCTCCCATTGGTTTTGTTCATTTTGAGAGTTGTATTTAATTTAGGTTGGACTAAAGGGTATACATTTAGTGATATTGAAAAATCTGCACAAACTAATTCAAAATTTTCTATTTCTTTCTTGTATGCTCCTGTGTTTTTGCAAGTTTGTCTCCCCGTTACACACACACACACACACACACAAACAGACAGACATGCACACACTAATGTCATAATGATGATGTATCTCCATGATCTCTCTCCTCGTTGCCTCCTCGGGAGAGTGAGAAAGCACCTGTCTACTTGTCTTGGCACTACAGTGGTGTGAGGACAGCCTGGCATGACAGAACCGGATGTTCTCACATGATTAAGTGGGCCAAATATGTATGAGTACACAGAGCAGGAAAAGACATCAAACGTCCTCTAAAGTTCCTCTTCTGGCATTTTATGACAAAGGTTGTTTGTGACAACATAACAAATTTGTGTGCGTTTAGCGTTAATCGACTCCGATTCTGTAGCTGGGAGCAATAATGTCTAATGATTTTTTCCGTCGCTTTTTCAGAACTGCCGGCAGTGATCAGTGAGTTTCTGTTGTTGCTCTGTGTTTGTCTCTCCTCCAGAACGGTCAGCTGCAGCAGCGATTGGATAATGTCCAGAGAGACTTTATTATCTTCAACAGAGAAAAGTAAGGAACCCCCACTAACTACACATGCACTACAACCAATCCTGTGCATGTCATGAAATAATCTGCGCTTAATCAAAACTTTAACAGACAATGCCTGTTTTTCCAAACCAAAATATTTAGGTGTTCTTTTAAGCAAAATATAAAATGTAAAATAGTTTATGTAATGAGTTTATGCTTGTCTGGTCGTATGCATGGTCAAATAAATGTTGTGTAGTTTGTAGACTGTTGCCAAGCCTGGTTTTAGAGTGGGAAAAAAAGTTGGCTGGCTGGTGAAAACATGTAGGATGGTGTGAAAGGACAGTAATGTGGCTATTTGTGGCAGAGGATCTGGTCCATATATGTGGGTGTGTGATTAAGGCAGAAACACAGCGGCTGGCAGAGTGTCCCCCATCTATGACTATATACTGTATATGAGCATTTGATGTTTTTGGAAGTAAAATCCAAAACTGACTGCATTAATGAGAAGTCAGGCACTAATATTCATCAATGATTCACATAGGTAAATGTTGATACTGGATCAATCTCCATGTATGGAGGGGGAGCCAAGCTGAGAACTTAATAATAAGCTTACTCTCAAGAAGACAGAAACGGCATACAAAATAGATGTGGGAGATTAAGATTTTGAAGAAAGTAGCTTGTGATGGGAACTCTTCAGTTAAGAAGGCTGTCCAGTCTTATACTGACTTCTGCTTAAAGATCAGACTGTGTAGGGATTTAGAGATGTGTGAGTTTTTTGTGTGGAAAAACAAAGGATGGGCCAAATAGAGGACAAAATGATTGACAGCCAAAATAATCTAGTAAGAGACAGGCAACACTAAATAATAATGATAATAAAAAAAACTGCAGAAAGCAATATTTGTTTTAACATGGGATACATTGGCTTGAAAAGTAAAATGTAAATAACTTTAGTCGCTAACTTTAGTACCTAATTTCATTAACAACCTATTTTCACCATCACATTTCAAAACTCAAGTTAAACTTAAAGGGTTAGGGTCAGTTATTTTGCCCTTAAAAAGTCACAGTGACATCAAGCTAATGATGAAATATCAGTGAGATTACTAACTTTGGCCCTCACAAGGCTGTACTCAAGTAGAATGACAAAGAATAAATGTGAAAACAAAAATGTGCACAGTCTGGGAACATTCTTCGTCACGATTGGTACCATCTTGTTATGCTTTCTCTTGCTACTGTTCGATATTTATGAGAGATGTTCTTCCTCTACAGGTCAAAGAAAGCAGTGGTGGACTCTGAGTCCTCTGAGCTGTCCACGAGTGAGAAGAACAAGGCCATAGAAGATGGACAGAACAACAATGTTGAACCGGCTGCCTACTTATCAGGATAGGTCTCCTGACCCGAGACCCCTGCGTACTCCCTTATCACTTGGCCACAGCTTGTAGATCAGCTATTTACACCCAGACACCAATTGTTCTATCAGCACAGCCGCTCTTCAATGTTCCTGCACCACCACATTGGTCCGTACAAACACGAATGCTGTTGTGCGTCTCTGGTCACCCACAAAAATCTACATTATCGAGAGCTCCAGAGCTGCAGGAGTGAAATGGACTCCTGGATTAGCCATTATACCAGAGCCAGGCTTTTTTTTTGGTTTTGTTTTTTTTCTCGCTTTCCTGTCACCAAGCCGAATGACTCTCAGCAAAGCGTCACTCGTATCACGCTCCTTTACATCACTCTGGTGCTGTAACGTCTGCTCAACCCCGACTCTGGGCAGTGTGCTGAAGCGAAGAGGGAGCTGCTCCCTTGCCAAAAAGGATGCCACGCGATGCCACACCTGCTCAGCTGTTACAGGAAATAAAGTCTAATGTGGTCAACTATGGCTAAACGCTGTATGTGCTGCTGCTCTCTTGGGCTGGAACAGTCTGATTTTTCGTCTCAGCGAGGCACTTTCTGGTTAATTACAGCTATTTCAATATATCAGTGGTTCCCCAATGCAACGGGGCAATGGACAAAAAAAAGGTTTTCGCAACATGGATGGCTTTCCATGTGATCTACATGACTTGAGCATGGCACTACAAGAGTACAAAACATTCAAATGGAGCGGTTTATGAGGTAAAACGAGGCCTTTGTTTTTAAGACAGCAACCACAGATTCCTCTCCAACAAATAAAGAGCTGAACTGTAGGCTTGAGCGTGAATGGCTCACTTTATCATAGCAGCAGATAAAACACGGTTGTGGTGGTCATTATGCTTAGCTTTGCTAGTCAAGCTAACACAGATGGTAGGGTTGCAACATTTGATATGATTCCCCAGCTCCATCAGTTGCAGATACAGGCAAAGTTTTTCATCCCTTGCGTACGCTTTAAGTGATTCTGGAGTCAGTACAGAAATTTGAAATGAAGACAAACACTGGTTTTAGGATTAAGTTTGCAGGTCTATTCTAAACTTTGGAAGTTTTTATGGAGTTGATTAGTTAAAGCAACCAGATGTGGTTGAAAGCATAATTTGAGTCATGTACACTAAGTGGACTTTCAGATGAGTGATATTTTTTACTTATTATTATAAGTTATTTTTGTTTTACACTGATAATTTGGAGTAACCTTTGCCTCAATCCGCAAATGAGCATCTGGGTCTTTAAATAAAGGTGTAGCTATGAAAACGTAGTAAAGGTAGATGGTAGATGTTATATGTTCTGCACTGAACCTTGCTTTGCACATGCTTCTTCATCAACTGTAGCATTTATGCACAGACAGACAAAAAAAAATCTAAAGCTGTGAGTGAATACTTATTCCCTTAGGGATGGTTTTATAGACAAGGATTAAGCTGAGTCCTAGATAAGATTCATTTTTCGGTTACTGTCTGCATTGAAATTCGTTTTAGTCAAATCTGTTTTTAATGTCCTTCCTGTTTTGTGTTGGATACTAATTACATATGTGCCACCAGATAAGACCACAAATTTGTACTTGCAATTAATTGCTCCCATAGAGGAATATATTCTCCGACAACACTCTTGTGCAGATGATATTCACCAAATGGATAAGACAATGAAAATTTTTACATTTTTTCATGCACAAGTAAACAATGAAGCAAACAAATAAACACCAGGGAAGGCAGTACCCCTCCTTCATACTGTAAGATTTACTGTAGACTTGACTATAACCACTTACTAGAAACTACACCGACCTCTAACGTTTGCGGAGGGTTGCCTTACACCATAGATATTGCACACAGCTGGTTCCCTTAAACTATACGTGTAGTTAGTAAAAACCTGAGCATTTTTTCACAACCAGTAAGTAGATGTGGTTTCTACAAATACTTAGTCATTTGATTGACCCTATCTTATCTATCTGCAATACAACTCTATCCTTTCAAGTCTATGATACTTGTAATTAAATTTAAAATATATCTCACTCTATTCAATCCATGACTGTTGGCACTTTTCTATCGAAAACTGATACAATGTTTAGACTTACCTTTGTGTTGTTGTTGTCATTGATGTGATTTTACAGATCCAAAGGTGGTTTCCTGTATAAGTTGTGTGATATAGTGGGATAGTTAAACAGATGGACTAATCCTGGGTAAACCTGGAGTGAAAAAAAAAATTGTGAATGATTATCTTAATTTGTTCATAAACGGCAAGAGTACCCAATAGAGTTTACTCATATCATTTGGGTCGGTGGTGGGAGATTTGACCCTTCCAGAAAGCAAACGTATAAATGAATCACTGACAAATAGTTTTTGACGAAGGTAGGACCATTTTTCAACAAAACGTCCATATATATATATATAAAAAAAGAAGAATTAGTCTGGGAACAGAGTTGCTCCACACCTGTGAATTTCATTCCTATTAAGGTTTTGTTGTCCTTCAGTTGTCACTGTGTGTTTACTGTATTCAAATGTGATGGAGTTGCAAACTATTAAGGTGTGCCTTAAATAATTTCTTTTTCTGAACCAACCTGACTGTTCCTTGTGTTTCATTTCACTGTCTACCATACAAGCTAAAAAGCTGTTTACCATATTGAAGAAGTGTGAAAGAATATTATATAATACTGCCCTCCAGTGTTGACTGATGGGTAGTACACTTAGTAACCTGCAGTACAGAGGACTGGACAGGTTCGGTTATGACCACCCATGCTTAACATGCAAAGATATGACTAAACCACAAGGACAAGCATTGACCATATTTTAAACAACACAGGAGGGGAAGCGGAAAACACTGTTAGTTTTAGGATACTCCCTTTTCTGTGTCAGGGCATTCCTTGATAATGAATACTCAGCATCAGACGCGAACCATATGTTTTTTCCTGTCCTGCACAGTCTCCAGATATGTGTCCACCACCTCCTGAGGTCATCTAGAAGGCACAGTCCCCCTCTCTCCTCCACGGTGGGCTGAGCTGAGGCAGCACTTTTCCACTTTAATGGCTGATCTGAGGGGGATTTTCAGGTGATAAATGCATTCCCAATCTGCCTGGACTCACCGCAGACACAAGCATCAGACCTCTCGGTATACTGCATCTATCTCAGATTTTTCTCATCTAAGAAAG
>JAOXYL010000078.1:16110524-16121824 GCA_028564955.1 Terapon puta
ATCTTGTCGAGGGCCAACAAAGTCCTAGGGCTGGCTCTGGGTATAGGAACAGAAGAGAAATGTTATGCTGTGTAGTATCACAAAAGGCTTCATGTGACCGAGCCCGCACCTGTTTAGCATTATATGGTTGTTTGTGCAACTGTTTGTGTCTGAATTATACATGCATTTTTCAAAGAGTCTTTTTTGCTGAGAAGCAGTTCCAGATTTACATGACCACGCAGGCACACACAAACAAGCAAGAAATCCAGAGCAGAAAAAAACAAAACACAACATACAGAATTTCTTTTTTCCAAAGCAAGCTGAAAAATCTAGTGAACAAGCCATTGTCTGTCTGTCTGTCTGTCTGCCTGTGGCGTGACTCAGTGGAATCTTGGAAGCTCAGTCAAGAGTTAAAAAGAGACATCTGCGAATGAAGAAAGCATAACAGTGACTGCTACCAAGATAAACAGTGCACTGTTACTACAGCTCCATTTTCTCATCACCAGCCAGCTGCAAATTGGGAAATGGTTGAACAATGAGATTTTTTGGATCATAACGAAGAAAAAAGGCGAGGTCTGCTTTAATTTTGAATTGCTGTAAATCAAAGTTAAATGGGGTTAACTCTTAATAGTTTGAAGAGATATGGATGCCACACTTCATTCCCCCTGATAAGGCAAAGCTACTGGACAGTGATCTTTGCCCTTCATGGTGGTGGGCCCCAGGCATTTATTGCACGTTCATCTATTACATAGACGATAATAAGTGCAATGAATTTGTGCACTGATATTCCGAAGTAGCAACGTAATATATTTAGCGATTTACTGTCAATAAATTTCTTCATAGTTTGGCAATGAAACAGTACACTTTAAGCTTACCATGTTATTTCATTAGTTTCCTTTTCTGAGATTATATTGTCTGACTACAATCAACTTAATCTACATAAAAAGCTACACACAGTCTAAATATTTATTCTGACACATTGGGTGTTTATGAGACAAAGCCTGTAACATTTCTTTTGTAGCAGAGTCTTTCCAAAAGCTCTGGCAATCTTGTGACATTTCCTGTTATAGAAGCAACATTACTAAATAGCTTTTAGAATCAGATCAGTCTTGTGAGGCCACAGTAAATTGGAGAAGTGTGACTTGTTCAGACTGTAGACTTTGGAAAACCCCTCCAAAGTGTGTGGTGGGTCTTCTGTGGACAGTTCTCCAACCTCATTCATTCATTCGTCTCATATACCTGCTTTATCCTGACCAAAGGGTTCATCTATCTATCTCAGCTTTCTTGGCTTGTACACCCTGGATGTCAGTCAGTCACAGGACTAACAATGAAGGACAGACAACCACTCACACTCACACTTAGGGGGCAATTCAAAGTTATCAGTTAACATCACGTAACCTGCATGTCTTTGGATTGTGGGAGGAAGATGGAGTATCCAGAGAGAACTTCAGGCACAGGGAGAACATGCAAAGTCCACACAGAACAGCCTGAGGATTGAATCCAGAACCCTCTTGCTGTGAAGTGACAGTGCTAACCTCTGCACCACTCTTCTTCAAACTCCCTGTAACTTTTTTAAAAGCAGGATGACGAAGCCTTGACCACCCTCACTGCACGGACCTTGTACACCAGTGAATAATAGCAGCCAGTGCCCTGTGGCTGAACCTTGGAGGCTGATGTCAGACTTACTGCACCCCCCCCTCACATCCCACTTCACTGGCCCCATCCTTCCCACCCTCCTTTCTCCCCACCATTGCATCTATTTCAACCCAAACTCCCATACTTCCTCACTCCAAGAAACCTTGACTCCTACCTCCCCTTATTTTTTCCTGATCTTCTCTCAACGCATTGCGCGTGTCGCTCGGTAAGCGTGATTACCTACGGCAGCAAATATTCCTCCTCCCATCATACCATTGCACATTGTTTAAAGATATGAAAACAGCCTCTGTGGGCAATGATGGATGACCAGAAGTCAAACTTGTATAAATGTACCTGCTTCCTGGCTTTAACACGCTTGTAGGCAAAGTCAGGGAAGGGAGTGCAGGGGATGAAGCGGCCCACGCCGGAGGTGACATGCAGGTTCCCATCCTCCAGGATGATCTTCCCCTGGCAAATCACCACTTGTGGGGCTCCACGCAGCTCCATGCCCTCAAAGACATTGTACTCAGCAGCCTAAAGCGCAAATATGAAATGATTAGATGGTTGAGCAAGGAGTAACGTGCAGCACAGCAGCAGAAACAACAACAGCAGGAATGTGTAAACAACTGTGGGGTCAATAAATATATTGATCAAATAGCAATTTCCACTATTAGTTTTACTATAATAAATTTACAATTATAGAAAATATGCTAAATGATTATGTTACAAATAAATGTGCACCATGTTGATTTTAAGAGACATATGCATATATGCTTTCAGCACAAACACACAAACACAGTGATAAAGAGAGAAAAACGCATCATGTTAAACCCTCTACACAGCTTTGTTGGCTGACCTTAAACTACAATGCATCTTATGATCCTTATCAAGTTTTTGAAGGCTGCAGCACTGCTAAAATTAACAGGGTGGGAGCAAAATGGCATAATTTCAAAATAAGAGAGATGAGTCGTTACAGAGAAAACAAACAAATAACTCTGCTGATAGTAAGAATGAATGAAGTGGAG
Organism: Terapon puta; assembly: GCA_028564955.1. Classification (NCBI taxonomy): domain Eukaryota; kingdom Metazoa; phylum Chordata; class Actinopteri; order Centrarchiformes; family Terapontidae; genus Terapon; species Terapon puta. The sequence goes on from JAOXYL010000078.1 coordinate 16,113,164, forward strand.
TTTTCAATTAATCTGTCATGGGGCTTTAAGATCATTCTGAACATTAAATTAAGTAAAATGATCAGATTTAATTTTGATTTTATAAAACAACAAAAGTAAGAACACACGAGGGGAGAGGAAGGCGACAACAGGGGGAGCTGTGGTAGGATGGATGAAAAGACGAAAAGGCGGAGGCACTAACTCTCTTTCTCCTTTTCTACTTCATCCCACGCACTCTTTCTCCCATAATTCATCACTCATCGCCGTGTTTCTTACACTTGTCTGTTTGGCATGTACAAACAGCTGTCATCATCCAGCTGGATCCTAATGCCTCCGTAGAGCTTCTCACTCTCTACCTCGTCCTCTCTCTCTTTCTCTTCACGTCCAGTTGTCTGTCCTCTTCATTCATTTAACCCTCTGTCTGCTTTCCATCCTCTCTCCTTCGCTCCCTCACCCCTTCTTGTTTGATTTATATAATCCTTTGCTTTTTCTGTTTCCAACCTCGTGCACTATTCATCCTCCTCCAGCTCTCCTCGTGCCAACTTTCTTTTCTCGACATGTTTGTGATCTGCGATGGTCCCCTCCCCTCATTCCATTGTTGCTTATTTCCTCTGCACACGGCCCTGTTTTCTGCTGCCGTCCAAATTCAGGCCAGAACAGGACATAACTAAGACCTGCTGCATGCCAAACATGATGTCATGACTAAGCCGAGTGTGTCTCTCCGTGTGTGCGCTGCTGCCTGTTTTTGTGTATGTGGCAGAATATCCTCATGTGCATCTATGTATTTTCTTTTTTTTTTTTTGTTGTTGACGGCAACCAGCAATCCAGACCAGATGTGGGCTTACTGATAACAAACCAAGGCACAGCAGAGTCTAAGTCATATTTACTCTACAGGGGAAGGCATTCCCCAACCAAGTGTGCTGGTAAACAGGCCCGTTCGTGTTTGGCCTGGCGTCAGACTATCCATTAAAGGTAGATTTATTGGAGCTGGGAGCTGCTGTGTCCTGGTCCTCTGCTCTCTTCTGCTGTTTTATCTGGAAGGACGACGGGCAGGAAATGAAAGGGTGACATCATTATGTAAGAACCCGCGGATCCTCGGTGGATGTAGTCCACATTTGGAGAAGGCATATTATTAGTCCGCTGCTCCCCGTCTCTTTCCATTCCTCCGTCCGGAGACAGAGCAGTGTTCCTTCCCTCCTGCTACACGGCCACCATCAGGCCTTTAAGGAAGTCAAACGTCATTGTTTCTCAGACGAACCTACACGCATTGTTAAGTAAACGCCTTCTTCCCCTTCATTTGTGTATCTGTCCATATGCAGGATTTGCCAGCAAAGCCTTAATTTCCTGTGCGGACATTTCCTCTGCTGCCGAGCGGCCTGTTTGGGATCCTCTTAATGTCTGTAATGTTATAAAAACCTCATTACTCACATGTGCCAGGTGTTCTGAACGCGCAGTGTTTATGTGAAATGTGAGCGTGAGTAAGAGAGAAAGCGCGTTTTTTGTGAGTCCCTTGTCTTAGACCCCTCAGAGGGGAGGACATGAAACATCTGCAATGGGATTATACAGCTTTACATGTCCAGACTTTCAATAAAGGAAATGACTTGTTGGAGCTGTCAGTGTTAGTCAGCTAGACAGACAGACAGCAACACGAGCAAGAAAAATCGGGGTAGTCCTCCAATGCTGTGATTCAAATTTGCACCACAGATCGCAAAAAAAAAAAAAAAATCTGGGTAGAAAAACGAAACAGAGAGGGCTGCAGAGGAAGAGGTGGTCACGCTATACTACCAGTTCTGATTCTGCACGTTGAGTGAGACATTTCCCATGAAATCAAACACCTTTTGACAGAAGCTCCCTGAGGTGCGCTGCTTTGCCGGAGTACGAGTAAAGTGTACAGATGTTCCAAATCTCTGGGGTTAGTCAAAAGTATTCAAACTACAAGTATCACGGTTACATAATCCTGTGCAATGAATGGCATTCTTTAAACCCGCCGTGGCTGTCCAATCATGAAAATATTTTTGGATGATCAGTCCAAGTGAATGTAATATAGGGGGAGGAAATACCTCTTGATTATACAGCAGATTGAGTCCTTGTCTATTAACTGCACGTTTGGACAGGCATTTTGGAAACTTCTGGCATCACTGACACTGCGTCTGCTGCATTTTGGGTAATTTGTATGTTTTTTCTGAAGTCATTACCTCGGTCATTTGCTGAGGGTTTTTGGATTTATTGACCTGGTCACGCGGGGAGTACAGTGTGAGTCGCATTAGTAGCGAGCATCCACTGAGATTTCATTTCCGCTCAGAGGAACTGAGAGCTCTCTGGAAGCTGCTCAAAAATGTGCTCTCTCTCCTTAACCCTCTCTGTCTCTCTCTCTCTCTCTCTGTCTCTCTCTCTGTGTCTCTCTCTCTCTCTCTCTCTCTCTTACAAACACACAGATGTAGAAGCTTATCTCATATCTCATATTTTGCTTTATTCTTTACCCAAAAATCAGAGCCTTTTTGATGGTTGGTTTTTCTAAGCTCTCCCTTTTTTCCACCTATCCGTCTCGTCATGCTCGCATTTAGCCGGTCACACTTCTGCTTGTGGACCGATGCCACTGGGAATTACTGTAACAATAACAGTGTTTGTCATTACTCAAGAAAAAACTCCCTCAGTGTCAGTGCACTTCAGCGTTTATCCAATCCTGCCAAGTTAAGATTGAGGGTGCGAAGTGATGTAGTTTAAACGTTGAGCTTTTTGTTAAAATGATTTCCAGCTCTACTGAACAGCGGAGTCAAAGGAGGCTGCCAGTCGAATTTAAGCGTCCAACTTTGAGCCGTACGTACCGATTGGTGCGTCTTGGCAGTGATGGTGCGGATGGAGTCTGTGTCCCAGATGACCAGGTCGGCGTCAGAGCCCACGGCGATCCGACCCTTACGAGGGTACAGGTTCAGGATCTTGGCTGCGTTGGTGCTGGTGACGGCCACGAACATGTTCTCATCCATCTTACCTGTGGTCTGAGGACGGGAACAAGCAAAAACACGCAAAAGTAAGAATTTGTCACCTCGCTCATGCCCTCCTTTTCGACATAGCGTCATCTTACTTACATTTTATGATATTTTTCTTGATCTCACTGACTACTCTCAAAAATACACAAAGAATTTCCTCAAAAGGCTGCATTCAAGGTGTGAGCTTGGATTTTCAAAGGAAATGAATTCAGTTTTATTTTAAGAGCCCTTCCACGTTTTACAGGCGGCCCAGCACTCCACAGCCGTCTGAGTGCTCTGTGTCTGTTAGCGGTACACTGATGCCGCGATAACCGGCGAGAAGGAAGGAGAAAAAAAAATGAGGGCAGTGTGCTGTCTGCAAGGGTGAAGGAGAGGACAGATGTAGAGATAGAAAAGGAAAGCAAGGCAGAGACAGTGACAGACTGATAGAGCTGGATAGAGGAGGGAGGGAGATGGAGAAAAAGGGACGAGGAGAGAAATGGCAGGAAAAATAGTGAAGATAAAAGGAGGGAGACAGAAAACGAGAGCCTCCTGATGAAAATAAAAATAGAAACGGCAGAGATGAGGAAGGTGTGGATTTGACCGCAGGTAGCAGCGAGGTGCTCAGACTGAGCATCACAGAAGAGAATGTGACAGATTAAAAACGAGGATTTGAAAAAAAGATGAAAACAAATCTTCAAGTCCCTCTGTCGATCCTCTTCTTTGTTTTTGCCCTTCTCCTTCGTCTAAAGTTTTAAAATGCAAAGAGTAGGGAAAAAAAGCAGTCCTCACCACAGCCTTATCCCAGATGAGAGTCATCCTCTCCTCCACTCCATTGACACCTTCTGGGATCTGAGTGAAGTCATCCTTGCCAATGGCCTTCTGGGACACGCTGAAGGTGCAGTGAGCGCTGCCAGTCACACTCAGGTCTCCGCTGGGAGACAAAGAAACATTAAGGTGGAACTGTGCGCAATCTGTGTCTGTAAATGTCTGCAATCGCAGGGTAATATGTTTATTTACTTTAGCAGGAGAGGCACAACAGACCAGAACAAGGACTGTGAGCGATTTAAGACGTGCCAGAGTTTGTTCTTCCAGTACAAACCGTTGCTAATGTTTCCTGTTTCCACACGATGCTCTAACTCGCTTGCCAGACGAAGTCAACCGGAATTTATCATAAGAAACTCAAAAACTCCAGTTTTGTGCTTTCGCTTAGCTCAGTCAAATTTAATCTTTGTGCACCTATGTATAGATGAATCTATTTCTGAACTCATCTATGGTACTATAAGCTACAGTTCTATTCATGGATCTGTATTTAGGCATAGTGGCTGTGTGTTGGGGCTCATTTTTAACTTTCTTTTTCATCAACTTCCAATAATGGCCTGGTTGAGGGAGATTGCCATCTGCTGAAGGAAGAGTTGGATGGAAGGCATGAAGTGTTGTAATTAAATCAGTCATGCTTTATTTGTTGCTATACCAGCATGGTATGTTAAAACCGTAGAGCTCGTTAGCAATCTAATCTTGTTATTCTTCTGTGCCTATAAAACTTGCAGAAAGTTTCAGTTTGCATTCATGCAAACTGTATATTTCTAAAGTGGCAAAACTAAATATTTCTAAAGTGGCGAACTTACGAGCAGTGTGTGGTTTGGGTGGTATGGCCACACAATTTAAATGTACTCTTGCCTTGTGGTGCATTATCTATGCACATTAAGGCAACATCAGATGATATAACATCATGTGAAATACTTCATAAAAATGAGTTACATCGCGTCTCAGCCAAGCAAAAGATGATAAACAGGTCGACAGCTTAGCCAGAGGGAGCTGCTGTGCAAAGGTACCTGGACAACAGTGTGTTCAGATAGTCTGGAGTGGTGGGATCCGGGCTGAGAGGAGGCGATGTTACAAAAGAAGCTGCCTTGGCCCAGTTCTTGCTCCAGTAATGTGTCCCATCAGTCCCCAGGCTGGCCGTGATTGGCTCCCCAAACACAACATTTCCTGGGAAAGAAATGCCAGTGAAAGTCTGTTAAAAGTATCAAACATAAAGTGTATCAGATTGGTTCACTTTAGTGGCTTTTTTTAAATCGCAGGTTGCATCAATCAGGCCTGATTAATTTGTCAGCAGTTTAATCTCACTGAAAGCTTTGGTAATTCACCTGAGTGTTTGCAGGAGAGGAACCGTGCCTAATCTCTGACAGGCCAAATAGCACCCTTGGCAATTTTACACTTTTCACTTTGGCTCGAAAATATTTGGGCTTATTCTTCCATGCGCAAAGAGCCAGGGTTTGATTTCTGTCACTAACATTTGTCTGCTCTTGTGTTTCTTCACGGCCATTTGCTCCCACACATTACCACTCAACGTGCTTCTTGGTTTAAGCGTTAAAAAGCTTGGGAACAGAGCCAGACAAAGGTGTCAAGCACACAAAGGCCCCTGAAGGAGTCTGAGGTCAGCGCTCTGCCTGTGCTGCGTGGCCTTTTATCAAACATATCCGAAGACATTATTCTTTTCTGCACTCTCCCATTTTCCTGTTCCATTCGTGAAAAAAAAGGTATTTTTCACAATCCATCACAGCCAGGCAGCTCCTGGGCTCATCTCTGGGACTGTGAGGAATGGTTGTGTGTCACGGCTGAAGCACAGAAAAGACCTGGATGACAAAGCTGAGAAATTCCACTGTATTCTCATCAAGTCAACCAGAACCACAGACTGTGTACATCAGCATCCTCAGGAAAGAGAGTAGCATGATCTTAAAAGCCCACAGGTGCAATAATACACAGAAATGATGTAAAAGGAAAAAGTGGGAAAGAAAATAGTATTTTTTAGAATTCATATATTATTTTCATTCCCTAGATTATATATTTTTAATGCAAGATATTTTTTGTTTGTACTGAATTGTGCAAGATTTTTAAGAAAAAGAAAACATGTAAATATCATAATGAATATTATAAGATAAAATCTGCATTATGCCCTGTCTTATTTCTTACTGAGCAGCATGTGCATTGAAGTCTATGTGGAGAATGATGCAAAGCTAGCCTTTAATCTATTACTACTACTATTACAACTACTTTACTCTAATATGCAGTAAACCAACAATATCGGGACGTCAATTTACAGAGACGAAATTAAAAAATGAGATAACTTGTAAGCAATAATTAAAATATCTCAGCTCTAACTAACTAAGATGCTCCTTTTAATGCAATTTCCAGTTGCTTATTTTAAAATGTTGGTGCAATTATTCATATAAAGGGAGACAGGTTTCTTTCCTACACAAACTCATGAATATCATGTCAAATAAAACCTTTAATTCTTGCTGGAGTGTCCAACACACCACAGTAAACCTTGTCTTTAGGTGTGTAGTCTCCTTCATTTAAAGCTGTCACATTGATTGGACGTTTGTAGTTTGATGAAGTCTCAATTCCGCCCTTTTTACCTTTTTTCCGGGCCTGTGAGATGATGTCCGCAGCACTCTTGCTCATGACCCGGGTCACATAGAGAGGACAGTTGGTTTGGCTGGCGATGGTGATGGCGCGAAACACCGCCTCTGCCTCCAGCTACAGAAGGGACAGGACATTGTGGTTGACTTGGAAATGGTTTTCCCATTAGGGTTTTCTCAAATAAACTTCAAATATCATAACCACTGAAAATGATGTATTTTTGGAGCTATATTATTTGAATAATTCATTTTTAACCAAAATGACAAGAGGAGGCTTGTAATTTTAACATCATAAACTCATGAGGGCAGGGACTTATTCAGTTACACTGAGTTAGGACAGTACATTTACAGGATGGGCAAACAGACTCTAAAATAAACTTTGGTGAGGTTTCTTAATTGGGGTACTTGGAACTGCTCACAATACAATCCATTATATGATTGAATATAATATGATTATGAATAGATTTCTGTACAGAGGCCCATGTTCAAGTTGTCCATTTTCATATTTCTAGGCTTGTGATGGTCTATGAGCAAGAATAACAAACAACTTTCAATACAAAATGGGTAAGAAGATGCCAGTACAAAGCCAAGCGAATGCCTCCAGATGTGACGACTGTCTCCTACATGTGTTTTGGAGTTTGCGAGGCGACGCAAACGCACAGCTGATTACTGTGTGCTAGTCCACAAGCTCAACCTGGGTCCAATAACCAACAAATTAAAAACAAACAGGACACCAGACAATGATAAAACACTCATCCAGCTTGGCCGCCGCTCAGTGAAATTATGTTACCGAGCCTTTCCTTCTTAAGACTCCACTCAAGTGCATGATACTATGAGACTGGTGAGGACAACTTCACGGCACTGCAGCACAGAGTGGAAAATCCCAGTCGTGCTATAAGAGGGACAAGACGCTGAGTTGAGAGTGTGGCTTACATTTTTGCAGAAAACATCAGCGGTAATAATTGGGGGAACCAGAAAAATTTCACCCAACGCCTCTAACGTGTCTGAAACCACATGTGTGTAAAAAGAACAACATGTGTTTGACTACCAGTCCAAGAAAGTATCCACGGACAACGTGTGTGTACGTGTGGCCATGTTTGCAATTTTACCATAAAAACAAAAAAACAAAAAAAACATCTGAACTTTATTTAATCAGGATGGTGTCTTGAGAATAAAGAGTAGTCCTGGCCAAAGTGGCGGCTCCAAACCATGTTAAAACAAACAACATCTCAGAAAAATAAATAATAATAATGTATTAAAACAAATACACTTGGTATTTAAGTGTTCATAATGTTTATCATTTAACGTAATTAGCGCAGGCACATGGGCAGCATGTGAGTACACTGTACCTCCTCTGGTCTGCTCAGCACGTGTCCCTCTGGTCCAGTGATACCCATCTGCAGCATGCGGGCCTGCTCCTGTTGAACAAACATGCAAAAAGTAGGCCGTTAGCTGCTTAGCTCATGTGTAGAATTATAATGTGTGCGTGTTTGCTGGTTTGGGTGCTCGGGCTGACATAAGGTTTTGGTCACGCTCCAAAATGATATTCTGTTTCTGCTTCTTTCTGCCTGCGTGAAGGATACAAGCAGCAGTTATGTCATCTGGGCGAGGCCACACACAGAGGACTGTGGGAATCCACAGGCTGTTGAGGGTCTTTGTGCACATTTAGAACAACTTCCCTCAAAAAGTCCTGTCTGCACTTTTGTGTTGTTGTAAACTGTAGAGGTGACCCCTGCATGGAGGCACTTGAATGTATTGTCTGTGATGTCTGGATGCTTTATGGTGACATGCTTCCATAAAAAGTTCTTTAAGTATAAAAAGTGCAGCATTTCTCAACCTTGATGTTTTTCTCATAATTTGACCATTTTTACTTTGGGTCACGCTCACCCTCTCGTCTTTGAGATGCAGGAAAAGGTGACTCGGGTAAAACCATGGATAACTGGGCCAAGCAGCACAGGCTTGCATAAGCTTTCCAAATAAACCACTTGAATAAATCACCTCTTGAGGAGCTTCTTCACCTCGATTTTAAACAGGAAGCTCGTCCCACAGACAAACCAAATCATCACTTTTTGAGACAAAACATTTCTATGTTAAAATAAAACAAAACCATTTCAAATAATTAATAAAACTGCACTAACATATAAAAATGAACAATATAGGTTGTTTCAGATAAAGAATCTATTCCCTGAAAAAAAAACTCTCTACTATGAAGCCCATTGGATGGTTGCACTTCCTGTTCAGCTGTTTGGAACCATGACCAATACGCGAATACAGAGAAGGAAGACGGAGAA
>JAOXYL010000078.1:16147623-16170582 GCA_028564955.1 Terapon puta
AATAAATGCTAGCATGAAAGAAACAAATACTATAGGACACAATTTCCCCGTGAATCCAAAGTGTTGCTTGATTTGAACACTGACATTATTTTTCTGATATAAGCTGTGCATTGAGTGTGCTGTTGTTGTTTTATCTTATAGTGGCTTGCACTGCACTTTAAGCATTTTAAGTCTTTTTTTACTGACACTTACCAAAATCACCTGAGTTAAATTGCATGGGAGGGTGAAAAAAAAGAAGATCGGGTGCTGCACTCTGAAAAGATGGCTTATAGAGGAGATTTTTTTAAGGCGACCGAAGCTGGGTAAAATATGCTAAGTAGCTCTATTTCCACACATTCCTCGCCTCGCAGCTCCTGTGGTTCTGCCGGCATGTAACTCGGCGACTTGTCAGGCCAGCAGAAATTTCCCCTCACATGAATGTGATTAGAGCATCAAGGTTTGCGGAGATGCCAGAAGCGCCACTAGAATGTCCCGCCTCTGTGATTCGACAGAGACGTACTGAGACTGCGTTTCAGGGCTGTCTGTCCTGCCTTCCTTTCCTGCGGCATATTAGTTGTGCACAGACAGTAAAATAATGCTGAGAGAAGGAGGAGGGGGTGGCAAAAGAACAGAAAGCTGACGTCATTCTTTGTTTTTTGCACCATAGAATGACTTTGTGTTTTGACACCGACCAGTTCAGATGACTTGAGAAAAGTTAAACGTTATGCGAGAGGACAAGGACAGCGCTCAGAGGCTAGTGGAGATGTTTGTCTTAAACCATAGCCTGTTTTGTTGCTGTCTGGACAGAGCAGACTGACTGGGAGGCACTGGAGCCATCAGCTCACACTGTCTGGCCTTCAAAGTGGGTGATGTCATGATAGCTGCAAACCAAAAAAACAAACAAAAAAAAAGTCTGTTGTTTTTGTTTGGATTTTTTTTTTCAGTGTCTCTATCCAAAAAGTCAGAAAATTCATTCAGAGCTGATGATGGGTTGTTTTGAATGACATGCACAATGCTGAACTGCGTTGGGCACTTGGTCAACCTAACAGGATATTGGCTTGACTTAATGAGGCTTTTAAAGAAATGGCGGCAGAAATGCTGGAGGAGAGCAGGAGACTATCCCCCTTCCTCATATTAAAAATGGATGTAAGGTGGCTTGGCTGGTAAAATCTCCCCCATAAGACAATGGCTCTCATGTTGCCACCGGCTTAAGTGCATGTTCATCCAGGCATGATGGAATGACGGCGGATAGGACAGAGTTTGGCAAATTCATGCCCATTGCTCTTCATGGATTTGGCACAAAAGGCCTTACGGCGAGAAAGACCTTTGAAGAAGTGGGTAAGTGGGCCGCCGTTCCACAGGCAAGTCAATAGGAGTTAATTCAAGCAGTGGACGATTACGCATGAGGTCTGACAGGATCCAAGTGGGTTCTGCATCGGCTCACCTTCAAGCGAGGAATCGAATCAAACGATTAATTAAAAACTGCAAAATTTAGCCCTGAGATAATCCTTGATTATGCTCCAATGCCACCTGTGCTGTCTTCTGTTTGTCCTGTGCTCAGTGCTGTATATCTGACGAGGGAGTTTGAGTTTTTCTGAAACAAAATGTAGTTATTGTAACTTTGCAACATGTACACTGTAAGATTTGAGTTGAGCATAACAACCATGCACGTGTTTAGTCTCACAGCGCACCTGTACTTCAGTCTATATAGCCACCAGCTGCAGTGGACCATTAACAACATGCACAGGAGAAAGCTAAGACAAAGGCTGACATTCAAGACCTCACTTTGGATGCTCCAATTAGCCTGATGTAGCCAGATTGAAAAAAAAAAAGAGAAAAACCTGAGGTCAAAGCTGCAGGAGAAAACACATTTGCGCTGTGCCTTACAATGCTAATGCGCCTCCCCTAATTTTATCAGAGCTAGAAACATTCACGACTGAGAATTGCAAATTGGCAATTCAGCTAAGTCCCCAAATCCTTTGCGGACTGCTTGTGGAAATTAATCCTCGCCCTCGCTACAGTTAGAAAGATGAAAAAGCGCACGGGTGAGTTGCCAGTCTCACATGTTTAATAGGAGTATGATCCATGAAGTCAGTGTTGCTAAGCAGCTGAACGGAGCAGACTGGGCAGCTGCATCCGCCCGGGATGGTTTGGCTGCTGACCAGCTGCTGCTGAAATAAGGTTAAAGAGCCTCCAAGGATACACTGTCAGACATTTCAATCCTGTATCCCTTACAGCGAGGCGGGTTCTCGAACACACAGTGGCAAAGGGGGTTTTCAAATTGTCCAGAATGACTCATGATTAAATACTTGAAGTTTTGAACTGTCCACCCTTCTCTTAAGTTGTGTCAAATGTATTTTAGCGGAAGGGTTGTGCTGAGAAAGCATCAACAGCAGAGGAAGCGGTTTCCATTTGCACACAATGAATGTGTCATCACAGATTATGTGTTTAGAAACGTTCAAAATAAATATGCAGAATTCAGTGATTGTAGAAAAAAGTGGCGCCTTACCTGTTTTCTTTGCATGTTTTGCAATTTGCAACATTATATTTCAATTTTCGGGTGCCGTCAGCGCACAACCTCAGAGAGTGACCTCTGTGGTGGTGGTGAGAGGAGGACACATAGAAGCGCTTTTATAACAGACATCCTTTGGCAGAGCTGGTCCACAACACAAAACCTGACTCGACCTCTGTTCTCTTCAGGCTTGGCAAGGACAGTCGCGGCTAAAGTGAAAAGACAGACAGACTGTTATCCTGGACTGACTCTGTGCCGTGTCCTGCCTGCCTTACAAAAAAAAAAAAAAAGGAAAATGTGGAAAAGCCCACTGTTTAACAAGACAACCAAAGCCTTCACTGCCTCACTGTAGGAAAGTTTCATGATTCTCATAATAAACCACAAGTCTTAAAACCGCTTTATAACACTGAGCACTTGTGCGTTTGAGCAGTTTTTACGAACACATTTATGAAAGATGTTAACAGAAAATAATGATATTTGACCCGAAACAGTAGAGGAAGCACTCCTGCTGTCTGTCCGTGGAGTGAAACGTGCAACGTGTACATCAGATTGAAAAAAAAAAAGCCAATACCAGCCACAGCTCAAAGCCTGTTTCCCCTCTTGCTGACCGGAGCAAAGCACAAGTCCATTAGCTGAAACAACACATGACAGCTACAAACAGACACTGACAGGGGTCAACAATGAAGTGCAACATGGACAATAAAATGGTGCTTGTTGTACAAATTAAATGCAGTTAACAGATAAAACCACAGAAAATAACGTTGAACGAGTGAGCAAATCCACGTCTCTTTAAATGGTTAAAAACACACCTGATACTTTCATTTGAAACTTTTAAGTCGACATTGATTAGAAGCCTTTAAAGTGTGATAGGAAAATAAAAAATTTAACATCTGTGACAACTGCTGAGGAAGACTGTAAAAAAACTGAAAAGCTAAAGAAAGGTCACTAAATGAACCTTGTGGTAAGATTGTTTTCTCAGATATGATCACAATTAATTCATTTGCAAAAACATTATATAATAATGAAACATTTAATAAATATAAAATATATAAAATAAGCATATATATCTTATTTCAGCTAATAATTTTAAAAAGAAAGTTAAAAATGGGAATTTTGAGATTCTCAAAACATCTTTAAGCAGCCACTACCCTTTAAATTTGGGTGGGAAAAAAGACTGCGATTACATCAGAAAATGTACTTAAAACTTAAAGTTGAGTTGGGATGTAAATAGGAGCAGGATGCCAAAGGTGCAGAAGAAACTGAACAGTGAAGAAACACAAAACAGTGATCAAGCATGACAAAGATGTGAAAAGAAGACAATTTATCCAAAGGCCATGAATTTTTTTTATTATTTTTTACAGCATTGCTTATTTTTCAGTTTCTTTAATAATCTAGACGAAAGTAGGAGGAGGGGTTAAATTCTCGTTGGAAGACAGACAGGGTAAAGATTAAAAAAATCCTCTGTGAAATAAAAAAAAAAAAAAAAAAGAAAAGAAATATACAATACATGATCATAACCAGCGCCTGAAAAAATAATTGTGGATAAAAAGGGGAAAGTGCATTTAAGGCAACTGCTAGTTAGCTGAGTTTGCACAAAAATAGTCTCAGTCATTCCCCTTGGTAACGTGAATGGTGCGGACCGTAGCTACTGTCCGCTATGTAATGGGATGCCAAGATACCCTAGACCTGTGAATGGAGCCAGAGAGGGCGGTATGATGGCAGATACACTACCTCAGGTACACAGGGAACAAGCACGGTCAACTAGTAAATATTGCAGGGACTGGGCAGAGTTAGCCCGACAGCAGAGAAGTGGAGCAGGTGTAGTGTTGCGTTCACTTTCTCCTGTTTCATTTTGGGGATAGTGGTAAGTAGTTTAGTAAAAGAAGTTTGTTAGTATCAAAGAAGTTTTGGTTAGTAAAAAAAGAAGGGGTAGGGAGAGAACCTGCAGTATTCTTGGGACAGATGGGGGAAGTTACAATGTTTTTTATTTTTTGTTCTGGTTTTTTCAGTCATGTAAAATCCAAATGATGAATATAGCTTTTCTCCTTTTTTTTCCCCGGTGTGACTAGAAAGTACCGACGGCATAGCTGTTACATTTGAAATTAAAGTGACCGATCATCCAACCAGAGTTGATACATAGATTTTGCAAGGTAGTCTGAAAATATTTACAGGTTTGTTAAAACGTCATGGAACTTTTAAAGGGTGGATTGAAAAGTTGCTTCGGTGGAACCAGTACCCCCTGCTGGCCAACCAGAGCAACACCTCCTAGACAGCAGAATAATAAATACAGTATACTGTGTGGGACAGAGGGCAGACATGGGAAAGGGGAGGCAAATATCTCATTATTCCACATTCATATTCCAACGACTTTTCTGTTATAATTTCCAAGGAAATAAAGTTAATCTCTGCAGCCATCACCACAACAAAACAGAGCAATTTAAAACCCAGTGGAGTCACTTATAAACTGCCAAGTACATCAACTGTTCAAGCTGCTTCAGAGAGGAAAAGAAAAGTGCAACTATTCACAGAAATAAAAGGGGAGACTACATGAAATAATTCAGACACATGTACATATCAACAAATGTATATATTACAGTACATAATAGGGATGTTGTTTCTCAGTGGAAATCTTGGGACACAGTAATGTGAGTGGTGGGAGCTGTAAAAAAAAAAAAAACAAAGGAGAAAAAAAAAGGATAACCAGAGAGTAAAGCTCTTACAGTCTGCTGGTTTTTAAGACAAATTAAGAAGCGGATCCACAATCTGTAGGTTTTCTGTGGAGATCCAGGCTAAGTGGAGTTGGATCAGAGTGTCATTTCCCCCCGAGTTACCTTTTCTTTCTCTTTGTTTTTTCCCTCTTCACTTAACTCGGTTACGACTCGCGTGACAGGCGAAGACGCGTCAGGCTGAGTGTCCCGTAAACCCCTTTAGTGTCTATACACACCGGTTTCTGCAGTGTAGTGCTGTCCCTTTTTCCACGCATAACCTAGGGAGAGTCCAAGCAGTCTGTGTGAGCATCATACTGAGAACGGCAGGGGCAGGCCAGCCGGTGACACGCCGCGTCCCGAGTCTTCTTCTCTTCTTTTTTTATATGATCTGACCTGAAACGGCCTCCGCACTCGTGGGCCCTGAGTTGGCTCGCTTCTGTTCACCAAGAGGTTGCGTTTGTGTCGAACGTCCTTTCAGGTTTGGAAAGGGAAGCAAAGAAGGGAAAAAGAAGACAAGTTGTGGTCTGGCGGTCTGTTTGCCTCGTTGTCTATGAGTTTTTCTGTCTCTTTATATCCCCAATGTGGCTAAATGGTGGTGGATGACATATTATTACCCTGCATGGCAGAGAGAACATTTCCCAGGCTTTGGTTTGGATTCGTCAAAGCGCGTGTGTGTGTGTGTGTAGGTGTGTGTTTGCATCTGCATGCATGCGTGTCTGTAAACTGTTCTATGTAGGTATATGTGTGTGGGTTCTGCATTTACTGAAATTGTGTGTCCTTCTTGCAGTCTGTTACAGTACTCCCAGCTGTTTGGAGAGACGTTTAATGTCCAACAACGCTCATTAAAAAAAACAAACAAACAAAAAAAAACAATCTTCATGGGCAGCATCCTGAGCAACCCCACCCCATCCGTTAAAAAAAAAAAAAACACCAAAGAAGAAGTGTGAACGTCCACGGCCTACACACGACACGTCCACCTACACTGACAGCAGTCACTGATGTTATGACACGAGCAGCCACCGCTACGCACGTTGTTCCACACTTGTCCAGAAAATAAATAACACTGCAGTCACAAACAAGATCTCCAAGCTGACACACCACCTGAGACAGAGAGAGAGAGAGAGAGAGAATTCACAGAGAATTACTGTCAGTGAAAATTTAACAGAGACTGCACAGTACTCTGAATAAGTAATCTAGACTGTTTTCATACTTTCCAATCCAACATTCATCCTGAGTGCTGATGTGATTAAATGCTTTTTAAAAGGCTATCAGCAGGTCTCTCGTTTTCTTTCCTGTAACCCTGAGCGGCCCTCATTTCCTGCCGAGAAGGATCAGTGGACTCTGCGGTTCCCTTCATTTGCACGTAATGAACTTCAGGTTCACTCTCAACACTGGCGTCAACATAATGTCCAGCTGAAGCACAAAAAGTCCTGAACATTATGAAGAATTTAGCAGGTATTTTTCTCAGGGGTTGGTGGGGACCAAAACAGAGCTAAAGATTGTTTCAGTATTGCACTTCTAATGCATATTTCTATTGGACTACACATTCTTCCTGTGGCCAGAAACGTGAGTCTAAATGAATGCTAACGTTGCTGCATACCTGCTGGATGTGTTAATATGTTCATCTGCACTTTATTTTTTCTGAGATGTCTGCTACCTGAAACAAAAACTGTAAATGTAAAAATGACGCGCTTGTGTTTCATGAGCAAAAAGGAATGAACATTAACAGAAATGCCCAAGTGGAGAGATGAGGAGAGGAAGAAGGATTAAGTTGAACATTTCTTAGTGAGGACGAGGTGAAGGAAGTAAATGTGTAAATGAGCGGACCAGGGTCAAATAAGTTTTGCTTTTGGAAAAGCACAATGTGGGTAAAAAAATAAGAGCATGTTGTCTCAAAACAACAACGCTGTGCAGTTTGCAGTTAGTCTGTAGTTTCCTTTTTGAAACAACTACAGAGTAATATTGGTTCAAGGATTACATGCAGGATGAGAGAAGTACAATTTTTTTTTATTAGGAAACTATTTTCACACTAAAGTTCTTTAGTTCAATGGATATTATGTGTAAATACCAAATTAGATGACCTAAAAGCTATCAGAATCAAAATCCTCAAAATAATAACACATTTACTGCTTTTATTCTGAAGGTCAGAGGCAATATCAGGAAGTCTTATTAATGCTACAGAAATAACTCTTGACTGAGCGCTTATCAAAACCAATCCCGGCTCTGTAGCCTGCTGCGTTCCCAGGATTTGACTCTTGCAGAACAGCGCCAAAACACCTGCTGAGCAAGTTCAGCGTCAACAGGAAAGCATTTGACCGAGGTCCAGAAGAGAGACGGCAGCGGGATGAACTTTCTACTCAAAGCCCTCGGAACTCACCTCTGCTACGGGACGCGTCAAAGACTTCAAGGCCAAAGGATGAAGGCAAGAGAAAAGAACAAGAACAGAAACAAAAACTGGGGACAGGGAGGAAGAGACGAGGAAGGGACAAAGAGTGAGAGAATTAGAGGAGCACTCAGGATACGTTAGTAACGGCAGACACAGACACAGAGGTTCACCGTACAGGGAAACCGGAACAGTATCCAACATCTACAGAGGCATTTTTACTTTGAGTTTTCATGAGTGGTTTCCTTAAAAATGCAAAAAAGAAAGTGCAAAACATTTCTCCTGCATACTCAAATGATTTAATATTGATTCTACTGGCTTTAAACTAAAAGTCTTTTTACCCTCACTGCCTGTGAGCAAGTTTAGAGTTAAAACTACAAATCCTGAATTAATGTACGGATTCACTTTACCGAAAGGCATCAAACACAACCTACCTTTTCCTCCAAGTCTTTGATCTGCCTCCTCTGGATTTCTGTCTTGTCTTCAAGGTCGCGGATTCTCTGTAAATGTTCATTAAGGAAAAAAACAAACAAACACAAAAACGTGAGGATGGAGTGGCGAATCAACTCGGGTACAAGTGAAATATAAAACCATCTGTTATCACACACACGGGTAAGACAAGTGCAGACATAGACGGACCTGGTGCGCCTGGTGCAGCAGCTCCATCCTCTCCTGGAGGATCTGGCAGTCGTACTCTCGGCTCTTCCTCAGCATCTGCCGCCTCAGCTTCTCCACCGCCGTCCGCAGCTCGTCCCTCTGCAGCTCGTCCAGAGGCTCGCCGTACTTTATCACCTGGAGGATCAGGACAGGCATCAGACACATTGGACGCCTTGATGGATTTTTTTCTTTTAAATACAATTTCTCAACACATCATATATTACTGTTGTTTCAGTGCATACTTTTAGCTTCAGCACGGAAACTTAAGATTCCTGGCAGTCTTATGTTTCTGTGTCCTTAATCTGCTTTCATAATTCATCATTCAACGTCCTGTTCATTTGCGATAAAGCAGTCATGAAGGCTTGATGTTCCGGATTAGTGGGGTGTATGGGGTCACAAGGACGCATGTTGAAAAATCTAATTAACAATCGTTTCTTTTGTAGTGCGTTCCTTGACATTTTCTAAACTGATGACTTAAACTGATAAACTTTGTCCGCTGAGTTCTTCATATGACATAAACACAATCAGTGCAGATGTTGCAACACATAACGACGTGGCTGTAATGGGTGACATGAGGCACCTTGTCCTGCTGCAGGGCGTTGTATAATGTTGCTTCCAACTCTTGGATTTGCTGTTGGGAGGAGAAAAAAGGAGATATAATTACTTTTTATGTCATGTCCCTGCAGACGTAACTGTAACCAAAAACTACTGCATGCATAACCCTTAATTAACCTTCTAATGATG
This sequence comes from Terapon puta, assembly GCA_028564955.1. Lineage (NCBI taxonomy): Eukaryota > Metazoa > Chordata > Actinopteri > Centrarchiformes > Terapontidae > Terapon > Terapon puta. Next base: position 16,156,607 of record JAOXYL010000078.1, read on the forward strand.
ACCCTAAAACCAAGGCATAACCTGAAAAATAAATTTTAAACTGCCTATTTGTCCACAGATGTTAAACTAAGTCCCACACTTACCATGTAGGCCTGGTCCAGGGCCTGTTTTCTGTAGTCCAGCTCCTCTTCTAAATATCCTTTCTGTTTACAGAACATCTCCTGTACGCAGTAAACAAGTCAAAGACAGTGGTTAAAACCAGTAACGAAAGAGTCTTTTTCTATTTAGTGCAATTCAATTGTACGTTAATGCTCATATTAAACATTTGTAGTTTCTAGTTTAACTACTAGACTCAGCTGCAGTTCATCTGATTTGAATAAAGTGAAACTAATGAGGCCCAATGCTGTTTAAGAGACCTGGTGCTCACAACTGAAAAGCGACAGAGAGAAAAACAAGAAAAAAAGTGTTTTCTGTTGCTGAATTTCAAATATCATCAAAGAGACATCTTAGTAACCGTGAACGCGTATTCCTCACCCCAGATGAAGTCTAGGTTTGAAGGAGTATTTAGTTACTTAGTTACTTTATGCCATCGGGTAACAAGAAAAAGACAGCTTCCACCATATCACACTGAGCTAGAGCTGCCGTGAGCCACAGGAAGTTGGAAATAGTTAGAAATGCCTTGTAATGTTAAGTATTCTCTTGCACAGGACTGTTATGACTCACCATTTCTATCTCCAAGTCCACCATCTTCTGGTGCAGCGCTGCCTCCGTCCCCTCGATCTGTTGAATCCACTAGAGGGCAACAGACAGTAACATATGAGTCGGCACGGCACGCATCACTGTTGGTGCCTTTTAATGTTACGGATTTAGTTTCCAAGCTTACCTTTTCTGCTAGAGACAAAACAGTGCTAGCCTGAATGATGGCCACTTGCTCCTCATTTCTTAAGTTCTATACAAAAGGACAAAAAGAAGCTTCAATGAATAGTGTGTTCGTTGTAGCATCAAACTGTGTGGACGTGTTCACTTAAACAAAAATTACCCCATTGTCTCCCAGGATGTCAAGAAGTTTGATGAGATCTGGAATGCACACGTCCTGTAAAGACAAGAACAATTCTTACCTTCAACTTTTCACATTAATTCAAGATCTTTTCCCACTTGTATTAATACAAAATAATAAATTATTGTTTTAATTTTACAAAAACAAAACAAAAATGGGATTTCACAGGTGTCTGTCAGTTTCCTCTTATCATAAGAATTGTGACTGAAAAAGATTGAGAGTTCTGCTCTTGCTTGTGATGAATTACTTTGATAAAGCAGGAGAATTCCTCCAATTGCATACCTTGACCCCCTCCTTCATACAGTAGATCTGCAGTGCGCTGACTCCCTCGGAGAAGGGGTGCATTCTCAGGTGATTGAATGGAGGTGACTTCCTCTCTCGCTCCTAAGCAAACAGAGGTGATCGTTTGGTTATACAATGTACATAATGCAAATCTTGACTTTGGATGATGGCTTTAGACTGTCCTCTTAGCTGGGTTCAAATAAATGTTGACATTCAGGGTGAAACAAGGACATGAGACCCTCATATAGGTTACTTGATTACTTGAACTCGGCCCCTTGCTGTGCTGATTCCCGCTGCTGCGTGTCAACAGCCACTTGTGCTGCCAAGAATCTTTCACGCTACTTGCATTACAGCAGATCAACCTCCAGGAATATGTTTCATAAGCATGAGGCATGAAATAACATTGATGTAACTCTTTAATGTCTTTAACTTAACTAAATTTGTGACTGCATAAGATCTCTGCTGTGTGTGCGTAACTGCACACATATGCTCCCCTTTCTTTTCAGCAGGTGCAGCTGGAACACAAAGACTACTGTCAATGAGTATTTCACTTCCTCCAATGTTATAATTTTGTATTCATATTGGTAAAAAAAATACATAATTTCTGACACGGGATATGAGGTCACTGCAGCTTGTTGCTGCTACAGAGTGTCCAAGATCGGATTTGTTACTAAAAATCCAATCTTTTAAAGTTATTAATTTACATAGCAGACAAAAACAAGGTCATAAAAAACATATAAACAGTAAAACATTGATATGAGACTTCTCATTAATCTTCAAAGTCTTACTTGTGGTATTAATGTGCCGGCAGGATTTTTGCAAAGATTAAAAATAGGCTTTGGAACGTGATATGTTACCCCATCAAATGATCTCAGGATGTGCTCTCAAGATAGTAAAATGTTTTGGAGCTCAGCACAGCTCTAATAAAGTGGTTTGAGGCTGACACTGCCAGATGTGAAACGTGGCTATTAAACATTCTTGGATCTGGCAGAATGCTGACTCGTTAAAAATCTTCAGATCTTTAGGATCCTTTGGAGTCGCCTGAAATGAACATTTATCATGTTTGTTGGTAAAAAAATGTTCTCACTCACCTCTAGCTCCAATATCCTAAACTCTAAGAGTTCATTCTGGTCTTTGGAGTCTTGCAGCTCCTGCTGCAGCCGACTGGACTCTGACTCCATCTTTTCCACCTGGGAACCACGGAGAACGAAAATTAACAATTAGTAGGGAAGATGCAGTTATCCGTCTGTAGGACTACTGCCTCATGACTGTTTGCCTGTAGGCGATGATATTTAGCAACAACTTTGATGAATCAGTTTCTATGAGCAATGCTTTTGTGAAACAGTGAGATCAAGGAATCCAACCTTCTCTAAGAGCTCCTGATTCCTGCGTAAGAAGAGCTGCTTCTCCTCCACCCATTTGGAGTCCTGACAGGGGACAGAGATCGTTGATAGATTAAATCACAGCTATCCAAAAGAAGTAAATGTGGCCTTATGATGGCATGACAGTGGATGAGAGAAAAGAAGAAACTTATAATTATTTCCTTTTTGTTGAATATTTTTCCTCTATATCAGGTAGGCATGCAGCTTTCTTAATTAAATACAGTATATTTCATTAAAAAAATACTTAACCAGTTTTTATCCCTTTTGACATTTCTATTATAGCTTTCAGTTTGGTATTTTACAAGATATACACACATAAACCTGTTATTTTGTCCACCTCCCTTTACGTACAATCATCTGCCCTCATTCATGTGCGTGCGCTCGTCTGTCCGACCCACCTGTCCCTTCAGGGTCAGTTCCTTCTCCAAGTCCTCTATTTTGGCTTTATACCTGAGAACGTCCGCCTGGAGCTGCTCGTGAGCCTGAAACACGAGCAAAGCAGATGTTCATGAGCCACGAGAGAGTTTATCAAGTGCGGGGAAGTTGTGGTTGCAGGATGAAAACAGGAGGTTTATTTAAGAGTCTGTTTTCTGTTTTTTTTTTGGGGGGGGGGTCATTGTAAGATTCAAAAAGAGACATTTCACAGAGCACTGTTTAGAGAAGCAGTGACGCTGAGCCTACACCTTGTTGTAACTTTTGAAGGCGCTCACAGCCCAAATGCACGTGGTTAGAGGTCAGATCAGTTGATGGCTAAAAGGATGTTTTGTGGATCACGGGCAATTACCCAATTGTCGCAGACAATTGTATTGATTTAACTTCAAAGCGCATTTTGCTCCGGTTGAGACTCACGGTGTAGATGCATTGTGTGATGTTCTGGCTGGGATGCGGCTCTTTCCTGTCTCCTCTGCGGTGTCAAAGTGCACGGGCAGCCTGTCGTTCTTGCGGGACTTTCCCAAGTTTAGTTTGGGATGCAAATATCACTGTTACTGTATTGCATCTCTCTCTTTCCCCTCCAAAGGAAACATTTATTGTTAAGGAGAAAGTGACCTTACTTGGAGGCAGCTTTGCTTGTGTACTTTTCATGCAGAGATGGCGTTGCGAATGTTAGCCCATCACAAGAGGTTTGGATGAGAACAGCTGCACCAAAAGACAACCCACTGTACTATTGGCAAGGTTTGTGTTTTTTTAATATAAAAAGAAAGAAATAAGAACAGGAAGGTGAGAGAAGAACCAACATGGCCCTGAAATGACCAGTCTCTTATAACAGAATAAAAGAAGAGCTTGTTTTCAAAATCATGTGGTGGTATATGGCTACGGATGAAGGCTATCTTATCTTAAATATGTTTCTGTCTGTAGATAATCAAATTTCAAAGATAACTGAGTTCTAGCAGCCTTCTAGCAGCCATATGACACCACATGAACAACCGAGAAAGTGCTGCGACCTCGCTTCAATCTATCTCCAACACAGTCAGTGAGACTTCGGACAAATGTGCTTTCCCTTCCCGTTGCTACAAAGAATTCCTTCCTGGCAAGATGATTTTAAATCTGTTTTGAATGAGAACACATTTTCAAAGTATTTCTTACTCACATGTAGTGATTAAATATGGTATTTGGGAGAAATAAGAAAGACCAGAAAACTGATGAAATTCCAGTCTAATTTTTATAAGGGTAAATCATAAAATAATAGGTGTTAGGTGAAATAGAATGGGTAGGAATAAAAACCTTTGCTTCCATTTCGGCATCCAGGATGCCTCCTTTCTGTTCCTGCAGCAGGGCGTATGCTCGCTGTAAGGCCTGATACTCCCTCGTCAGCTGACGGAAACGCAGCTCTGACTCCTCGGTGGACAGACCCTTGTTTGACACACACACACACACACACACACACAGGATGAGGTCGAAGTCTGCGTTTGAACTTTGCTGTCAGACTTGATGGATACAAGGTTAAAGTTCTCACCTCCTCCAGGTCTTCATCGGGAGTAGCAGGAGTTCTGTCCATCCTGAACGAGGCCACCGAGGACGTCTCAGAGTCCATCGACTCTTCATCATACCCGTAGAAGGTGTCTACCACGATGTGCCTCTGCGGACAAAAGAGTCAAAAGATTTACAGATCAAGAAAGATCTCTGATGATAAATCAAAATTCCTGGTTAACATGATTGTTTTTGCTTTGTTTTTACATTTCCTGTATTCAGTTTATCACACCTGTTTGGCAGGACAAAAGCTTCTACAACACTTGGTGACTTTCTTTACAACATTAAAAGCCTTGAGATGAAGAATTACTGATTCTTAACTGAGAGTGATAATGTTTCAAAAGTGCTAGAAAATGAGTACACCGGTTTAATATGACAGCAACCAAACTCTTTCAGGTAAATGGCTGTCAACAAATGTAATCTTTTCACCTTTATCGGCCTCGAACTTCTTTTATGCCTTTTCTTTCTCAGAAGTTTTTCTCGGTCCTGGAAAAGCAGACAGAAAGAAAAGGAAACACTCCACTTTAGCATAAAGAAATTTGTTTCTTTCTTCGACAATCAGACAGAAAAAAAGTAGAAGAAATCAATGGTGCTGAGGCAAGCTCTTAGCTAAACAGCACTCTTGTAAACAGTTCATGGATGTAGTAAATCACCAGAGCCGTGACCGATACTGTATCTTTAAAAACGCTGACCATGGGGAAGCTGCTAGAATGCATCATGAGACAGAGCAAATTGTGCACACATGCTGCTTTGTGGTACTTTGGGGAAGAAGGTTCAATTGTATTTATAAAATAAGCTTCACAAATTTGGAATCTCTAGGCTGCCCTCATTATCTATAAAAAAAGAAAACACATAAATAAAAACAAAAAAAAATACCCTTGTTAGCTCGTCAATCATGCTTTGCTGCTCCAGGACTTGAAGCTTGAGAAAGGCTATTTCCTGGTCGTCATGGGCTTGGTCCAGGTCATTCAGAGACTTGAGCTTCTTCAGCGGAGGGTGGGAGCTGATCTTCTCCTTCTACAGACACACAACACACAGAAAGAGTTCATCCATCTACCGGCCGGTCCTCTTTTGCCGAAAAAAAAAAAAAAAAAGCACATGTAAAAATCATGCAAATGCGTCTTGGTGCCAACCATCTCGAGGTTTTCCTTGGCCAGGCTCTTCAGTTTGTCTTCCAGCTTCTGGATAGTTTGAGTCAAATCGTCGTTCCTCTTACTGAGAAGCTTGTTTTTGTCCAGCAGGGGTTTACACTGCTTCTCCGACTCTCTAACTCGCTTTAGCTGGTGGGGAGAAAAAGGAGATGAGGATATATTAAGTTGAGACAGGGGATGGCACATTTGAAGGACAGGCAGAAAGACGAAGGTAAATGACAGAGGGAAGAGAGGGTAGGAAAACAATCATTTTGAACTATATGATTTGGTCCTTACGAGTTCATTCCTCTCATCCACCAGCAGCGAGTTGCGGTCCTCTAATTTGCGTATAGTCGAGTTGAGTTCAGCTATGCGTCTCTGGTTCCTCCTCAGGTCCTGAAACGAACAAATAGGAGTCATTATTTCACTAAAAAAAGAGAAAAGATGGAAATCAGAATGTAAATAACATCATCACTTTCGAGCTTTAAACCATTCAAATGTTTTTTAAAAAAACAGCAATTTCAGTACTATTAGTTGTAAGGTTTATTTTTTTTCAATTTGACATAAAGGATTAAAAACTAGGTTCACTGATTGTGATTTTAGTCATTTAGTGTCAATACATTTTGATTTTTAAGATAAATAAGACACCAGATATTGCTCTCTGTCTGCATCTGGTGGTTAAAAAAATGCCATGTGCCAGCTTTTATTTTGAAAGCAGATGGAAGGGTATAACAAGTTGACACTTCACTTCCAGGTTTACTATTTCACAGGATAATAAAATTGGATTCTGCCAAAACATGGGGGCACAGGGCGTTGGTTATTATGAATCACTGCTGCCGACTGGTGATTCTGTCCTCTCTTGGGTGAAAATCTAATTTTCCTCTTACCAGCCTGTGCCTGTGCAGTTTTTAATGTTGGCTTGCTGACTGAAACCTCTTTTATGATACGTCTTTACGCCTCCTTCACTTTGTGTGTCGATAAGACCCCATTTTTTAAACAACACCACTTGAAAGAAGCCCTGGCAGGCACTTTGGCTACAAAGTGGTATTCGAGGACCGAAGCAAAGAGGAAAAATCTGGGTTGGAGAGGTAAGGAAGCTCCAAGGTTCTTTCAGTTGGATGGTTTGATATGAATGTTTGATAAGAATGAGCGGAGCACGAGACCGCTTCTTGCTACTTCTCTCTGCTTACTGGGCTGCCGCAGTGCTCTGCTCCGTCTCCTGCTCTGCCTGGGATCTCTCTCTTCGGGCTCCCCAGGCCACACTCGGCCTCTTTGACAAGGAACAGCTGTTCATCCAGGGCGTCCTTCTGAAGCTGCAGCTTCTGTAAGAAACCCGCCGTTGACTCCAGTTCCTTTTCCAGAGCGAAGATGGTGCGGTCTTTAGATTTTATTTCATCCACCTGTAGGGAAAGAGAAATAAAAAAATTGTTAAATAGTGTATTTAAAAAAATACTAAAAAGACATTACCTAACAATCTTTTCTGCATTGTTAAAGCATTATTATGATGATAATTAAATGACCCTTTAAGTTAATTATGAGGTCAGAATCATTCTCTGGCTCTTGTTCCAGTGTTTCAAGTTTCCTGTTATTGCAAAGTAATAATTTTCAGCTGAAGCCAATTAAAACGCTGATTAGTTGTAGCTCTAAATTACACACATGTTGCCGTACACATTGAATTTAGGCCTTCTCCAGCAGATTTCTTCTTCCACATGAATATTTGCAAGTTTATTTTTTAAACCTACTACACTGGTGCAAAAAAAACACGACTTATGTGCAAACAGCTAATGTAACAGGATAAAAACAAACCAAAACATTGTGCTCCACCTCATACGCCATGCTGCATAGAAATGCAACATGTAACATGAGCAGGCCAGCATTTTAAATAATCCTCATATTTCCATCAGTTTTTTATGTATTTCATAACAGTGGCTGTGTGTACCAGTCTGCGGATGTCCCTCTCACAGTCCCACTTGATCTTGGAGATCTGCTCCTGGTGCTGCTGGTGCTCCACCCGCAGGTCGCCGGCCTTCATCTTGTCGGCCTGGATCATGTTGCTGAGGGCTTCGTCGGTCTGCTTCTTGGCAGCTTTCAGTTCTGCAATCTCCTGCAGGAGCTTCACTCTCTCCTGGTCAAAGAAGCGGCGCGCGTCCTCTTTGGCTTCCAGGGTCAGAGCCGTGCGCACCTGAACAAGTGAGGGTGAGAATGAGAAGAGTGTTGATGCTGCTTGGCAAAATTTCCATAAAACACCTATTAGGAGGGTTTTTTAAGATCACCTGGGGACTGCAAATGTGAGTAATGAGTATTTATTTTTGGTTCTTCCCAGATCAGGAGCTTTTTCTCAGAAGTGAAGGTGACTATAGTGTGAAAACCCCCATCTGTCCTGGTTCACCTTCAGTTTCTGCAGCTTTGGGACTTAGTTTTAGCTAAAATCTATCAACCCCTTTCTGCATCTCAACTGCAAAATCAAACACCAGTGTCACTTCCTTTTTTGCCTCACCTTTTCTCCGCTGCCATCACGCATGGCGCTCAGTGCGGCTTTGAGCCTCTGGTTCTCCTGGTCTTTGATTTTAGCATGGCGGGCCAGCTCCTGCTCGTGCTGCCGTGTCAGGTTTTCCCTGAGAGCCTGGAGCTCCTTCTGCTTTTCCTCGTGCCACTTGGCCCGCTGCTCCGTTAACATGGCGGTGTGACGGTGCTGCTCCTGCTCTCGCACCCGCTTCACCTCCTGCACCTTGTCTCGCTCCAGTTTGCTCACCTTTGAAAGCGAGAGGGAGAGGAGAGAGGAATTAGGTTATTTTATTGGCATAACTACTACTGTGAAATTAATCAAGCAATGCAATTATATAATTACTGGTATAATTTAATTTAATACTGTTCTTTTTACAATTAGGGTAACGTAACTGAAAACAAATTATACAATCGCTCCAAAATGAATGTGCTATGCCTTTAATGAAATTGCATTAAAAGATGAAATATTCAATTTACTGCAAACAAAACATATATTAAATTCTTGTTTTAACACAGAAAACATGTTTTTTTTTTCTTTGTTTAAGGCCCCATGTGGACAGTGAGTTGGGCATCAGGACCTTCAGCACTCAGACTCCAAAAGGAAAGCTGCCGTCCATGATTCTGACACAACCCCCCCAGATGTCCTGTGAGTTGCAGACAGTCTTCCGTTTGTCCTCACCGACACGTTCCCAGTTTTGTTACATGTCACATAATGTATGTGTACTAAGTTAAGATAATGTTCAATATTTAACCTGGTTGACCTTGTGGTATATTAACAAGTGCAAAGCTAAGGCAAACACATATAGTTTACTCTGTGAATGCACAGTAGAGTACACAAGTACCAGCCAGTGTGCTACTTGTGTGCTTTACCATTAACTGGACATTAGCTGGACATACATGAACTGTAAACATAAGCACGCCATATATGGTGTCAGGTCACAAGATGTTCTTGGACTCGCATAACCCTGGTTAGATCTGTGCATGCTGCAGTGTCCAAAGGTTTTTTTGAAGATTCATTCATTTCTGTCTGTGGAAATAATGATCTTACACTGAACGTGATGAACATTTTTTCTTTAAATATTGATGGGCATTGTTTGCATTGTGTTCCTATACCATACCTTGCATTTTTCTTGGTGTAGCTCTATCTGAATGTCAGTCAGCTTGGACCTGAGATCTTCATTGGCTGCCTGTAGGGCAGAGATGAGCGCTTCGGGCTTCTCGCCCTTTGCACGCCCTTTCTTGGCCATTGAGTCAAATACTAGAGATGCTCTTCTAATGCTTTCATTGAGACTTCACAGAAACTTTCCAAGGCGCTCCCAGAGTTTCCAGTTCCTCCTCTTCCTCATTCTCCTATCAGACAAAAGGGCTTGGGGATGAAGGAGAGACAAAGAGAGATAACATGAGACAAAGTACACACTGCAGAGGTGACATACTTCAGGCTCTGGAAATATGATGATGAGAAGCTGAGAAGTGGCCGTTGCAGATGCAAGCTGATGGTCTCTACTTCCACCATTATATATGAGCTAGAGAAACATTGTTCAGCCACACGTGGCTCTGGAATAGGGTGACCAACACAAGTCCACAGCTGCCCCTGTTTTTAACTGTATGTTAACTATGAGTTAAAAACATTACACAAAGTCACATGGCAAAAATGACGTCTAAAAAACACACTATTTGCTTTGGCCAACAGAGGGAGCTGATCACCATTTTAGAGATTTTCAGTCGTCTGTGGAGCAAAACTCAGACTGCCAGAGGACAAGTGTCAAGTGAATTCATGACATCACCACAAACGTCTTTTCACGCCAAGTAAAGTGGAAAGGCAGGAGAAGAGGGAAACTGGATAGAAGATAGGAGAGTGAAGCAGATAAAGGAAGTGATATAGAAATCCATGCCTATAGAGCCTTACAATTTACTAATGCAAACAATGTTTTTGCGATAAAATGTCATTAGAGTATAAATTGTCAGAAGTAAAGAAAAAAAAGTGGAATGATTTTTTTTCAATATAGGCAAATATTACAAATCAAAAATCTCAGATGTCTTAAACAAATTCCATGAGGTGAAGAAGGAGGTCACGACTCCACAGAAGAGGAATGTGAGGAGTGTTCCTGACTGATAATGCATTTATATGTAGATGGACAGATGGAGGGAAAGCAGTGCGAGACCATATCTGCACTAATTGTCTAATTTCATCTTCTAGATTTAGTTAACATCAGAATGTTTGACTACTCTGTCACAATATACATATTGTATGTGACAGGGCATCTACTTGAAATACAGAAATATCTGTATTTAAGACTTTCCACAGAAGGACACACTGCTTGGATCAGTACTTTCATAACCTGAGGAGGAATAATGTAATTATGTAATCAAAATACTAAGAATTTAAGATGTATTGAGATAAAAAGATATTATGGCCTGTTAAAGCAATGTTCCACTGGAGACTGGTAATGTCTCTTTACCATGAAATGCTCTTTGATGCCACTCTCCGGAAATGTTGATGAAACTGCTGATGTGAAAATGGTTGATTTTCACAGTGCGTTTATGCAGTGGTTTTTGCCACTCCTCTACCATTAAAACAGTCTTAACTTTAACATTAATTGAGAAGCCTTCTAACCTTATGTTTTCATTTGATTGGGTTAGGGGATTTAGAGAGTTAGAGATTTGTTAGGAGCTTAACAAATCCATGTATTCCACTTGGGTGAGGAACTTAATCAAAACCAGCAAGCAAACCCAAGTCTATGATCAAATGCTGATATGTTTGGCCAAGTAAACATCTTCTTGTTTTACACTGTATTAACACGAATGTTCATGGCCAACAGAAGCTAGAAGAATACAGGGTGCAAAGCAACGGTGAGAAATGGAGTTCAGAGTCATTTGTTTTTGTTTTGGACAGGATGACCTACAAAATGGTTGATTCTGTAAGTTGAGCATCCATGACAGTGTTGATCCAATGTACAATGGGAGGGTCTGACGCAATGGAAAGACAGGGCAATATACTTTCGATAGGTGTTAGTTTAACTGGTATGCTATGAAACAGTAAAGATGGTAATGGATCTGGAACATAACAGAGTACATACAGTGTGTTTTTGTAACTGATGGTTGTCTGTGTGTGCAGACAACCACCACAGTTAGTGATAAAGACAGCTGAGAGTTGACTTGCTGAGTCATGCTGCAACTTATAGAAGGTAGACTGACTTTGTCAATAAGAAAAACCTATGGAACCTATAGTTTTTATGCAAAGCTTTTGTTTTTGTTTGGGAATTTTTAACTTAGCAGACCTTTTTCTGACTTATACACCACTGGATGTTGTCATACTTTCAAATTAAGTCAACAGCTCAAACAAAGTTGTGTTACATTTAACATTTACCTCTCAGGAAACCCAGCATGACATGCAGTTACACTCTGTGTATAACTATTATTAAGGCAATGTGACCTGGCTGTCCAGGGTAATGTTCCCCATTTACTTCAAATATGAGTTTAGACAGTGTTATATGTGCAGAAAAAAGAAATGTTCAGTATGTCCAGGAGTTAGAGTACATTATGTTTTGTCAGACTTGTTGACTCAGATAACAAAGCCTGGTTAGAAGAGGTTAGACATTTATCATCTGTGCACGGGCTTAATCCTCTCAGCCTACACACACAAATGAAGCATACGTCATGTTTGTTACAAGCTATGGTGAGATTCGGACTCCAACCAGCTAAAGTTTCAAAGTTTGTGCATCTCTGTCATTATACAACACAGGATGCAGCCCCCTTCACATCATGCACACAAAACACTGTATACAAATATTTAAAATCAGAAGAGAATAAAAATGATAACAGTAGGCACAAGGGTACGTTACAGAGAGATGGACGATTGATGCATTACCAACCAGTGTGCAGCTAGAATTCAATTTTCAATCAGTGTCACTGATCGAAGCAGTGAGCCTGTAGTTGCTGGTTAAACTAATGTGGTTAGACACTGTGTAACTGTGCCATTGATTTATTACCAAGTGACAAATCGATATCTGGTGGCATCAAAATTATGCTTTCTCTACAGTAGAGTTCTTAATACAATAAATATGTGGTTATAGTAATGTGTTATTTTACATCTCACATGGTTTCATAAACATTTCCAAGAAATGCACTGCGATTAAAAGTAATTTCTTCAGAGAAGAACTGTGACAATTTATAATTATTTGTACATTTTCAGTTTACTTCAGTTAAGTGGTAGAATAACCTCCTTTTATAGAAGCAGCCATCTGCATTCATCTGAATGTTTTTCTTCCTGTGCATTTAATACATTCAGCAAAACATTTAGTGACAAGTTTCTTGCAAATAAATACTTACTTGCATGCAGCGGATCTCTGCCAGATATTCTATTCAATAAGATTACCTTCAATGAAATTTCTCTGAATGTCAATCACTGCTTATACATTCGTCACGTTATTCAAATTAATGTGTGGACCACCTCAATCATCATAACTTTCCCATCAAATTCCCATAGTTCTTAAATGAAGAACCATTTGAAAAATCTAGTAATAAACAATGGAACCTGTAACAAAGGGACTAGCAGAGGCAGTCAGTTGATTCATTTCACATTATGGCTGTAATGCTGTGAGTGTTAGTGACAGTCTATCTCAGTGTCATATCTAAACGGCTCCAACTAACTGTATACATTCAGCCATTTGAAGATTTAACACTGAAACAGTCACTTAAGTCATTTCAGTTGTTTGAAGCATCGACGGACACGACAAACAGATGTGCTCAGAGATTTCAGAAACTTATTTGATTGTCTGTATAATGTGTATTTCTGAAAGCTGAGACTGCGGCAAAGATCAGTTGTTAACCAATGGCAAGGGAATTATTGCACATGCTAATCTCCTGTTACATTGTACTGGGTTTTCGCAGTCGTTGGTTCAACAGTGCACATGCATATGAACGTGCACACCATCGTGCACAGCAATAATGACTCAGGAGGAGCTGGATGGTGTCCGTCATAATCTGAGGAGGGATGACATAACATCGCTTAAAAGATTTTGAGATGCAGATTAGAGATGAAGCAGTCATCATCGCCATGTTTAGTCTACATGGGCTCATCACTCTGCAGAGTGTCTTTTAAAACCACTGCTGCTCTTTTTATTACTTGTGGAGGCTTTCATAGGACTGGATCAGTAACACACACTACACAGAGTACTGTCTATGTCAGGACACATGCGTAGAAAAAAAAGGACAAAGTCACAATTTCAAACATGATTTACATAGTGAAACTGTAAGAAAATGTAACTGATACACAGCTTGTAATCAATAACTAACCGATGAATGTCCAATGTTGTCATCCTACCATTGCCTGGGAAAAGGTCCGAAGCGCAGCCATATTTCACAAAAATGACAACTGTTCTTATTTTAAAATGATCATTTAAAGTAAGGGTGGGGTTAGGTTTTCTCTCTTCAGCTTCCAGACTGTAGATGTATGTCAGAGTGGATTCGCCTATATTACTCACTTTGGGGCTCCCTTCACTCCAGCCAACACTTAGAAATAAAAAACAGGAAACAGGTCTTAGGTATCTGCAGTATCTTTTATACACAGACTGCATCGCCTGCTGTTGATTCCCTAGCTCCTGATGACTTCCTTTGGAAAATGATCGTCAACTCACTCAAAATGGTTAAGTGAGTTGGCTTTTTTGTTCTGGGAACAAAGGGAGCCATTTTAATTTAATTTAACAAGTTCCT
>JAOXYL010000078.1:16170682-16196747 GCA_028564955.1 Terapon puta
CCTGAATGCCATACCCAGCTTCACCTGCCACAGGTCAAGCTGGCACATGACCCCTGACCTCACCCCTGACCATTCTCTTCGACCTCTGCAGCTTGGCCTTAGGCAACCCCACAAGGGCCTGAAATTTGTGGTTAGCTAAGAAAGCACTGTTTCAGTGGTTGGAGGTTCAGAATAAGGTGACAGAGTGGTTCTTGAAATTGTGGCCTGATGTAGGATGTACAGTCTCGGTATGGTACCCTGAGGCGCTTTCCTCTGAACTTACACTGTGCTTCATTTCAAACTCATGATTAAAGGATTATATACATGAACAGAACAGAACTGTATTAACTATTGGCTTACTAGGTAGTTTAGCTGGCCCTGATAAAAATCATGAATTTGTCTGCATTAGACCATCTGACTCCATGAATTCCCCATGAAACAAGTCTCTTTTCTTTAAAGTTACTTTTATGGTTGAACATTTATTGGGACACAAAACAAGCCCCACATGGCATTCCCTGGACACTAAAAGACTGATTAATTAATAACTGATGTAAAATAACTATTAGTTCCAGAATTGTTTGGAAAAATGTACAAATTGGATGTTTAATTATTTTCCCTTTCCTATTTATGAGGCTTATGCTGACTTTAAAGACATTTACAGTACCAACTACAAGCACAAAGGCCAGGTATCAGTCTGTTAGTGAGTAACACAACGCAGTACTGTGCTATGTAAGGTCACATAGGTCTTTATGGTGACATGGGTACTGGACAAAGACAGTCCAGTCTCAGCAAGTAGGGCCCATATTGTGGTCACTCAGCATGTCCATTTCCACCCGACAGCCACCGCATGTATAGCTGGTTTAATATTTTAACACACACGGCTACTGCAGAAGATTCCTCTTCCATATGATGGAGGGTTACCCATTAACTATACACTTCAGTTTAGTTAGTTATGCAGATGTTTTTTTTTACCATGCTATATACATTTCATAGCACTTTTGACTTCCACTGATTCATGACATATATTGTATGCATACATGCAAACCACTTTCTAATCTAATGCACCTATTACAAAGGGTATAACAGTTTCTACAACTAATCAATGGTTAATAATTCACCAATGCTTTATAAATCAGTTATAAAACATGAATATCAACAACATTTAGATTGAAAAGTTGTGAATAATAATAATAATATATAATATGAAGGGTTTGTTACTTGTTTATAACATATTTTAGTAATTAAATTAAATCTAAACCTACTATGTAACAAATAAGCCATCATATGATACATTAGATTACAGAACATCAATCTAATACAATTCTAGTAATCAATTAATCATTTGTTTTTAAAACAACAATTCCAGTCATTTGCTGATGATTCTATCTTCCCCAAGGAGGAAGAAATTAGGATATTCTACAGTATTTCTACATTTTGGACTGTTGGTCGGACAAAATGACATTTCTGTAGACAAGAGCATGGACTTTTTAAATACTGTTTTCAAAAATGTTATAAATGATGAATATTTATACATCTGCAGTTGCATCAAAAATAAAGTAGTTATAGGCATATCATATTTTGCTGTCATTACCACTGTTTTAATTTGTTTGTTGGCTGGCAACAATATGTTCAAACACCACCTCTCAGTACAACATCACAGCGGTGGTGGTGACGACGATGACTCATCCATATTCATCTTGGTCCGGCTGAATACACCCCCATCACACAAAATCCAACCA
This sequence comes from Terapon puta, assembly GCA_028564955.1. Taxonomy (NCBI): domain Eukaryota; kingdom Metazoa; phylum Chordata; class Actinopteri; order Centrarchiformes; family Terapontidae; genus Terapon; species Terapon puta. The sequence continues at coordinate 16,172,401 of JAOXYL010000078.1, forward strand.
CAACTCACCATGACTACTAATACTGTATTAACCTACAAACCATCCACAGCAGCCAGATACTATTCTGAGGGGTTAGACTAGGTATGAATTTGCTGTGCGCCCAAGTCAATCAGATTACTGTCATATTCCATTTTCAGACTGCACGAGAAATAATCCCCCGGCTAGTCAAAGAAACATAACACATCCACAGACACAGGAATTATGGGCCATATTGGTCCATGCACCGGATGCTGCCTCTACTGTCCTACCCATTTTGACTTCCATTTCTATTGCCTTCCCTGGTTGTCGCTCATTTCTATAGATAATCAACTGGCTTCGGAGTTCGCATAATGATTACTTGAACCTTGTATTGTTGAGTTTAACAAAAATTGGGAATCACTGATGTTTCTGTCAATGGCTTATTCTCACTCAGGACCTCTCCTCATTCACAAAACAGAAGAGCAAAGGATTTGAAGCACTTGGTTTGTTGCAGTTTATGTAATATTTTCCAGGGCATCCCAGTTAATCTGCAATTGTGCCTTACATTATTCACGTCACAGACACCGAGGTTTCCATGAGACAGGCAAGTTGTTTAAACAAGTAAGTTTTAAAATGTGATACTTACAGCAGACAAGAGGGTAAGCTGAAACAAACTGATGTGATGCATTTCCAAAAAAAAGTTAACAGACAAAAGGACAATCACAGTGTGAATTGCTAATACATTCTTAGGAGACTGCTATTGTAGTACTTAACACAATTAATGCACACTGCACTACATACAACTTCTCTCTAAATGCAAAATTGTGAGTCAACAACAGTGCAGGACTTAGGAAATAAGCGTAACTACATTAAGAAGAAGAAACACATTCGAGCACCTGTACCTTTCACTCCTCGTACAGCGGCTGATGAAAAAGACAAGGACAACCACTCGCTCCAGTACGCAGCGCTAGCACCTCCGTCACCAAGTGGCACATCTGACATAACCGAAGACCGATTTATATGGACCGGCACAAGTTAACGAAATTGCTACTGTCATGCCAGAAAGGGTTTAAAGGACTGGATCCTAGAAAAGCTGTTCACTGTATTCCTCTAAGCACTAGTGAGCGGGTCTCGGAGGTCATCACTTTAAGTATAATCTAAACTACCCTTAAATGGAAGGTTATGCCAAACAATGCATTCATTACTAAAATTATTTCACAGATCTTGTAGAGGACTGAATGTTGAACTATAATGATTTATGCAGTGCAATTGACCTGTCATCATCACTGCAATGTGCACATAGAGTGGGTAAAACAGGATGCTTATCATATATGTTCAAAGACTGTACATGCGGTGTGCTGCATGAATCTTTTCCTCTTTCCCAAACTCTATCTTTGTCTGACAGTACTCTTTTGGAAAAAAGCTATGTAGAGATGTTTGAATTTTATGGACACACTTTTGCCCCTTTTGAAAGACATTTTTCATGATATTTGCTGCTTTTACCAATACTGTCATCAGTTTTGCCAAATCTGGCTTATTAGCGCCATTCAATTTTATATATGCCACTATAAAAATAAAAGGACCAGCCAATGTGATCTGGAAAGCTGCAATTTGTATCAATATTTGGCTATTAACATTTCAACCTTGGCATTTCATATATATTTTGGAGCGTGCAAGAGCTGAGGTTAGACATATTTAATTTCTGCATGCTTTTGAGGTCAGTTTTTTTCCCCCAAACCAAATCTTTCAACCTAGAGCCAAAATTTTCTATATCAGGACCAACCATCTGCCACCACCACTAACTACTGTATGAGCCATACTGTGCCTTGGCTTAGGGTTATCATTAAAGAACAGGATAAGCTTTTGTTTGCCTTGGGGGTAATTTTTAGAGTTTCGAGAGCCTTCTAGAAGTGTATTGAAAACACACGCCATAAATAGCTCTGAGTTAAACAAGTTAACACAATTCTGGTCACAACTGATCATAAAAAACAAACACAGCTATTGGCAAACTTTTAAAAAACATGCATCTTCAATACCGTATACTGGATTGCTGACTAGATGAAAATCAAAAACCACAGCTACACAAATCTTGAATGTTGAGTCAATAAAAAAGCTATCCTGAAATGTATTTCACGTGTTTATCAGAGATATTTGTGTAAAGTCATTTTGACATCAACAAATAAAGCTGCAGGACATTTTTTTAGGAAAGTGAGGGTTGGATGCTTCCTGGTCAAATGCGAAATGAAAAGTAAAGCTTATCTTAATATGTAATCTGGTTATGACTGGTGTATTTTAATAAAATGAAAACTGAAAAGTCTGAGAGATATTACATAACGATAATACATCCAACTGTCTGCAAAGGGCTTTACAAGATGCATAAATAACATTTCTGGTGCAATATTATCTCTGCAAAATCAAATTATAATGACTTTACACTCTAATAATTTAATAATTTACATGAATAATGAATATGGATCCCTGTATTTAATTACTGCCACAAACTGAGGGTTGATAGATAACATTAATGACAAAATGGAATAAAAACTCACCAACCTGAGCTTTGAGCTTTATAAAAAACAGCATCTAGAAATACAAAGCACCTAGATAGATGTCTTAATAATTCCATGTGCTTGTATTATAGTACAACAGGCACTTTTGGCTTGATCTATCCTTCAACTTTTATACTCTCCAGCAAACCAAAATTAAAAACATTTTGGGGGTATTTTCCCTTTTTTTTTTTTTTTTACAAATCCATCTTATGCAATTGAGCTGGCAAAAGTTCGTCAGACAGATGCCAGTCAATGGGCAACTTTGGTTTAATCAGCCCGGGCTCTAGTTGTGAGGTAAGTTGGTTCAAAGTCACCACATAGGCTGGATTCAAGCAGCACTCCTCTGCTCGTTTGTGGATTAGGTTTGTCCGCTTCTTACTTCAGACCAAAAATGACTTTTAATCCCTCTGCCTCGGGCCAAAATACCATCCGGGTGTATGAACAGAGCTTTGCTAATGCTGGAAATAGAGCAGGAAAGTGCATCATATTATAGTCTGAGTTCACATGTGCTGCATGGTGTGCATGTGACTTGAATGGTCAACCCACATAACATGCATAAAGAGCGTTATATTGCTCAAATCATAAATATCAGGAACATTTACCGTATCAACCGCCAAAGACTGCTTATCAACAGGATTTCCTATTTGAGACTGTTTGTGTTTATGCAATCGATTCAGCAAATGTTTGTCACACTGCTGCCAGCGCTGTCCCAACGTCAAAGTGCAACTTTGCTTTAATAAGTCTAGGATCTGATTGTGACGTAAGCTAGTTTAAAGTGCCATCGCCACGGCTGAAGTGAAGCAGCGCTCTTCTGCCTGAGAATGGATTATGTCTGTTTCTTAGTTCATGGTTAGCCATATGCCTGAGGTCAAAACCGACCCACTCTATGAACAGAGCTCAAAATGCTGGAAATAGTTCAGTACGTTATAGCTCTCAACCAACAAATGTACTTTATTAGTCATAGCCGACCACTGCTGTTTATTGTAAAGTTTATCTGAGGGTGCAAACTCTGTGTCATGTATTTTTAGTCCTTTACAGCAAATTCAACACTTTGACCCTCATTGGGACTCATTTGAAGCTGTAGCTTGTGGAGCAGTATGGTCAAAATCCAAATGAATTGCTTCATCTAACAGCTGATTACATCAATGAGACTGTCCGCGAAGGGCAAATAAGCAGCAGTGCATGGAGAGGAATGGACCTATGTAACCATGTGACAACGTACAGTAATGCAACAAGACTTGACGGCAGGCAGCAATATAGAAATTAATATAACACTGTCACCTCTGCTTAGCTGGCTCGGAGCATCACAGGAGACCAATGGGAGAATCTTGCGGTCCAGAACCGAATTAACTTATTATTTATGAATATGAATATGAGTATTAATCTGTCAGCTCCAGCCAAAAGGCAGATAAGCATGATTGCCACACATGAATCATGTTCTCTGACTTCATTGGGACCATACTGAGCTCACACTCTGCTCCTCTTCACTCTTCATGTATCTGACTTTACCCTGTTCTGTCATATTTTAGCCTCCACATTTCACCCCCTGCTGCGTTTTGCTCCATCACCGTGTGCTGCTGAGCGGCTCAATTTCTTCTTCCGCTCAATCAATAAACTTGTGGGCAGTCACTAGCCTACATCTGTGCTGACCCTAAAAAACAATAGTGGGACAAATGTCGTCCCAACAGGGGTGATGTGTGGTAAAAAAGCAGGCCAGTGTGACACCCTGAGGCAGATACAGTCTACGGGCCTCCTGTGCCTCAGTGTGGAGGCCCTGCCAGCGCACTGTGGAGGAGCATCCTCCTGCAACATCACTGCAGCATCCTTTCAAAACAATGCCGGTAATGTGTGATGTCCTGTCAAGCGGTGATGGTGATGGGGGGTGGGAGGGGGGGGTGGTTGGACTACACACGCGCACACACACGCGCGCGATCGTGTACAAACCGCCGACATCTGGCTTTACCTGAGGCATAAACCATCAACAGCTGGAAGCTTCAATGCACAACAAGTACGGCGACCAGACAGGAAAAAAAACCTGCACAGAAAGCACACACACACACACACACACACACACGGAGGAGGATGCTCGGCCGTGTGGAAGATGGTTCTGCATGGCGGTGAGAAAACCTCCACCACAAGCTCCATCCTCGTCATCTGTGTGTGTGTGTCTGTGTGTGTGTGTATGTGTGTTAGTGGTGGTGGTTGGTGGTGGGGGGGGGGCTCGCCGTGCGCAGGCCGAGCTCTGCCACTTCCGATATGCAGGCTAAGGCAGGAGGCTACCCCGCTCCCATCCGACAGGCTGCCCGCTCCGGCCTCGTCGTGCCCGGCGCTGACACGCGGCGCTGCTGCCTTTTGTGGCGTTTTCGGCAACGAAACCAAGCGCGTCTGACCGCGGATCTGCTGCCGAGATCATCGACCTGACTCAGACCAGAAGGCCCGCTAGTCCCAGTAACTCCCAGTCCAAGCGAGCAGCAGCGGCTTTCACGAACAGACCCCCCCCCCCTCTCCTCCTCCTTTGCCTTACCTCGTAATCGATTCTCATGGCGTGTGGTGTCCTAGTCTGCACGACGCCGTGTCCATGACATGCTCCTTTTATTTAAAAAAAAAAAACACACAGAGAAAGACGGAAAAGAGAGGCACAGCACCACCACCCCCCCACTATGATCTCAGCATCAGCAGCAGCTCCGTACAATGAGGCAGTGATGGCCGGTGGTGATGATGCTGGGAGCCCCGCCCTCCTCTCCGTGAAGCCACAATGAGCTCACTGGCTTCCTGCTCAGGCCCGGATCCCGGACCCGGTCCTGAAAAAGGGGCATCAGACATCTCTCAACACCTGAACAGCTCGAGTGCTGAATTATGAAAAATATTTAACATATGCATTGTTTAAAAAAGAGTATGCTAGTCAAGAAGACTGGATTGGTATTAATGGTCATTTGCCTTGTGCTATTATGCCCATGGCCCAATTTTAACTAATTAACAGGGTCAAAAGGTGTGTTCCATATTTTAGCATGAAGTTAAGCCTCACAGTCAACATTGTTTGACTCCATTCTGCACCAGGCTCACCACTGATCGCAGATTCTTGCTTATGTAGGTTTATAATATTGTATGTTATATTGGCTGCAGTGTATATGAAACAATATGTTGCATAACATTTGTTGCATTGACTTTTTGAATTATCATACTTGTGTTTACATTGTATGATACGATACTTATAGCTATGGTTATTCATATGTAAATGTCTTAGCACCAGTTGAAGACTTTATTTTTTGGAAAATGTTCTCTGGAGAATTGCAACTGAATATGAACAATCTAAGGCAACACAATCAGGATTACACAGTTTTTGCATGTTGCATATTCAGTAACCATACACAGTCACAATATGTAATGCTTGGACTGTGTAAAAGTGCAAACCAGAGCAGAAGATTTCACGTGAGGCAAGTTCGCCTTTTTGTGACTATTTAGGAAAAGTCTGAATAATTATAACTTTAATAACCTGTAGATTTTATGAGCAATATTCAGAGTTTAGGTCTTTGCCTCAATGCAACATGCCTTGTAACAAAGTAATTTTTTTTTTTTTTAAAGTCACTAGAATGCGTCATAGGCCCTCGGTTGAAAAAGCTGATACAGTGGCTTGGAGTGAGCTTAATGCGTGATGCAGTGCCACCTAACGACTGGTCACAGAACTGCAAGTGATGTGCAGACCGACTCAGGCTGAACTCTTGACTTATCATATGTGATTTGAATAAAGTTGATCAACAGACGTGATTAATGGATTCGATTCGAGAAAACTCGTGTTGAGCCTTCGCGTTGAAGGAGTATGCATGACTGACAGATGTCGCATCATGACTGACTTAATCATCCTGCAACAGCCACCCTTGCTTAAAAATTAACAGGTCACCTGAAATGGGCCTTAAAGCGCATATACGTGCAGATACAAGTAGTGGTACAATGACGCCTCTAATTGACTGCAGACATTATTGGTTTGCTTCGGCGTCAGATGAATTAAAGCGGAACCGTGGATTTGTTCCGCCCCATTAGAAATGTCTTTTACACAGTGATACCCACCCCCAGCACCCCACAACCACTCCCCCCACCACCACACCGATACAAACGTATATGCATCTGCAACTCATATAGCTACTGTCTCAGCCAGGACCATTCTCAGTATCAGGACTATCAGGGCTGGCGTTACATCCACACTTTAGCAGCAACAATCCCCCCCAAAAAGTCTCAGCCTCTTGCAGTCTGTGCCAAGGAGTCAAGCTTTCAGGCAGCACAATTTTTCGGGGGTTCGTGAAAAAAGTTGCCTCTACATAGTGTTTTTATTATTATTATTAGCATTATTTGTTTTTTTATTTTTGGAAAATAACGGTTAAGTTATTTATAGGAAGAAACGATGGCCATGAACGAGAAGAATGGCACCTACCCAGTGTCAAATGGAAACCCAGAGAAGCCTAAAGAGCTGGAGGAGCGGGGCTACTGGGGCACCAAAGCTGAGTTCATCCTGACTGTGATGGGAGCCATCATCGGACCCGGCAACGTGTGGAGGTTCCCGTACTTGTGCTACAGGAACGGCGGGGGTGAGTGGTTCCTTCACAGCAGCTGCCTCTCTCCGACCGCCAGGCATCTCCGAAATGATCAAGCCGACAGGGCAGTGTTTTTCTGGTGAATCGAAAAAGTAAAGCTCGCCTCTTTTCTTATTCCAGGTGTGTTCTTCATCCCCTACTTCTTGTTCATGTTTACATGCGGACTCCCGTTGTTCTTCCTCGAGACTGCCCTCGGACAGTACACCACCCAGGGGGGAATCACTTGCTGGAGAAAGATTTGTCCGCTGTTCCAAGGTAACAAAAAAAAAAGAAGAAGAAGAAGAAAAAGGAGGGATTCACTTTTCAGTATGACTTCCTCTGATAAACGTAATTCGCATAATATTTGGCATGGCTTTCAGCCCGACACCTGGGACGCAAGCGGCACGCGTAATTACGCACAGTTTACGCACGGAGTTTATCCTCCAGGGCGCATCACCCTGAGTTGTAGCGGATGATTCATGTTTTGTTTTTAATAACACCATAATGTTTACGTTCTAAATAACGTACTGTCCGAAACTTTCTCGGCTCCAGACTGTGATAAGTGTAAGAACCCGGAATGTTATCTGTGCGCCGCCCTCACTTATCTTTCCTTTTTACAGGAATTGGTTATGCCAGTCACTTAATCATCGCATTCAGTGCCACCTCCTATATCACTATTATTGCATGGGCGTTCTTTTACCTGTTCCAGTCCTTCAGCGCGGATTTGCCGTGGGCCTCATGTGGACACTACTGGAATACAGGTAGGCTGTCCTGTGCAGTTTGTCAGTGACTGTCTTGACCGTGAGAGGGCATAATCGATCGTCCATAACAACTGGCTTGGCTTTCTGCTCAACTGCACACATTATTATATTATAATAGTCATTTAAATAAAGTGGCTGATCTAATTGGTTGTGGGCACACAGTGTGTTACTGACAATGTCCTGCTCCCTGGATCTCTGCTGGTCCAAATTGAAAATATAAATGCATCTCAGCATAAAGACAACTCCTGTTGAATCAACGGGAGCGTTGTTGTTCAGCCATTGTCTTTCATTATCTGGCTAAAAGGTACAAATATGTTTAAAAATATGCTTATATACTTAACAAATGGACTTTTTTGTACATGCTTTTTTGACTACGCCAAAATAACATGGATTGAGGGAGGAGGGGGATTCCTATTCTTTAAACAGTTGTGCACACAGTTTATTAAATAAAATGACATTATAAATTGGGAAGAATTCTACCAATTAGTACATTTGCAAGTTATTATCTCTGAGTGATGATTTTAAGTTTAGATTTTTATTTGAAAATAAGCATTTTTACATTACCAGTGTTGTATTTTCTTGTATTAGACTCATGCCTGGACCTCAACCAGAATCTGAGCCTAAGCATGACATCCAGACTGAACACCACTCTTCCTGTTGTGGAGTTCTGGCAGTAAGCATATAGTCAACTCACACAACTTTAACTGAAAGTTAATTATTCTGCCAATCCCTGTCATTTCCCTTTCTTTGTCTTTCTCCTTTCTCTTTTCTCCACCACGCCCCCTCACTCCATGTCCTCCCACTCTTCCCCCCCTCCAGTCTTCCGCACACTCTGACTCTAACACCTTTGCTATCCTCTCATTCTCCCACACACTCAGCCTGACACCAGTCACTTTTTCACCTCCATTTCACCTGTAATTCATTTCTGCTCTCCCTCCCACCCCCCACCATTGCTTCCTCCTCCTGTCTAGACGCCGTGTTTTGAAAATCTCTGGCAGTATCGAGGAGGTGGGCAGCTTGAGGTGGGAACTGGTCCTGTGTCTCATCCTGAGCTGGGTCATCTGCTACTTTTGTGTTTGGAAGGGCATTAAGTCAACAGGAAAGGTTAGTTGCTTCTGTAACGAATAACATACACAAGTGTTTCACAAATGTTTTTCTTGCTAATTCAAGTGAAGTTTTTTACAATCACTTATGATTTCAGCAGCACAAGTTAGTGGATTTCAAGTAATTTAAATCTGACATCTAACTTTCTAGTTTACGCTCTACCACACAGGACACTAGTCATACTGAAGAGACTTATTGCATATAACACCATAAATATATCTAGCCAGATAGTTTTAACCTAACCCACTTTTAAGTTTCCACAAACTCACCCCACTTTACCCCAAAGAATTTGAGTTCCCATTCATAAACATCTGGCACATGTGCATCCCCTGTTGACACAAACTGATAACAGCTCTCTGCAGTGGCAGTTCACAGAGACACTGTCATATTTTAAATAGTGAAAATCTTGTGGGTGCTTAACATGCATCCATACTTGAAACATTTAAATGGACCACAGTCATTTTATTCTGGCCTATCCATAGTAATTACTTTTACAACGGAAGCTGTTTGCTTGGTAAATTTGTTTTTAAAGAGCTCCCCAAAGAGCACAGTATTTCCTGCTAAATATATCCAAGTATTTACAATAAATGGTCTGTTTCTTTCTGAAGTGTCTCTGAATCAATGTATTAATTTCAAAAATCAAATCTGTGTGTGAACTTGATTCCTGTGATCAGCAGGAAATGACATTTGTGATAACAGAAGGATTAGTTATTCAGGATTTATTCTTGTTACTACTCTTACTATCTGTCTCACATGTGAGTGCTTTGTACTCTGGCCAGGGTCACTTTAAGCTGCAGTGGGTGTGGTTGGCAGTAGTCACTGATCTCTGGATGAAAAACAATCTTTTATATGTTTAGCTGACTCAGTTTTGGGTTCTTCCATAATGTTGAAACCTTTGGGACATGACATCATGGGATAAATGATCTGTTAAATTTTAATGAGCATGTTTCTTTTAGGGGTATTGGTGTTTTCATGAAACTTCTCACCCCCTATCTTAACAGGGCAATTGGGTTTGGGTGTTGTTTTGTCAGTTGAGTTCTGGCTGTAGTCAGAGTAAAGTTTGATCATTTTGAGGGTGTGGACCATGGAAGGAACATACTCACACACACTCTCCACAAAGAGAGCAAGACAACCTTGATTTTGGTTAGGTTGGGATTAGGTTTTCTCCTTGGTTAGGACTGGCTAACGGTGGATTGAGGGCTAAGGAGCTGGAGAATTAGATCAAGGCAAACCATTGGTTAAGGTGATAAAAACAAGGATTAGTGTTAGGGAATCTATTGTGTTTGAGGGTCTTCCTAAATAAGAATATCCTGTCTTTCTATAATACCAGATGCGTAATGCCAGATAAATACAATTGAATAAAACAAATTAAGATACTGAGTTAGTTCAAGGTAGACTAGGTGAAGTTGACTTCCAATACATGTTAAAAAAGTTGAGACGGTGAGATTAATAGATGAGGTGCAGTGAGTCTTGAGGCTTACTCAGGTGGTGATGATGGAAACGATACTAATAAAATGATGATAACGTTGGTAACACTACCAGCTTGAGTTCTTCTGACCCAAAAGCCCACAGTTTTTCATTGAGTTGGGCCTTCGGGTTGCTGTTAACCCATGGTTTGTTGTTTAGGTAGCAGCAGTTGGGAATGAGTTGTCCATGCAGAACCTGTCGTACTCAGAGACATAATCCATGTCCTCACCACGTGGCTCAAACCATTGCATTCTCAGTGGCTTCAATGCAGAAAGCAGTGACTCTACAGCTTTGTGAAACCATTTCCTCACTGTGCTCACTGTCACTGGCTGCTGCTGAGCAACAGGACCAAACTTGACAATCGGTCTCATGGCTGTAGAGCAGTAGTCCAGGTTCTGATTCATACACTTATTAAATAATTAGTCTGAAATGAGATGCTGCACCATTAGTAACATATTTACCAGGATTATGCTCATTTGTGTGTTTTTATATATTTGGGACAGATTCTTTCACGATGACTTCACCCACGGAGTGCTGATTTGATTAGTCGATTGGTGGATTACTCTTATTTAATCAGTAACTTCTTTGATCACATTGGGCTCTGCTAAATTGAAATGGACTTTTCTACTGAGAGACATTTTATACACTAATCCACCGATCAAAAGTAACAGATTAATTGCTAATGAAAATGACCACTATCACAGATCTACACCCCAGAGGTTGCTGATCCTGTTACACCATCTGAATCTTTGTGTTTCCTCTCTCTTTTCAGGCAGCCTTCTTCACTGCCACCTTCCCCTTTGTTATGCTGTTGGTTTTGCTCATACGTGGTGTTACCCTACCGGGGGCATTGGATGGGATCATTTACTACCTCTACCCTGACATCTCTCGCTTATCAGATCCCCAGGTAAGGACCTACATACAGTCTTGGGAGCAAAACCTCTGGATTGATTTTTCCACACAGAGACAAATACAAACAAATGTATTTGCCAAATACAAACTAATTTATTTGTCAAATACAAACATTATTTGTCTGACTTATGCAGGTGTGGATGGATGCTGGCACACAGATCTTCTTCTCTTATGCTATCGGCCTTGGGTTCCTGACCTCTCTTGGGAGTTACAACACGTACAACAACGACTGTTACCGGTGAGTGCAGGGCTGATCTGTCAACACTATCTTGCTGGAAATTAAATTTTAGAATATCTAAAGAAAATGGTATTGTTTTGTTCTTTTATATAATTTCTGTGTAGACACATTTGACTACAGTTCTGTATGAACACTTTTATGTCCCTCTGAGTTAAAACTTGGGAGCTAAACATTTCTTCAGAAGGAAATAAAACATCTAACAAACATGTTTCATTAGTTATGTCACAAACGTGACACTTTGTATCCATATAGCTGCCTTTCAACCCCCGTCTTGGTTTGTCTTTCAGGGACTGTTTCTACTTGTGTTTACTGAACAGCGCCACCAGCATTACGGCAGGCTTTGCTATTTTCTCTGTTCTGGGTTTCATGACCTACGAACAAGGTGTGGATATTTCCGAAGTAGCTGAATCAGGTATGGCACAGCTTCAGCTTTAAAGGAAGCAATTAGAGCGACATGTTTTTTTCTAATACATTTTCCATGAGGCTTGTTGGGAGAGCTTGTAGTGTACAGACACTACAGTTTGCCCCTGTGTGCCAAATCATGTGGTGTGTTTTTTTCATCCTTATCCCCTTATTATTCCAACCTAAGGCGCTTCTGGCAAACTTCATACATTCCTCTGTCATCTCTCTTTGTCATCGTTTTTTTTCAGGAATACAGTAAGTTAAAGACAGAAAAAGTTCAATGAGAGTCGGTTTTGGAGTCAGCTGTGATGTAAATTTTAGGTGTCATAAAGTAGATACTGGTACTTTTGGAGGCAATTTGGAGGAGAGATACTGGGAGATATACCACTGAAAGAGCCTAATCATTGAACCATCATTGATTCCCATTTTCAAAAAACACAGTTTTTCTTGATAAAGCTTGTCACCTCCGACTGCCTATGAAATTTAAATAATGTCCCATTATTGTTGTCGGTCACCACTTTGGTCCAGATGTATGCCATTTCATTCATGTCAGTCTCTGACTTGCTCTGATTTGAGTCTGAGATAATTAAAATTTCTGACACTGAAAATTCCTTCCACTTCCTGAAAAGAACTCAGTAAGTAATAAACACTGCTGGCAGCATCAAAGCAGAATACTCTAACTCTCAAGTTGTTGTGTGTGACTCATCAAACATCAGATTAAACAATTCAGAGGCTTATTAAAATCACACATTCACTCAAACCCTCAACAAAGATGAGAATGAATCTTAGACACAACTGGCCTTTAATTCATGTTGGTATTATATCTGGTGTCGTTATGTGTGTTAAGGCCCCGGACTGGCATTCATTGTCTACCCACGTGCTGTCGCCATGATGCCCATGCCTCAGGTGTGGTCGGTGTGCTTCTTCGTCATGATCATTCTGCTTGGATTGGACAGTCAGGTACTGACCAGCTCCCTCTGAATGATTGAATATATGAATGAATGAATGATTGCCTCACTGTGCCTTCTCGTACTGGCTCCTTCTAGTTTGTTGGTCTGGAGTGTCTGATGACATCACTGGTTGATCTGTTCCCGGCCTACCTGCGGCGTGGCTGTAGACGTGAGCTGGTTCTGCTGGCTATCTGCACTGTCTGCTGTTTGCTGGGACTTTCCCTGGTCACTGAGGTTTGTTCAGTACAACTGAGTAAGACAATGAAGATGTTTTATGCAAAATAAGGAGAGATTTGTCATGATTAAGAAAATGCTATGCAGTTGATTAAGTGGAAAATTACCCCCTGCTAAACTGTTGTTGTTTCTAGTTGTGTGCACTACAGTACTGTCTGCTATCATGAATTGAGTGGTGTTCAGTACATGTTTATGTTAGAGTATATTTAAAGATTATGTCTCACTGAATTTATCTTTAACTTTAAACTCAAACAAGGGTTAAAACTGCCATGCTTGTCATCCTTTTCCATTATCTTTTTATGTTAGTTTAAAGTCGATCTTTTGAATAAGTATAGTAAGGAATTGGGAAACTTGAAAATTCTTATTGGAATTCAACTTCTTACCTGTTCTGAACTTTCTGTGACGTCTTGGTGGGGCTGGTTTCAGTCCGAATGAGGTGTAGCACTGCTTTCTGAACAGGTTTGTCGCCTCACAAAAGTCACTGGATCACATGAGGACAAGCATGTTTTCCTGGATGAATGAAGACTTGCAATACTAGAAAACATTCAGCACAAGTTTTTGTCAACGGCAGAAGCGCTCAAGCCAATGCACACCGAACAAAAAATAGAAAGAAAAAAGACAACCTCGGATGAACTCCAGTTTTTCCGCAGGGCTTACAGGAAAGCTAGCCAAATCCTCCAGAAAGGTCTTTCGTGCCAATTTTCTGACGACATGAATGACACAAATTGGTCTCTCATAATTAAAACATCTTAAGTGTCAGTACAAAGCCAGAGACACAGCCTGAGTTACAATAAAAAAACAGATGTGTCCAATCCAATTGTTTTAAAGATTACAAGATCTTTTGAAACCCACATACCCATTTTTTTTAATTCAGTTTGCCTCTGGCTGATATGCAGATGCTGATTATACTTCAGGATTTGTAGTTTTAGAGTAAAAAAAATTATTTTACTTGATGTTTTTAGGGAGGGATGTACCTGCTCCAGCTGTGGGACCACCATGTCTGCAGTGGCACCACCCTGCTTCTTCTCTCCTTCTGCCAGTCCGTCAGCATTGCCTGGGTGTACGGTAAGTCATAGACACTGCAACCAACTAAACCATTTCCTGTCAAAAAAGGACACCACTCATCCTCAGGTTATGAGAAAAGCAGTGTATGCACATTTGGCATGCTGATAAATCTCAAATCTTGTCTCAAAGATGAGGCTCTGTAATATCTTTCCTTTTCCCCAAAGGTGCTGACCGTTTCTACAACAACATCACAGACATGATCGGTTATCGTCCATTTCCATTCATGAAGTACTGCTGGTGCTACATAACTCCCCTCGTCTGTTTTGTAAGGACTCAGTCTCTTTGTTTGATGTCATGGAGTTCAGTTGTTTCTTCCATGTGTGTTGGTATCGCTCTCTCATGTCCGTATCCGTCTGGTCTGATGCATAATTTGATATGAAATGTGTACATACATGAGAGGCAAAAAAAGGGAGCTCTCCAGTGTGAATTACGTGCAGATCAATCACAGGCACTGATGCACACAGCTGGGAATCCCAACAAACACACACAGATGGTAGATTTATCCCCCCACCCCCCTGATCCTTCCCCTTTTGACTCTTTGAGTTGACTTGCAATCCCTCCCAGCAGAACTTTAAACCCCAAAACACCGGACCTCAGCTACAGCTTACAAGTTAACATATATGTATGTTCCAAGGTGAACATACATCATATTTATGATTTATGTTCTATTTATATTACTTCCCACACCGGTTCTATGGTACACATTATGATTTGCGTCTCCAATGTTTTTCACTGTTATGTAAAAATAAAGGATGAGGTTCAGGCCCATTTAAGGAAATGCCTATTCTTCACAGTTTTAAGTCATTGCAGATGTAGCATTTTACATTAATCTGCTTTGCCTCCTCTGCTCACAGGGCACCTTCATCTTCTCCATTGTAAAATACTCGCCACTGAAGTTCAGCAACACTTATATTTATCCACTCTGGGCGAACATCTTGGGCTGGTTCATTGCCACCATCTCCCTCTCCCTCATCCCGCTCTTCGTGCTGTACAAACTGAAGCAGGGAAAAGGCTCTCTTCGGCAGGTGAGCATGATCCCCTTTCTTCTTTCTGAGCTGTAAAGGTGCAGTTAAAAGATTGTTTCAAAAGAAATCCACGAAAGCTCCCTGGAAAGCTCCCACATCTGGCATCTGACAAATGTAACCAGTGACAAATTAAGTCGAACTGTGCTGCTCTGAGAGATATTTATTGAATAAACAGTCCTTACAAATCATGTTTGGATTTGTTAAAGAGATATCTGGTCAATGTTCCACCAGTCACAAAGACATCTGTGGTATGAATGAATGGCACAGCAGAGTCTATTTGTTTTGGCCTCACTATCATCTTGGCTGTCATGCTGGGATTGGGGGTTGTTTGAATCTGTGTGCATGGATTGTTTAAGTACAGCTTGTTTTTTTTACTTTAAGTTTCCTGACCTTTCTCCAGGATATCTCAGAACCTCTTCCAAATTAATAGTGCTGCACCTCTAGGATTATAGATTTGAACTTTTAGCTTTTCAATGGAGTCCATTTCCAACTTAA
This sequence comes from Terapon puta, assembly GCA_028564955.1. NCBI lineage: Eukaryota > Metazoa > Chordata > Actinopteri > Centrarchiformes > Terapontidae > Terapon > Terapon puta. Next base: position 16,188,126 of record JAOXYL010000078.1, read on the forward strand.
AGGATGAGTATTGTGATATTCACTTATTGTCCGATATAATATTTCTTATGGTCAATTAATGCCATTAAAGAAGATCAAAGTAACAATGAATTCATCTCACTAAGAAGTATTGTCTGTATATACAAAACCTGATATATCTTTTTTTTCTCATTTTCTCATCGCTGTCCAAAAACAAAAAGGAAAACTGAGCTTGTTTGAATTCAAAAGTATTTATTTGTGACTCATTTGGGTTGAACAGCTCATGGCTGAGAGGTGCAGACTTGGACTATACTGTAAGATGGACACAACACATGTCTGCCTTTAGTCTGTAATTGACTTTGCTGACAATAGCAGAAATATAGACTATCACCAGGCTCACCCTTTAATTTAATGCATTAAATTAATTTTGATTCCTTTTACAGCAATTCAGTTAAGCTTCATCATTCATTGCCAATCACTTCCTGTCATTCCAAAATGTGCAACTTGCTGAATGAACAATAAAAATTCTAATGTTCAAAATAGTTTTAAGAGGCAGAATAATTTTACTGTATTCTATGATCATCCTGCAAATACAGAAGTAATCCCTCCTGATATACACAAAGTAACAAAGAATGCAATATTTTTTATCCTCAGCTACTCATTGTCTCATCTTTTTTTTTTTCAGCGATTCTTATTGCTCTGCCAGCCTGTGGAGGACTTCATGGTGGAACAAAAATGTCTTGGAACCAATGGCATCACTGCCCACACAGAGCTCAAACCTTTATCTCACACTGGGGAATTCACTCCGTGAACACAAATACAATGTTCAGCTAAAAGGTGTACTGTAAACGGACGTGTCGTCTCCAGGACACAAATTCCTTAAACCTCCAAGACACATCAGAATGCTTTAAAGAAAGAGGAGCAGAAAAGTTCTTTGATAAAAGCGAATAATTAGATTCATTTATCAATTGACCTACTCCTACTTTTAGAGAAGAAAAGAATCAGCCAAATGCAAGCTGCAACTGCATCATTGTTCATTCAATCCTTACATCTTAACAGCAGGATTTTATTGTGTAACAGCATATGATTGAATTTTTTTACCCATTTGTTATGAATGAAATGTTCTATAACCATCTCTACAGCTATTTATAACATATATGTACGTAGTAATGAAATTTGCAGAAAGGCAGTGGGATATGTTGTTAAATGTGCTTTTGGAGATAACAGCTCACAAGAAGAGAGCACACACAAGCAGTAGGCTCAGACCTCTTTATTCTCAATTATTCACATAGCTTCTAATGACGTAGGTTATTATAAGTGGCGAGCTCATTACACAACATGTTTAATGATCACTTGTGTTTCTGTACAGTAGCCAGACAGGCTAATCTGAATTAACTGGAGCTCTTTTATAGAGACATTTTGTAAGCTAAGAGAAAAGTTGACAAATTGCTGGAGTTGGAGTAAAAGGTCAAGAATCTTTCACTTCAATCCAAAATTTAACTTTTAGCAATTTGACACCTCAACACCATTATTGGTTGAAGTGTTTGACTTTTATAAATAAACATTATCTTGCCAGGATAATGCAACTGTGCCATCTCGTACAGATAGATTTTTCTGATGTACTGCAACTGTAAATGTACTTTGTTGAGTTACAAAGTATGCGCCATTTGAACATCACAGAATTCTTTTTTTTTTGTGATTTTCTTCCTTTTGATGTAACTTGAGCGAAATATTGATGAAAATAGCATTATGTTTTTGTTTGTTTGCTGGGTTTTTTTGTATTGTGCATGACATATAAGCCCATTTTGTATTTTAGAACATGTACTAGCTATGTTATTTTAACCATTCATTCAGTGATGTTGCCGATCTTCTCCTTTGTAAACATCACTTATGGAATGCATGCACCTCTGTATTAAGTCTTTATGTACAGCTTACAGTTATGATAGAGGCCTTATAAAATCAGATTTAGGTTATTAACCTTAACATACAGTACTGTAAATCTAGAGTCACAGATGTTTTCTTATCCTTACACACAAACTCACACACGCACATACACACACACACACACACGCACACACACGTTACATTATTAAGTTGATTTTTTGATTTGGGAATAGATGTGTTGATTGGATAGGTGTGTTTATGCACTTACAGCATGATGAACATGAGTTCTTGTTTAGCCATTTATAACAGACTGCTGGTCAAGAATAAATATATTTTATCATCATTCTGGTTGTCTACCCCCTGTATGTAAACTCTATGAAGGACGGAGCTAACTGAAATTGAACCTGCATTAATTTGACAGATTTATCCCTTTCCTTTTCTAACTGTGTCTATGAAAAGTTCACCCTTTTATTAACCAAACAGGTCTTAGTAACCTTTTCATTAACAATTTCTCAAGATATACAGTATAATCCGTGTCTCCATCATAAAGGGACCCTGCAAACATTTTAAGTAATCCATACAGGCCTATGGTAGTGGACTGATGAAAATGATGCTGAAATAAACACGATTACTTTAACAGGTAGCTGTATGTACAAGAGGTGAATATAAAAATATATACAGTATGTACAGTGTGCAATGATTTGTGCATGATAAAAAAACAGCGTGTATAAAAGCAATTTAATTTGTATTATTTATTTAATTTACAGATACAGTGGATGTTTGTATTACGGGGTAATTAAATTGATTGATCCTGACAATCCTGTGACAAGTGATAATTACTCATCACAGTAACAGCCTGAGGAAGAAAACTGTTTGGTGTCTGGTTGTTTTGGCACGCGGAGCTCTGCGTTATTCAGTCTCACAGCACAGCATCTGCCAGAACTGAACTATTTGCTGGGAGCATGTCTTCAGGTAAGGCTCTGGGCCTCAGGAAAACACAACAGTCTGATGTGTGAACAAAATATGCTCAGGTATAAATTACGGACTACTGTGTAATCTGTAATGTAATCTATGAACTACATTGTACTGGATCTGTTGTTTGTTAGTACTACATCTCACTTTTTGACCCCCTCCCCTCAGGCAGAAGGCTGCAGAGTATTAAGAGCAGGACCACCAGACTGAGGAACAGCTTCTTCCCAGAAGCTGTGAGACTGCTGGACTCTGGAGGATCACTGTAGCCACTGCCCCGCAAAAACAACCACCCACAGACATTACATGGAACGTAGCTGTTTTCTGTGTTCTGAAAATAAGTGGACTACTCACTTTAACCTTTCACCTGCCACTTAAAAAAACTCAAAACAATGTTGCTGTTGTTTTCGTTTTCTTTTTCTTTTTATTGTCACCCTTTTATGTTTATGCTGCTTGATTCCTATATTATTCTATTCCTATCTTTATTTATTTCAATGTCTTGTCTATTTTCCTATTTATACTAGCTTTGTATTTATAATAGTTTCTTTTCTATTCTATTTTTCTAAAAAATATTCTTAGTATTGGGCTTGCTCTGGGACCAGGGTAACTAATTTCATTCCATCCCATGTTTAACATGTGTTGAAATGATAATAAAGAATCCTTGAATCCTTGAATGATTCATCCTCAATCTCATATCTTTGTTTAATTTTAATAGTAGATTAATCTACTACTCTCGTACTTGAAAAATAGGAGACCAGCTCTGAGATCAGGTGTTTTGCGTCCCAGAAGGCATCTGAACAATTCATTCATTTTCAGACGGTAATTTATATGACTGAATAGTCTGTTGGACATAGTGGCTCAATTGTAAATATCTAAAAAACAGAGTTTTTGAAAGGGAAAATTTGGACTGTAATTGTTCAAAGGAGCCTAAGTGTCCACCAACATGAAGGTCTTATAAACGAACAATACCCTTATGGCTTCACTCTCTAAAGGCAGTGTCTGTATAAGGTGCCAAAAAGGCATGGTTCTGCCAGACTGGAGCATGTACTGAGGTGGCACAAAACATTTTCTAATTTTATTCCACATCCTCTCAGTATTCAACAGAACAAAACAATAATGGAATCAAGAAGTTTGGGATTTCTGTTCTGTTCTCCATTTTTTTTCAATTCAGTTTAAAAAGGCTGCTTGAGTTCTTTGAAATCTTAATACCCAGGTATTTCACATAATTAGAGGATATTTTAAATAAAAGTGTCAGGAATAGTGCGTCCAGGTCATTAGCTATTGATATGAGCTCGCTCTTCTGCCAATTAACAGTGTAACCAGAGACCTCTCCAAAGGTTGATAAGGAGGGCCACTCCACCTTACAGGTTTATTGAAGATATGCTCCCCAACACTTATTGCAGCCGCTCACTGAAGGAGCTGCACAGTGCTGTCACAGTGTCCTGTGGGATGTGTTGTTTAACATGGATAATGGCTTAACCATCATCCTCCTGTTTTCCACCACCTCCACTGAGTCCAGAGGGCATCCCAGGACAGAGCTGGCCCAGGACAGGGCAGGATGGGAACAGCTGGTGTCAGGTGGTTGTGAGGTCGTGAGAGGGGGGGAGGGGGCACAGGAGGAGCAGTGTACAGGGGGCACATATGGTGATGGGGGTTGCAGCAAAGGAGAGCGATAAAATCTGTTGAAGAAAAAGTTCAGGTCTTTTGCCCACCCCTGGTCTCCTGCAGGCTGGGACTTTGGCTCCTTGAAGCCCAAGATGGTCTTCTGTCCTTTCCAAACACCACTGATGTTGTTCTGCTGCAGCTGGTGCTCCATCTTCCTTCTGTTGTCCTTCATACATTCATTCATTTTCTATACCTGCTTTGTCCTGCCAGGCAGGGTCACAGGGTGCTGGATCCTAACCAAGCTACTTTTGGGCGAAAGGCGGGATACACCCTGGATTGGTCGACATTCAATCGCAGGGCTCTGTAGCTGTCCTTCTCCTTCCTAATCATCCTCCTCAGCTCCCTTTGCTCCTCTTTGTTTCCAGACAGAAAACTCTCTTCTTCTCCTTCGGAGTAGTCCAGGGCTTGCTGTTGGAGAAACTCTGCACTGTCCTGGTGGATATGGTGTTCTCCACACAAAAGTTGATATAGTCCATCATGCAGTGAGTGAGACTGTTAATATCCTCTCCATGGGCGTCACTGAAAACATCCTGCAGTGTTGTGTTGAAACAGTCTTTCAGGGCCTCCTCAGCTTCTTCAGACCATGTCTTGACAGTGTGAGTGATGACAGGCTGCCTGTGCACAATAGATTTATACAGGAGGTGCACAAGGTTCTGGCAAGCTCGGCCCAGGGGAGGAAGAGGGAGTGTGCTTCCGCGAGGGTTAGGGTTAGGGTTAATTTTCAGTAAATATTTGTAGTCAAAATTTTGAATAATACAAACAACAATACTTGACTTTGTATAAATACCTTTAAGCATATGTTTATTAAACAGCTTTTCAGATTTGCAACATGTTAATTTTTTCTTAGACAATAAACATCTTTGTTTTAAAATTCTAACAAAAAGTGCAAGGGTCACTGAATGGTGTGTGTGAGTACAGTGCATCCAGAGCTCTTACTGCTGATTGACTGTTAGTAATAGTGCAATGGCTCTGCTTGTGACCAATCAGATGGTGCTGCAAGTGGGACAACGCTAGTGATAGAGGAGTGAGGAGACAGAGAGGCGCGACTGCCAGTTTTAAATTAAAAATGGGTGAAAAAATTGGCAATATGCAAAAAAAATACTGAATATCAGTGCCAATAATCGCCCCGCCCAATAATGAGTCTATCTCTAATCCAAATTATATTGCCTCATACTTGAAACGTGGGTGTTGGACCTGTATTTATGATTAAGTTATGATTGTTCTGTTGTTTCAAATTTCCAGACACTTCTCCTCTTCTCTTTAAATGGAACTGCATCTGAGAGCATGGTAACTTATGTTCATTGGTATCTAATTAAAAACAACAGTAATCTTATAGAGAAGTGAAAATGCGCAGAACTGAAAGACAACGCAGTGCAGCTTTTAACTTCAAACACAAGGAATGTAAGACTTTGAAAACATGTTCAAGCAGTCATAAAAATGACATTATATATTGTCTGCATTCTAAATCATTTCACACATAGGTGTTGAAGCTGCAGGAGGTTTTGAAGCTGAATGAGAATTTATAACTTTACTTTTTATCATTTTATTTGCTGGAGTGCAAGGTTGTGGAGTAAAGCTTTGTTATGTCAGTGGGTTGGGAGACACAGAGCAAAGCCTGGGTGTTACGTCCCAATTGGTGGCTGTGGCTCCACGTGAGGTCTCCGGACAAGGACGGAAAAGGCGCAAAAACAAGTAGAGCCACCAGTGCAAACTCTACTCCAGTCTTGTGTGTATGATGAAAAGAAAAAATGTAAACACAAAACAAAAAGTAGGAATAAAAGAAAAAAGCTTGACGATAAGCAGGGGCTGCTATTACAGGCTGCCAATCACATGCTACCGCGAGTTAAGGTGTGCAAAAACCTAAGCACATTTGATTGAATGACCTAGACCACGAACATTCCAGCTGAACAAGTTGATACCCTCATCTAGGTGTCATGAGGAAGGGGAGATTAGGTTAGGACAGTTAGAACAGTGATGATGAATTGCCCCAGGTAAAAAAAAAAAAAACTATATTCACCCAGAAAAACACATAAAATTAACTTACATTTACCCACCCCAAAGTTCCACTTTCCCAAACAAAGCAAGAGAAAATATCCTAACATACCATCTTCAGGGGACCTATACTAGTCAGTAACTTACCTGTAATATCGTTAGTTAGCTCATTAAAGAAATAAAAAAGCCTGACATGACATGGTGAGTGCTCTGACTTCAGGTGGCTGTCCCAGTCTGTGTGCTCCATCAACTTCTGTCTGGGTGGGGAAGTGAGATAGGCTGAGGAAATTGTGCTAAAAGTTAGCAAAAAAACAGGGTTCTTACCCTCTGTTCTTTCTGGCAAGCCCACATGATGGCTAGCGGCCTACATAATAGAAATCCGAGCCTCATGTTCGGTCAAGGTGGCTTGCATAACTTGCAGGGATGCCAGTTGTTGAATTGGTCCTCCATCTTTTTACTCACATCATTTATAGCCGCAAGGATAGTGGATGTATCAGCATTTGACTTGGCTACTGGTGGAGTTAGTTCTGTAACGTCCTCCTTACCCTTGATGTTTGTGCTGGCATTTGCCTCTCACTCTGGGTTTGCAGAGGGCGCTTTCTTAACGTTAGTCTGCTATTTCTGTTCCCTCCTGGTAGCCATAAGTGCACAGACGAAAAATAAGCATAATGCCCGACCTTCTAGCGGTTACAAGCAGTTGAGGAATGCTATATTGCTTGAAAGTTAGTATATTGGATGGGAGCTTGAAAAAGTGTGTCTACACCATAGTATGCACTCTAAAGCCCCCCAAAAGTATGGCTTATTAACATGGTAAGAGACCCCAATCCATCAAAGTGTCAGGGACCCCAGGACAACAGCCCAGTGGATGGTATGAGTTAAACTCAACACCAATTTTGGACTTTAAAAAATGTCATGCTGTTTGTCTGAAGTAAACATGGCACACAACATGCTGATTGACTGTTAGTAATAGGGCCATGGCCCTGCTTGTGACCAATCAGATGGTGCTGTGAGTGGAACAAGGCTAGCGATCGAGTAGTGACTGCAGACGACTGCGTCAGAGCCAAAACAGCCCAGTTTTAAATTCAAACTGGGTGAAAAAATTGGCAATATGCAAAAAAAAAAGCTGAATATCAGTGCCAATAATCGCCCCGTCCAATAATGAGTCTATCTCTAATCCAAAATATATTGCCTCATACTTGAAACATGGGTGTTGGACCTATATTTATGATTAAGTTATGATTGTTATGTTGTTTCAAATTTCCAGACACTTTTCCTCTTCTCTTTAAATGGAACTGCATCTGAGAGCATGGAAACTTCTGTTCATTGGTATCTAATTAAAAACAACAGTAATCTTATAGAGAAGTGAAAATGCGTAGAACTGAAAGACAAAGCAGTGCAGCTTTTAACTTCAAACACAAGGCACGTCATGGTTTAAAATCATGCATGGCACGAAAGTTTCCCCTGCTCAAATCAGCTCATGTCCAGGCCCGTCTTAAGTTTGCCCATGACCATTTGGATGATCCAGAGGAGTCATGGGACATAGTTATGTGGTCAGATGAGACCAAAATGGAAGTTTCTGATCTTAATTCCACTCATCGTGTTTGGAGGAAGAAGAATGATGAGTACCGTCCCAAAAACACCATCCTTACTGTGAAGCATGGCGGTGGGAGCATCATGCTTTGGGGGTGTTTTTCTGCGCATGGAACAGGATGACTGCACTGTCTCAAGGAGAGGATGACCGGACCCATGTAAATTAAAAATAGAATAGAATAGAATAAAATAAAATAAATAAAATAAAATAAATAGTATGTACAAGAGTGAGTGCAAATGAGGTGTGAATGTATGACCATAAAAACCATATCAGCTGTTTATTAGAGTTATGGCAGTGGGATAAAAGCTGTTTTTGAGTCTTGTGGTTTTGGTCAAGGTATCAAGGTATCAAGGTAATTGCAAACAAACGCTACTGTACCAAATATTAACATTGATTTTCACAGGTGTTCAAATACTTATTTGCAGCAGTAAAATACGAATAAATTGTAAAAAAAAAAAAAATTATTGATTTCCGGATTTTTAAAATTTTTTTAGATTATGTCTCTCACAGTGGACATGCACCGAAGATGAAACTTTCAGACCTCTCCATGATTTCAAAGTGGG
>JAOXYL010000078.1:16223070-16237426 GCA_028564955.1 Terapon puta
TCTCTCTCTCTCTCTCTCTCTCTCTCTCTCAGGCAAAGCTGTAATCACTCTGCTCACATCCGCTCTGGATTTTATATTTGAAAAAGTGGTGAATGCTCCATTATATGATTTGAGGATATATTTGAGTATGGACATGCATATTGGCCGCCAATTATGTCAGTGGAAAAGCATAAATGAAGGCTAACAGATGCAACAACCTATCTGTTGAAAAAATTTACAGATCTATCACTACATAATTCAAAGAGAGGAGAAAGGTTTCTTGGTACACTAAGGCATGAGCTGGTATGAGGCATGCACAGTTTACACACATAATCTGTGTTATTGCAGTACGTGTCTATATACACATAATCAGGCAACAGACCCATAGCTGCCTGTTGCCAAAAAACACAGACTCAGATACTCCAGGAGTTATTTTACGCAAATATACCAAGACTATAAATAGTTTCTCGCTTGATCCGAGCACAGCCAGGCAATTATAACGACAGTACACACAATGCCCCCAGCAAAGCCAAATCACATCACTCTTCTCCAGCTCCGCTCCTCATTCTTTCCTTCCTATTTCTTACCATCAGAGGGGTTCTGAAGCACCAGGCTCTCCAGCTCAGACCACTCTGTGTTGAGTCTCTTCATCAGTTTGTAGGCATTTACCGGGTGAGCCAGGTAACCCTCTGGATCAGAGGTGGACACTCTGGTCAGATCATCCAGTTTGTTGGCCCAGCTAAGATAGAGAGAGAGAGATAGAGAGATACAGAGAGAGATACAGAGAGAGGGACAGACAGACAGACAGACAGACAGACAGACAGACCAAGTATTATTTATTTGTATTAAAACTCTTCTTAAAAAGAGACATCTATAAATGAGACACACAACAGTGACTTAACCTGCACAAGTGAAAGCAGACGTTCTTTTTCAGTCACACTGAAAGATCTGGTGAAATGTTTGGACAAAAAAAAAAAAAGACCAAAGTTGTGTTACAGTACATAATCCACTTATGGTACAAATTCAATTTCTGGACATGTCAGGGGAGCACTGAAGGCCTCCACAGTTGTAAATTGGCTAAAGGTCTGTTAATATTAACAAATCTCTCTGTTGATTCAGCAGATATAAATCTTTCATTTGTTGTTTCTGCTGACTGTTGAAGAAACGGATATCAATATTTATAACATGTCAGAGTTATTGAGATGATTTTGATGCTTTGATCCAGAAGGATTTCAAGATTATTACCATGGTATCGCTGTTTTACAACATAACACAAAAAAACACAATAGAGAAGAGCAGGTTTCAAAGTGATAATCAGAATCACATCATGACATACAGCCCCGCCTGTGAATGTCATCAACATGCTTGGTGATGGAAGAAGTACTATTAAACCTTCACATTAGTAAATGTGACCACACAAAATATTTCTAGATGAATTACATTCAGTTTGGTTGTTAAATTGAGTGGTTGAGCACCCTCCAAATGGTCACTATCTTGTGACCAGTCATGAGATGACTGAAAAAAATGAATATTTTCTTTCTTTTCTGTAACCTTTGCTTCCTTGGGGAAATAACTGATTTGTTTCCCTCTGTGGACCTCAAACAATTATAAGTGAAACCAAGTTTGAAGTTTAGGTGTTCAGAGGGGAAATGTCTCTTTGGTAACTACAAGCAAAACTTGAAAACTACTGGTTTCACCTTGACCAATGTATTATGTTGTATGTAAAACCTTATTTTAAAAAACAATAAGTAATCATAGTGGAGTAGGAAGTACAATATTCCCTCTGAAATTGAGCATACAATGTAAATTCCAAATTAAAGTACAATTACTTAATAATTGTACTCATGTACTTCAGTAAATATGTTTAATTCACTGGTGTATGTTGAGTAAGTCAAAGGGTCTGAATGTACCTTTTGACAGCAGCAAGTTTAGACTCCTCAGCTTTTATGTATTCCCTCAGAGACTGCACCAGCTCTTTTTCTGTGTAGATCAGGTCTGTCATATGACCTGCAGAGAGATAGAGATAGAGACAGAGAGAGAGAGAGAGAGAGACAGAGAGAGAGAGAGCGAGAGAGAGAGAGAGAGAGAGACAGATATTATAGATGGCCGAGAGGTGTCCCTGAACATAAAATCAATGGCACCTTTCCTGGATTTCTGTAAATGAATTCAAATTATGGACAGGTTAAGTATTTCCTAGACAAATTATTTAAATAAAAACTCCTGTAAAGTTAAAGAGTCTATCACTGATTACCTACAAAGCTTTTACCTCTGTTGTACTTTGCTTTGAAGGCCAAAATAATGTATTTTTGGCAACCCTGTAACGCTGCAGACACTAGGATAAGAATCAGTCTTCAGCCACAAACTGTGCAGATTTGATTGCATAGAATTACTCAGAAAACTACAGAGGGAGAAAGTTTATCCGTGAGCCTTTGAGGGGACGTCTGGGGTGTACCATTGATCATAAAACAATTCCACAGAAACGCTCAGCTGTGATCAATTCAAAGCAGTTGCCAGGGAAGAGGAATAATGAAACGCTTCCATTGTTTTTGTGTGCAACCAACATGTCTGCCCAAGCCAAGTGGAGTAAATCAGTGTGATTTAGGCAAGTGTTTAAATCATGAGGCCCAGCCTGCTAAGCAATGTGTTGCATACTGTATTAGACAAAGGAAGGTAACTGAACAAGAGGCAAAGACACATACTGTGAAGTATTTCTTTTTCCAAGTAAACCATTTATTTAAAAAATTATTTTAAGGAACAAGAATACCACAATTATTCTCATAAAAGTTATTTGGGGTGTTTCAAAATAAACTCAGACTTTTCTGGCCTCTTAGCCACTTCCTCCACCAAAACCCCTGTTTCATGGCAGTAGACAGAAATGCATTCCTGAGCTCAAAACTCTTTTCTCTTCGACATATGACACACTGCTGATGCTCCTATTCAGGGAAATCACCAAAATATATTTGTCCAAATTACCTTCATTAGGGCTATGGTGAAGGTTTTTCAAGAGGTATATTGCCATTCTGATAGACTTTTTTGTGTTTATGTGGCCAAAGGTTAAAGGTTTCTATTATGAGTAATGTATTATCAGTAGGTGGACCTGGCTTCAATCTGGACTAAATCAGTAAATTCTTTTATAAAACACCATTGAGCTTGTTTTGATTTGCAGTGCATTAAGATCCACTGAAAAGCAAAATAAATAAATAAAAGATTGCATAACAAGTATACCTAAATCTTAAATCTTAATAATCTCTATCAGTTAATCATAAATAATTTCAACCACTTGACAGCTGGTAGGTTGTTCAGGACCAACAATAACAAAAGTAGGTAACGATGGTGAATAATGCATAGAAAACATGACAGTTAAATACTGTGATGTACATTTACTGTGAAAACACTCACACTTCACACATCTTGCTTTTGATGTTAGAAGAAAGAAAGAAAGTATCAAAGGGGATTTGGTGGTAAACTGAGTCAAGAAACTCACAATGGATCAAACGAAAGCTGGAAAACAGAGTCATTGTACATTTTAGTAAAGGAAAAACAACAGTGTTTAAACCTACTTATGGAGGTGAAGATGTCTGCCTTCGTTGTGCAGCAGCAACAGCAGAAGAGCAGAGTCCAGAGGATGTAAGACAGGCACTTCCCCATTCTGCCTCTTTCAATTACCTGCAAGCACAAACATAAGCACATCATGTCACGATAGATTTATACACTCTGACGCCGACTGTCATGGTGCAAAAATACTCGTGTCTATTGAAACAGCTGATTACAGAAGAAATGTTTGAGTTTTTAAAGACATGATGATATTTTGCCATTTACAGTCAGATAAATTCACAGATTAAGTTTTATGTAGAGTCCTATTGTTCTCTAAACAACACTCAGCACAATCTGTGGAAATGCTCATTTCTTGCCCTATTTAACATGGCATCCATCCATAATTGCCCCGCTGCTTTGCTTTCATATTGGCTACTAAACACTGACAAACACTGCTTAGGTCATAAATTGTTCTTTTTATTCTTAAGCCACACATATAAATAAACTTGCAGTTTGTATTACCCTGTGTCGACAGTTTATGCAATGATGCTGAATTTCCACACTGAATTGCATCTTGGTCTAACAATATTCAGAGTTTCCAGTACGTTTCCTATGAGTCACTCATCCCTGCTGGGAGGCATCCTGTCATAATAGCCTCTATGCCCAGTTCCTATTAAGAAAGAGGACAATGTGGGAAAAGTTTTCTTCTTGTAAAACATTCTGTCTCTACTACATATATAGATTATATCTGTGATTTTCCCCTCACAGCCATAAGAACAAAATGCACATTCCAAAAATCATCCAAAATGAACAACATCCAAACATCTGGTGTGTAAGGTCAGTATAAGTACAATTTCCCTTTCTTTGTTCTACTCTGGAGTTCAACATGGCCACCAGATGCCTACAAATGCTCTCAACTAATGCCATGCAGAAACTTCCTTTCGAAAGTCGTCATTGGACAAATGTGCTATCTGCAACTATTCAACTGATTCTTTAAACCTACATTAACTGAATTTTTGGCTCCATTCGACAAACTCAAAGCCATCATTTAACTCTATATTTAGCTCTGTGTTTCTGTCCTTAGCAACTCCTGAGAAAAGTCTTTTGAGATGTTAAATCCTCCACTACGTTCACTAGCTAGTCTATAACTGAGTTTATTGACCATTTGGTGCTGATCTTGTTAGAGCTTTTTCACCGAGAGCAGATACTCATTCTACTAGAGCAGAGAGTGTGAACCCAAATAATACAACTGTGTTCTGGACAGCATAATGATGAGCTGAGAGAGGGTGCAAAGCTCCATAAAGTCCATAACAGCTGATCTGGGTGATCATTTTCCAGAAGTTCATCACAACATGCGACACGTTCACACATACACAGAAGGATATTTTTTACTATTCTTACACTGTTAAGACTAAATGACAAGTCTCTGAACTGAGAAAATAACCTGCAGATTAAACCAGTAATGAAAACAACCATTAGTCGCAGCACAACAATTAAAATAAAAGAGAAAATACCAAGCAAACACATACTAAGCATTAAATTAGAGACTATTTCAGTTCAAAGAGCTGTGGAAAGCCTCCTGTTCCTGGGTTTATTATGACTTTATTGTAATAAATTGCCACATTTCCTTCAGTAATATTTTATTATCAAATAAATGGTGGTTATCTAGGGTAAAGCAACATGAGCTGTGTGAACTTTAAGCCACAGTGGAGCCAACAACAAGGCTCAAGTTAAAACAGCAGGACTTAACAATGATGTATCACCTGGCAGAGACTCTGTTCAGTGCAGCACTGAGACTGGCTTTGTTTATAAGCTCGGGGTGAAAAGTGACACTGCTCCACTTTCTCCTCTTGGATTTTGTCTAATTCTGCTTCACCACATCACTTCTCAGAGATGACCGTTTTCTGTTTCCTGTGTAAAACACGCACATACGTACGTCCATACTTCCAGAGGTAACACGCATACTTATGTCTGCAGCACCATCTAATCAAAGGCTTTAAGAGACAGACGTCTTGAAGCAGAAAATTGGCACCTTGATTGTCAGTGTGAGGAATCTGCTCCAGGTGAAAAAGAAATAATTTCACTTACATGACACCTGCTGAAAAAATACAAGTCTACTTTTCTAGTGCTGCTAAAATAAACCGTGACAAAGTTAAAGTTAACGCATTAAGCAGAAACACAGTTGGAGTCTTAAGCCAAAGAGACGTAAGACATCAACAGCTGGAACATTTTTCCAGGACAAAATGCTAGTTTACACACTTGAAGGATAAACAGTTGGAAAACAAACAGCACATGCGCCTGCTAATGGCATACACAGTGTCCAGTGTATCCCATCTGAAGCAAACATGGTGGACTGTAAAATGTCTTATTTGCGACAAATGGATCCTTTTAATGAGGTAAATATATGTATAACCATAACATATGGTGGTAGCAAACAGTGGGTGTTATTGAGGAAAGGCTGTGAAATGGCTTAAAAAGTGCAGCAACTAAGTGTGAACTCTTACCTCACTTTCCTTTAGGTTTCAGCCCTGCTTGACTTTTAGAGAACCAGGGCAAACTCACAATGCAGTGATAGGAGAGATGTAAAATGTTGTTTTAAATAACTGTGTGATGAGCCTAAAGGAACAAAAAGGAGTGGGACTTAACAAGTGTTTTGATCAACAAACTTGACGTTACTAATGACTGTACTTTGGTGAAAACATTTTCTTTAACCCAGTTTTACCATTTCAAATTATAGTTATTTCGCTGGAATGTACCACAAAGAGAGTAGGTGTATAGGTCAGTGTCTGTATATCAAACATTTCAGAACAGCTCTGCACAGAGCAACACATCTCTGGCTTCACATTTTTTAGCTTTTTGAAATGTCTCAACATCAAAAAGCAAGTCTATCTCCACCATCCACAATGTGTGAGCGCTGCTGAGCTGTCCTAACTTGTCTCCAAACATGCCTACATACTCCACAGAACAAAAATCAAGCACTATAGACCTATAGGGTAGCTCTCAATTCAACTCGTACTAGTGTAGCTTCCAGTGAGTTACCTGGGAGGGCTTTTAGTTTACATGACGAGTGCCAACTCAGATAATTATTACCACAGCCCTAAAATACAAAATGAAAGGACAGAATCCCCTCCTTGTAATTTAGAGCCTGTGCAATCACCCAGCCCAAACGCAGTCTTGCCTGTTGTTGCAGGCTGTAACACCCGTGTCACATTCCTGGAAAGAGGCCCGTTACATTTACAGCCCCAAGTTCCCGAGCCCTGACCATCACCCGGCACGTCTTGGCTAATGCAGGGAATATCACTGAGGACAGGCCAGGATGTGATATGACAGGGTCATGGGAGGACAGGACCAGACAGTGAAACATGTCTTCCTGTGCTGCAGACCTGAGTTCTGTGTGTTAAATATATTGCTGTGAGGCAACAAGAATTGATCTACCCTTTTTTTTTTTAAAAAATGTGAGATAAAACAACATCACTGAACAAAAACAGTACTCATACTCACAAGCCTCTCCATTCTCTGGGTGTATAAAATGAACAATTTATCTACTCTGTTGCTAGTCATGTGTTGTGTTTCACCATGCCTGTTGTTGTTTGCCAGCATGGCAGGAAGGAAATTTATTCTCACAAGATCCTCCTGAGCAATGTTAGCTCATAAAACATTATTTTACTCTGGCAGCTGTAAGATTAATTACTCAGCTATTTGCCTCAACGATGACGACAAATTGCAGGAATTTGTGTGGGTTTCAAGTTTCTCCAGAAATTTGCTGTTTTACATGAAGGCGTGGCTCCATAAGAAAGATAAGAAACAACAGTAATACAGTCTTTGGCACAGCAGCCTGGATCCAAGGTCTGCAGTGGGGCTGGGATTTCTGATATCAAACAGCTACTCAGGCAGTAAAAACTTCAGCATCTGTAGCGGTCTTCCTTTCTCCTGCTCCTCACTTGCTGACAAATCCAAGGAGCAAAACCTGGCTGAACTGAGCCGCAGCTGTCTTGGGTCACACAAGTGCCAACTGGAGAAGTTATTAAATGCATCTGTTTTCATTTTTGAGGAAAAATAGAGTAAAACGTGTCAAGGTGCATTTGAAAAAATGTGATTTCATAAGAAATACAAACAAGAGCAACACTAAAAAGCACTGAGTCTGACATAGGAGGAAGAGCGTCGTCAAGGAAACTGAAGCAATAGTTCAATATTTTTGTACAGGACCTATTCCAACCTTTGATTAAAGCCTTTAAGAAATAATGTCCTTTTTTTGTATAAACCAAAAGTGTCTTTAAGAATTAAAGCTACAGAAAAAATTATGTGTAGTTAAATCAAGATAATTGATATGGATTATGATTTAGATCTCTTTTGAGGGGGACACAAAACTGAAAAGTGCACATATTTCATAGAATCAGACTACTCGCATGTTGACAAAAATTAGTGTCCCTAGAGCAAAATATGGAAATAATGCCCAACGTTCAAACTGAGCCTCACACCTCTTTGAAAAAGATGTTACACAACTGTCGAACTTAAGTGAGGAAACATCTTGCTCAGTGGCTTTTCTTGCTTACAGAGGTATCAAAGCAGTTCACATTTTTCCTACATTACATTTTTGGCAAACATTTGAAGACCAAATTCCAGTATTTTGATAAAACTTGTCAGGAGCATCTATCTAAAGTGTTGAAGAATGGGAGTTGGAGGCCAGAAAACCAAAGTCCTCATGGGATAGAAGAGATGTTTGCCAAAGTTTCCGCTCTGTGAGGCCTGTAAGTGGTCTGTGCAGATAAACAACGGATGGTTGATGCTAAACAGGTATGTTTCTAACTGATGTTAATCAGTGAGCATGAGTCTGCTTAGAGAATATGTTCCTGTGCATAATGCCCCATGCACAGTATTTTCATGTGCTTTCAGTATCCACAGGCTGTGAACATGCTCAGACAATCCCTGCCTCACTCCACGAGCAGAGAAACTATGTCAGATTCAAACTCCAAATTCATCATCACTGCTGTTGTGTGCATTTTACCTCACACTGAGTAGGCCAAGAATAGTTCTTATTTAATCAAACTGTACTCTGCTTAAATTGCAATATGTCTGTTAAAGATAATGTGATATTACAGAGCATTAGCTTTCTTGACAGGACAGTGAAATTATGAATCATAATTTGATAAAACAACAGATGTCCTGAAGAGTTAGTGTCTGTTCCTCATTAGCTTTGGACACCAGATTCATTCAAACACACTCCGGCTGCGATTTAGGAAAAGTCTAGCAAAGTGTACAGAAAATTTTTACTTTCACTTCCACTGAACATCATGTGAGGGGTGGATGACAAATATCATTTCTAGCTTTTAAGCAATTTCGCAACAGCCAGCTAACCAATAGAAATACTTTTAAATTGACATTTTAGACTCTCCCTGCTCAGAGTAAATGGAAGTGAGCACTTTCAATACAGTTTAGCTGAACCTGCAAACAAGACAACATCCAACGCTTGTTCCATACAATCTGTAATTTCCTTTAGACAAAAGTCCAAATGAGTTTAATGTCATGTACAAAATATCAGGACAGATGGTGTAGAGAATCTCTGAATATGGCAAAGGATTCAAAAGTTTTCCAGATCCAAGATTTGTGTCGACCATGTGTGGTTCACATTCAGGAAAATTAGTTTCAGATGCTGTGAAAGCTCAAGAGACACATCTGCAGCCATACTGCATCTAAAAATAGACTTTATCTACTTTAATATGGCTACAGAACCATTTGTAAATGTTCCTCCCTGTAACTGAATGTCCTAACGTGGTAACCTGACTATGGTAGCACCGTCAATCTTTTACCAGACTGCTGTGTTGCAAACAGCTTCATCTGCGCGTGGTGGAACAGCTCATTCATACCACAGAATCACTGTTTGCACAGCAGGACTCATTTTAAGCCATGTATTAACATAAAGAGACAGATGGGCTCATAGTTGCATGCATTAGCTTACATAAGGATGTGAACGTTAACTCAAACACAATTTTTTTTCTCTGTGCAACTGTACACAAGCACACCATCTATTTCCAGAAATCCTGGTATATAAACACTGAACGCTCATACAAGTAATGTTTAATCAAAAGAACAAATTTAGTAGAAATAAAGCACCCAGCTGTTAAAACAGGTACTGCTTCTGTGTACATGATAGAAAAAAACTGGCTTGGATCCTGCTTACATAAAAAAAGCAATAAAAAAAATTAGATATACATAAAAAGATGAGCTCATCAGACAGATACTCACATAAGGTAATAAAGCAGTTTGATAATCCACCTGTATCAAGCAGAACAGCCTCCTCTTGAGCAGCTGAATGTCACCTGCCTTGCGGCCCAATTACTGCTGACAGATTTATGACATCCCTCCATTTGTTGCTTTACATTTAAACACAATCAAGTGGCTGCCATATCCAATTATTGCCACTGTGCTGCACATAAATCACTGCAGGGCATCCCTCACTTGGCACACTCAACCTTTTCATGAAAGGACTGCGTGAACAGTAACATCATGTGCTATCTGAGCAGGTTAGACAAAGCCGATATCTTTTTATTTGGAGATTTTTTATATGACAAACCCTTTGAACCCAATGAGCCGCTCGTTGTTGACCTCATACAAGACTTGGTTCTGGGGTATAAATGATTAATTGACTATTTCACTAGTTGATCGCATGAAAAAGTATCTTTATCGATTTTGATTTTAGACAGGTTTCCAGCCAAAAAAGATCAGATGCTCTCTCTGGCTTCTCCGCTGTGAGGATTTGCTGCTTTTCTTTGCCTGATGTGGCGACAGACTTAATATCTTTGGAGAGGCGCTCACACAAAACAGGGCAATTGTCGAGCCTGATTTTTCAAGAATGGTGTCGACAGCAATACGTGGGAGCTTAAAAACATCTGATAACATTGGTCGTCAAGCAATCTTGCTACACACCACGTTACCTAATAAATGGGATATTTCACAGCAGTTCGAACTAACCTAGATAAGCATTTCTTACCTTTCACATACAAGCTGCTGCACACTAAAAGGATATATCTGGAACATATGCCATTTAGATCTGTTTATTCAAATAGGTTTGTTTCTTCAGCACAGGTTTTGAGACACCCACCCTTGAGAGCTCACAGCCACAAAATTACACAGAAGATCAGCAGCAACATCACTTTGCAAAGATGGTCCTTGCACATCACTGTGGGTGATCCACAGACCTCACTCTGAGCTGGGACTAGTTCTTTATAAGAAAGTAGTTCCACCACTCACAAGGCGTCCTTTCCTTGCTTGTGTGAAAACTACACATTACATCATAGTTTTCTTAAATGTTGTATTTAATCAAACTGCAGTAAAACTCAGACGCGCAGAAGCTCTCGGACCTCTGCTCCTCTCTGTGTCTCTCTCTCTCTCCATGTCTGCTCATCATCATCTCCAGCTGGGTAACAGGGTCCTGGTGACGTCAGCACCAGACAGTTGTTTCTAGAAATTCCCAACACTTCAGCTCTCCGGGGCTCGTGCGCGTCCTGTAAAACTTTTACATGATGTACGGATAGACGTGCTTCCCCATTTACTGAGCCCTAATCTTAAAATAAAAAAACCTATCCCCCCACACCCTCAAAAAACATGTTTGCTGTGAGGACTGTGCCTCAAAAACAACAGTGTCCGAGATGCTCTTCCAGAAAGTTTCGCGCAAAGTTTCAAACAATTTGTAACGCGTCTGCTCTCACGTTACAGTGTAGCCAACATGTCGGGAGATAAACACAGAGCTCACCTCGTAGCAGGTCGTTGTTTCTTCACCTTCTCGGGTCCCACTGGGTCTGCAAGCAACACAGACCCCCACCCTGCCTCCTCGACCCCCCAGCCCCCACAAAAAACCCAGAGACCTATTGTCCGACCCGGCTGTTGACAACCATCCCTGCATGTTCGGCGGTCGGTACGCGAACGCAACGACATGTACAGCAGGGATTAGAGGCTACTGCGCCACAATATTGAGTGTTTTCTTACCTTTTTATTATCTCGTTTTAAAGGGCAGGGTCGCGTTCGGGTATGCAGTCTCACTCCCTCTCGGTACCCCGGGGTTATGAGTAGGACAGAGAGGGGTTTCAGTCGCTGCCACGTACAGAACCTCCCGGAGGTTTCACCGTAATACACCAGGTTGACGCGCAGCGGCATTCTTCATCTACTTTCACTGTGGTGCCCTCAAGTGCGCCTCGGAAACTCTGGCTTCAGAGCTGTAAATTGGACCGTCGACTTGTTGTAAATACTGTAGTTCCTTTAGACTGCCGTTTCATTTCTATTTGAATAAACTCCGGCATCCCGCTGACACTATGTGAGGATAATCCGTGTAGATAAAGGATGGATGGGTGGATAAAATCATGCAACACAGAGGTGTGGATTGAAAACACTATATCAGGATATCAAACCTATTAGCTGCTATTTTACCAGCTTTAGCAATAAGAAAAAAAGAAAATCCATGCATTTAAAAGGTACAGAGATACTGGGAGCAAATGTATCCAAAGTAAAGTCAGAACTGAAGAAGCCTTTTGGATGAGAAGTGGAACGTCCTTAAGAATCTCATGCAGGTCCTGCTGACTTTCCTCACACTAGCAACCTTCACAGACACATCAGGAGTAAAAGCAGACCTGCCTCAACAGCCAAGGGTCAGGGTTCGCCTCTCAGAGTGCCAGCAATTATGTAGAAATCTGGGATAAACTCCAGGGCAGCAACTGACAGTAATAGAGAGTCAAAAAGGCGCCAGATAGCAGGTGCTCAGTTGTTGTTACTGTCACTTATCTATAATTGTATATCTATCTATAGCTATATCTGTCTAAATCTATAAATATATTATAGCATGGGTGGTTGAGGTTCAGTATGAAAGAAAACCATGCACACATGACATGGCCCAATGCATGCTCTGTATATACAATGCTATTTATGCAATAAGACAATAATAACTGAGATAGGATCATTTTTTAAATAGAAATCATAGAAGCTTAATAATTTGCTGTTGATTGAGGTTCCTACTGAAATCCTAATTCCAGTGGGAACCTCCTGCAGAAAACAAAGATTGGCAGTGGCCTGAGGACGGCTTGCTCCTCCAGTTCAGTCTTTTAGTTTCTTTACGGTAATGTGATCCATGCAATCCGTCACGTTTACAGTTTGGGACTGGGTTTCCAGGGCTTGTTCTCTGGATGGACTGATCCCCATCTGGGAAAATAAAACATTGGAACATGACTTTTCAATTATCTGCTGTTCTCGAACTTTCTATGTTTCTGTGACTTTTATGTTTTTGTTTCTGCATTATGTGCATAATGGGACTTTGACACCTTAAAGCCACACAGATGAGATTTAACACATCAAAATTAAAGACTGGAGGTTTGTGTGTGTGTGTGTGTGTGTGTGTGTGTGTGTGCGCGCTTAGGCAGGGAGACGCACAGTTAGACATGTGGCAGGTTGAGGCACATATGATGAAACAGTCTTTGTGATTGCAGTATACAAGCTTGCACAGTCAGTGCAACGGATATCATCATCTATTCTCACTTCTAATGTAAAAAAGAAAAGAAAAAAAAACAGTCTGACTCTTCAAAAGTGTGCTTTTTTTATTATGACAATTTTATTTTAAGCCGGTTAATACAAAATTGGTTATTCCACAAGTTATATTTTGACATTTGAAAATATGATGTAATGTTGACCTATACCTTCACACACACGTTTGAATCCACAGTCATTTTAACGCATGTTGCCCAAAGTCATGTGCACAATTATTTATAACAGCTTTTGGCCAAGAGGTGTCACCGTTGGTCAATAAAAGAACCAAAACTGATAAATGTAAAGTCAAACCACTCACATACTAGAGAGAAATATTAGGAGAAAAACAGTGAAATGATGATTAAAATGACTGTCACAGATAAATAAAAGATAATAAATGAAACTGGCAAATGAATTCTGTCTGTTTGTGCACTTCAGCTGACCTTTACAGAGTGTTCTTCTTGGGCTATGCACTAATTTTCTAAGGGCTTTAATGTTCTTGCTCTCCTCATGACTAATGATGAGTCATGATGTGGAGGAGTGGGAGCAGATTGTGTTTAATGAAAAGAACAGATTCTGCTGACGTGTTGCACACATGTATATATGTCAGTGGATTTATTTTAAGTATGCACTTGCAAATAAACCCAGTCTTTCATCAAAACATCTTTTTCTGCAGCATGTGTCAGATTTGGCTTGAAACTGCCATCCATTATACTGTATATCCACCCTTTATATACAGTATATAGACCATTATTTATATTTGTAGGATAGCAGATGGAGATTAAGTGACCACACCAGCTACATATTTTACCAGCTGTACTTTTTATATAACACAAAAAGACATTTGTAGATCTGGGGACAGAAGACAAAAGTTTGCAGATGTTTCATAAATGTTTCACTACTGCAGCTTTTTATGGTGTCCTATAAGTCCACATAGATGGGAAAATTGTATGTGAAAGACACAAGTACCAACTTATATGAAATCAGTTATCTTATGGTGTTCATGATGTTGTTATGTCTTGAGATGACTAACTAATAGAAGAAGAAGACAACCCTTTATTAGTGCCTCAATGGGGAAATTTACATTTACTCTCTACATACATACAGGAATACACACATGCACATGCGAGCTGAAGGAAAGATGACAGAGCGGGGGGGGGCAGCCCTCTTTTGAGGTTCAGGTGCCTTGGTCAAGGACACCTCTGCAGTGCTTAGGAGGTGTCAGTCCACTTCCATGAAGACTGGTTTGTGGCGGTCTTGAACTGGCGACCCTCTGGTTCTCAAGCCAAGTCCCCACAAACTGAGCTACTACCGCCCCATATACTGTAATACACTG
>JAOXYL010000078.1:16260614-16272670 GCA_028564955.1 Terapon puta
TGTAGTAACTATATATTACACCATGTGTTGTTCATTGTATGTACAGTAACTACTCAACTTCCATTATCTTGCTGTTTTGTCAATCGCTTCTTTTGTTTCCATCAAGTGGGACCAAAGTCCAACCTTCGACAGACTGATACATTATCAGAGTGGGATTAAGTGGAGCTGGTTACTCTCTGTCTGCGTGGTTTGTTGTGCATTTCAAGGACGGCTTTATATTTTTTGTACCTTCAAACAGCGATTCCTTCGAGACGAAAAGCTCTGTCCGTGTACATCGCATCAAGTCATGCTGTTTCACCCGTGTTGAGCTGATTTTGCAAGGGCACTGGCAGCACGGCGTGTGAATTAAGAAGAAATACAACCTAGATTGCATTAGCAGTTATACATCCAGTGAACTGAGTGTCCTTTGTACCCTTTAATCTCTCCGTCCGCCCGTCTCCGCCACATACCAGAGACGGCGCATGTGACCTAAAGCCACATGGGCCGTTTCTCCGCCGCTGCTGGTTATAATAGTCAGCTTCCTCCGGCAGCTCCTCTTCCCCAGGCTAGAATTATAGATGCGACGAGCTGCATCTCCACAACAAACTGAGCGAAAGATAACAGATGGCACCCTAAAAAGAATTTCCTGTTGTCAGTGAAGCTGCAGAGTTCCTGAAACAGCAGGGAGGGGGAACAATGCGAGTCCTTGGGGTTGTCGCTGAGCTTTTTCCTGCTCATCTTGTTATCTGATGTGTGAAATCGGCGCTGTGTGATTGATGATCAGAATTCTGGTCTTTTGATGTCAAAAGGTTTTACAGGGGAACTTTCACAGAAAACAGGAATTTCTTGTTGTGCTTTTATTACATTTAATAAAGCACCCTTTGACTCTAGATCTTGGTTGTTCAGGGTTAGTGATCATGAAATAAGAATATGAGATGCGTTTTGAGTCATGTGCTTTTCCTTGTGAGCGCTCACTCGGCCCACTCGTGCTGCCACAAACGTGAGCATGTATCAAAAAGTCTTGTCATACTCTCATGATCACGCATAACATATTGCAGCATGACAGGGCAAGAAAGACTTATGGGAAAGCTGAAGCTCCTCGGGGAAAGCTGAACCAGTCAGAGTTATTACTAATCTGGTTACAAATCAGATTTAAAGGGATTGCTACACGCTTTCTGGTGACTGAATATTGATGAGTAATGTAATTGCTCATTCTAGACGTACACAGATGCATTGCAGACTGCAATTAATATCACTTGACGCTCCCATTTCCCCGCGCTCTCATCAAAACCCCACATATTTCATCGTCAGCTGTGGTATTGCTTATTGGTCTTGGCAGATTCAGACCCTTTGTTTCGGCGTGATGATCGCACACCAGTCAGAACCTCACACCCAAGGCTATGTAATGGCTTTCCGTCACGAAGGTCATAACCATGGTTCCTATCGCAGGTCCAACAAGCAAACAAAGGCGCCTGACACGTTGCCAGGAATTATTCTCTCCGCTGCGGAGACGTGCGACTCGGCGCTCCCACCCAGCAGAAAGCATCTCAGTGGAATTCACGCATGGGGGGGAAAAAAAGTGACACATTCTTCCTTCATAAAAGCTTATAGATAACCAGCAGACATCAGTTTGGTGCTTTGTTTGTCCCAATACATTTAGACCTCAAGCTTCCTCATAACTGTTCTTTCACTTGTATTTATTGGTTATATTTCAACGTCAGGTCCTAACTTCGTTACATAACCTTGTCATTGCAAAGTTCTTAAAACAAAGATATTCTAATATAAAGGTTAAAAAAAGTTTTATGCTAGACATCAGCAAATTTGTCCTTTGACCTAAGAAACACAACATGCTAACAAAGGAGGCTTCTGTCTGTCTATCTTATTCCTCCAAGCGTGAGGGTTTCTACTGATAAAGTAAAGAAATGGCTGCTCTGATTTAAATGCCCTCACAGAAATGTCTATGCAGAACACAAGCTGTTCTTAAAGAGGGCGTAACAGGCCGTCATTCTGCATCAAATTTGTGCTTTACATGCCAAGATTCCTCAAAAGGACAGTTTATCAGACACCAATAAAAGGCGCTCTCCATTTTATGGCTCGGGTCTCAAATCTCGATGAAAGAGAAAGTCGGGAGGCGCAGACACAACCGGTGATGACGCGGCAGAAAACTTTGCTCCGAGGCTGATGTCACACCCGGGTGAAAGTGTTGATGCAGCTTTACCGCGTTTATCACTCACACGGACGCTTACGCAGACGTCCGCTCGCTCTTTCCGCCAAAGTGACCTGTTTCGCTCCCAAACAGGCAGGAAAAAACACACGAGTGCCCACCGTGAAACCGCACTCGTCAGGCCTCAGCGTGCCTCGCGATGACTCGGTGTGACACGGGCCAGTCATTTGTTAACCGCTCTATCTGTTAGCAATTAACTATGTCACTGTTTGCGCAGCAGCCCCTCATGGAGATGGCATGACTGTTTAGATTTCCCAACAAGCGGTGGAGTTGCTCTCTGCGCCGTCGCCATCGCCTCCATCACGGCTCTTGTCAAAATGAACAAAAAAAACCCTCTCATTCTGCCAGAGTGACAAAAGAAACCCCATTTTGTCGCTGCTTTTGTTTCGTGACGGTCTGCTGGGAGTGAAAGTGGGTTTACTGGGTGAAAATGGGATTGGATTCGTACCACATGATCCAAAGTTGCGATTCCTCGCCACGTCGGATCACTTTGGTTGAATTTATTGTCTTTTTCTCTCCTTCCACAGCGGTCTGGAAACCACTTTTCATCGTTCACAGCGACTTTGGTTCCATCCACTGCTTTGGCCACGATAGCTCTTTATTAGCTGCTTTTTTCACTCGTCTCACATTTCTGAGTTGCATCATTTTATTCTTATTTTGGCCCACGAAACAAGCCAACAGAGGTGGACCGCTTAGCTTGTGTTACTACCAGTGGTTTCATGTGAGTAAGAAGACAAAAATAAAATGTTCTGGCTAAAAAGAAAGGAAAAAAAAGTGTTGTTATGGTCTTGCCCAGGCTAAAGAGTAAGATCCTAATTACAAAATTACATTCATCTTCAAAGCGCCACTAGATTTAAGTCGTTACGTCACATTACATATGCAGTGTAAATATAGCAGATTGTGATTATGTCTGAACCACGTAACTCTACACCGTCCTTACATTTCCTTACAGACGGAAATGTTTGTCCTCTGGTGAGGACCTCACTCATGCCATTGTGGCACTTGGCATACCACGCTGCTATGTGCGTGTGTGTGTGATTCACGCACCACTATTCATGGCGTGACCCTGAGGTGATATAACTCACTCTGTGCATGTGTGTAGCATGGGGGGTGGGGGGGTTGCATGAACTTCGGTCAACTATGACACAGCCCAGGCACAAACCCCAAGACACACATGCACAAACATTTAAAACGCACGTCACGCTAACTGGGGTGGGTAAACTATAACTTATACTTAGTGACCTCCCTCGTCAGATGCACCGACAAACAAGAGTCTTTTTTTCCCCACCCAAAAGAAATATCGTGTTCCTCTAAAAAGACTCAATTTTTAATTTACCTAAGATCACACTTGTTCAATTGTGATGTTTATATCAGATATCTGCCATAAATAAAGCAAGTGCACTTTCTCCCTTGACTCACACACACACTTGCACATGTTTACACACATTTCCCACAATGCCTCTGACCTCGCAGCTTACCGGAACTGAGTCAGGGACACTGGGGCGGTCAGAGGCTGTAAATTAGGAATTCCACATCTGAACCACACGACTCAGCTATTAGTGCTTCATGGAGCGTGAACTTGTGTGCCTTTGCTCTTAAAACCCTCCTCCCAGTCAGTGGGCCTGCTTCTCTTGCACAAGCAGATCCTCCCTCAGTAAGTTGAGTTCATTATTGCAGAGTACGTAGTCTTACCTTAATTTAGCTTGGATTAGATTACTGATATTTGTAGGTAAAGTAAGTGCTATTTCAACACAAGGTTTCACCGCGCTTAACACAATACATCTTAATGTGCAGCTGTCAAGGTAATTACAAGACATTGTGAGTCAAAGAGAGGCATACGCTTAAAAATTTGGATGACAGGACAAAGATTAATCACTGACTTTGACATACAAGGTGTTCATCAGCAGTAAAAATAATCCTAAATCTTCTGCGCCCTGTGTATTTATGCATACAGGTAGTCATTTTAAACTTTTAGCTTTCAGACATGTTGGTTCGTGGTTCAGATTTGTGGGGGGGGGAAAGCAGATCATTCTCATTTTCAATTTCTATCTGTTATTTAGTGACATCTTTGGTGTAGCTGTTTGCCAATAGACAGAATAATTAGTGTATTATGATAACAGTAAATTAAGCAACTACCATTACAATACAATTATACGTTACTGTATTTTTTTTTTCTCACAAAAATGACTGATGATGATGATGATGCTTTTATCTGATTATGTGATAAAAGATTAACTTCTTTGGGTACTAGGGATGCTAGATTATTTGTTGGACAAAACAAGATATGCAGAGAAGACAGCTTAGTTTAATGCTGCAGCCCTGTATATGTATGTATGTATATCTACATATGTATATACTTTTTTTTTAACTTTCAACCAGTTGCAGTTCTTTCTTCTATTGATACAAAATTAACAGCTGTTGCTCTGCTTTATATCTAAAGTGAACTGAAGTCTGTGCACTTTGAACAGTTAGTGAATATCCAGCCTCTTTTATGCTTCTTTCAGGCAGCAGCGAGTGGCAAATCAAATTCTTATTCAAGCTATATGCCAGATTTCTGCTTTAAATTCCTCCAAAAACATTGTGACTGCATCAATTGCACCCAGCTGTTAAAAAAAATCCCCCACATTTAATGGTTGGAAAAATACAGTCAAACTAATAGTCATACGTGTCGTGACTGTTTGACAGCACAAAGGCCGGAGACATGATGACAATTGTTCACATTTCATTACATTTTTGTTTCATTGCTGGTAGAGAGTTTTTTCCTCTGCAGCTTGCTTCCACATGACAGTGACTGTTTTACTGCTGATGTCTTGGTTTGACGGTGGATGATTTGACCGCTAGTTTCTTCTTATTTATGGCGGCCAAAGCCAAACGGGCAGTCAGAGGCGGGCCTGGAAATAGCGGGGACGTTTGTGTGTAATAATGGAAAATTGTTATCGTATGTTGCTTAGTGTGCCTGTGAAGGTGAAACATACCCGCAGGGACACGCTTCCTCCCCTTTCCCTCCTCCCCTCCCTGCCCCTCTGCCTCCCTGTGGGGCTCAAATGTCCACAGACCAGCCTGTTTCTGCAGTGAGGGATCACAGAGAGGAACCTGCTCACTGTCCGGCGGCTCAAACGTAATCTCCAAGATTAAAGTGAGGTGGCTTTATGTTGCGCAATATCAAAACGATCCCAGCGACAAATCAGAGAAAGCTATTGGGACATATTGAGCAGATGCTTGCCAATGAATCTAATGTTAAACAGAGGCCGTTTTTGGGGTTCAAGGTTCAGATGCAAACTCTGGTCAAAGAAGCTTACCCCTGCATTTGGAATAAATAACTTAGGGTTTAGTCTGATGGAACTGCTGAGTGATCATAAAATTGCACATTGTTCTTTTTTTTTTTTACTGAATTTTCAAAGGCCAGGCGTAAAAAATGTTCCAGTTCTGTCTGGATATTTCATCACCTCCAAAACTCTGAGTGGCCTCTCACTTCCCAGTGTCATTGTTGCTGGCTTTTGAAAATGTAAACCTAGAGTGCTGCCCAAGGCAATATTACATAAATCAAAAGAGAGCTGCTTTTGTTGAATTTGGCCTCCGTTTTGACACTCCCTCGCTAAAACTCTTTTTCTTTTCTTTTCTTTCTTTTTGTCTTTCTTCCTCTCTGACAGTTTGACACCGCTTAAAACAACTCCTTCTTTTCTTTTGGGTGTGATTGGTTGTGTGTCTGTGTCTGTGTGTGTATGTGTGTGTGTGTGTGTGAATGTTATCTTCAGGTAACACCAGGCAGCAAGGCAGCCCAAGGTGACCTGAGTCCAGGCGACACCATCCTGGCTATCAACGGCGACAGCACAGAGCAAATGACACACATGGAGGCCCAGAACAGGATCAAGACCTGCACTCAGCAGCTCACACTCCAAATCAGCAGGTATGACCATATGAAACTGCCCCCACCAGGAAAACACCAGTATTGGTCATCAATCACACACTCAGAACCACTTACAGTATGTTTAGATTTCCCTGACAAGCATCTTCCTGTGGTGTTGTTAGTGAAATGTTGCAAAACCACCAAAAAATTACGTATGATGGCGGTCAGGATGGATCAAAGTGCGACTTTTACACCTGAGACAAAAATATACAGCCTTTTGTGTCTCAGGTAAACCTGTGTGAAATCCCATCTCTGGCTGTTGAGTTATTATTATGGGTAATGTAGGCATCAGGCTTCGACAAGGAAAAATGCATGGAAGAAAAGAAGATGGCAACTCTGGTTCTGCTGCATCAATTTCAATCTTTTTTTTAAACCGCCCATAGCCCTGACAACATGTTTAGGTTTAGGTATGAGGACACACACACTGGAAAAAGTCCAGATGCGTATGAACAGCATATGTTCATACTCATGGGATGTTTATACGTAGTGTATATGAGATACAGCTACTTTGCATGATTTATTTAGTTTACAACATCATTAGAATGTAGTTTACTGAAGGTTTACTGTAATTGCTCACAGACTCATGATTTATGAGCATTTGTTTCTTCAAAATATGTAACATACTCAACTATATATTCAGCCTGTTTTCCAGAGAGGAAAACTAATGGGAATTATGACGTCCAGAATAATTGGATATCAGGAAATGTTGAACATTAGTCATTCGTTAATCAGTAGTCGCTGCTTTTACCCTCACCAGAGGCTGCTTATGGTTTTTGCTCGTGGCCTCATTAAGTGAATTGAGTTGAAAAGCTTGACTGATTTTTTTTTACGACCAAGGTCATTTAGTGCCCCTCGTCCAGGAACACATATTGTTTCTATTTCTGGTGGGTCTGCTCAGCTTGGCACAGTCGAGTCACAGGGACAGACGACAGGTTTACGACAGTTTAAATGACCAACGCTGTGCTCCTATAGAGCGCAGTCAAACTCAATGAGGCTTGTGAATACAGTGAGTCAGACAGTGACCTTTAGCAGTGGACTTCACAGGTCGATACTGCGCTTTCTGCCAGTACATGAGGTGGAAAATTATCTTCCACTCTCCAGCGCCATTTCTAGGCCTCTACGCGTGTGGATGAATGACTTGACCTCAGCCGGAGGACAGCAGCAACATCTTACTGTCAACATAGCACAGCGGAAATCATCCATCTAAACAGTTAATGACAGAGAGAGGGCGGGGGGAGATGGGAGACAACCAAGGAAAAACTAAAATGTCAGTTGCTTCCCACATTACTATTAGATGGTTACTTTGGATCGCCAGAGTACTGGAAAGTGCAGAGCGAATCTGGCAACCGCTGAATCCCATCCTCTCAGATGAAGAACACTCGGCGGTTTTCGGCCTCGGCTGCAAGTGACAACTGCCAACTGGTGCTTCGGCTCTCTCCTTTTAGGGCAGCGCACAACGCGGCCTCTTAGCCCGTAATGGTTTGGAGCGTGTGGTTGACTTGCAGATGCAGTGGAAATAAGAACTGCTCCTGTCAGATAAGCGAAGATCCTTGCATGCGGGAACTACGAATTCAGACAGAGAATCCCATTTTTCTCTCTCTCTCTCTCTCTCTCTCCCTCTCTCTCTCTTCCTGGCCTGTGTTTTTGTTTTATAGTATGCACTCTAGCATGCAACAGGCCTCCCTTTCGCCACAGCCTGTAGTAGAAACCATCCATCCATATATCAAGCTGAGCGGCTGAGCGTTAAGTGGTTTGTCCACATAGGGATAGTAAATTTATTTAAGGATACATGAAGTAGCATTCAGCAGAGGGGGAGCTCCTCACAAAAAAAGGGGCACTCCCACACTTAACCACTTGCACTCTAATGTACCCAAATTGAACTTAAATTTCCCTTCTGGAGCCCAGAGTTGTTAAACACATTAGAAAATGTAAGAAGTAATTTGGGGTGATGAAAAGCAGGAGCATTTTGGAGTGATGGATATGCAGCGGAGAAGGAGTTCACTTACCTTTTGCGTCACATTTCTCCATGCCTGCATGTTTTGGTGCTTCGGTGGAGATCTGTCACGATTCTACATTTATTTTTTGGTGTATAATTGAAGAGTTCTTGTGCATCATTTTCACACATTTTCCCATGTAGCCTTAGATAAGTTGTTGTTGTACTTGACCATAATTGCAGTGGATGTAGTGCGATGCTTGGCAACGGGACTGTGTAATTGGTGGGGTTGAAGAGGTTAAAATCATTTTGGTGATAATAATTTCTCTAAATTGTAACCCCAAGTAAACCGCCAGACATAGCCATGCTGTTCATTAATCTTCCACTTAATCTGACAAGATAACAACGCAGCAGAGGGAGAACAAGGTTCGGCGATGGTATGTGACCTTTCTGCAAAATATTGGATGAATAATTATAGTCTGGTCTGCCCTGCTGCTGGACAGGAGGAGGGTAAGGCGGGTCTGAGAGACAGGCATGCACCTTTGGCTCCAGAGCACAGAGCTGAATGATCTGATGATGAAGTGGAGGGAAGACAGAGCGACAGGGGGCTCAAGCAGAAGAAAATGAAATTTTAAAAAAATGGATATGAAGGTCGAGGGTTGTTACTTGGTCATAAATAAGCAGATGATGATTTTTTTTTTGTTGTTTGTTTTTTTTTTAATAGCCGTAGCTGAAGGAATGTGGGAGGGAAAGTAAGAGAGAAAGATAACAAAGGTGGACAGACAGAAAGGCAGAGCGAGGGAAGCTGAAGCCAAGTAGAGGAGCGGTGAATCAGAGAGACCAAGTGAGAAATCCACATGGGCTCTTCTCTGACTAGAATGCTGTTTTACAGCCAACACTTTCTGCTGCTTGCATTGCTGGAAATTCAATTACACAGTCAACGCAGTGAAGCCCAGAGCCTCTATCCGTGACGTAGAGGACTCGTGGTACCGTGCACTTTGAAATAATCTTTAGGTACTCCCTCGTCTGCTTCCCTTAAGTAGAAGGGAGATGAAGGGATGTGGCTGTTTTCTCACTTCCATCCATATCCCTGTTTCCCAAAGCAATTCTTCCGAACCTATAGGTGATTAAAGCATTACATTACATTTCGGTGTCTTAAACACAGACTCTGAGGCAACTTTTTTCCCAGGGAAACACTGCACAGGAAGTCATGTTAATAAACAGCAACCGTCACTATGACCGAGCCGACAAACAAAATACAGGCACCCACATAAGCTCGAACTTCATCAGCTGGAAAAAATAGGTCACAGTTTTGGCTGCTGCTAATGAACCCGAAATAAAAATAAGATGGTAAAATACATAAATGAAAAAAGCATAACACAAAGCAACTTTTGGACAGGCTTCAAAATGTTGAAAACCAGTGAGCCACATGGTAGTTTGTAGTTTGTTCTCCGACTGGTGAATGAGGCCCAAGCTCTATGTTATTAATTATTCAGACAATAGGGATGTCATGTCCATATGTAAAATATGACTAGTTGCTTTATTTACTGACGGAGATGTGAAATGTGGGATTTTTGGCTTATTGGAATCACTCCTCAGCTGTGGGCTACAGGAATTACTGAGGATTATTCAATGACAACCATTGATTCTCCAGCCACAAAAAAAAAAATGGGTGTGACTCAAACAACCCGTGCTGACTCACGAGAAAATAATATTTTAGAGGACAACAATTCTCAGCTCTCATTAAAAGACTACGCCATAAAATACTCTAAGCAGTCACAGAGTCATAGCGGGAGAAACAGGAGACCTGTAATTTTGTGTTGCTGCCGATGGACAAATATATGAGTCTACACGTCTGCTGTGAACCAAAATTACAGTACACCAGGCGCATCTGAGCTTGAGGTCTTGTGTAACACAAGAATGTTTCTTTGTAATGTCTCCGCATTTATTACTTTCATAACCCCCGTTTTTCATAATTCCTATTATGGAGCACTTTTAAGAGCGCTCTGCATCAGGGGGTTTCTGGTAAGGTGCCCCGGGAAGCTCATGAAAGCTGACTAAGAAATAACAAGCTTTCACTAAAATCGGGTCGGCAGCTGAAGTTGTTTGTGTGGATTTTTTTTTCAATTTTAGATGCCATTATTCTGCTCTTCCCAGAATTTGCTTCCACTGTGATTAACTGCTTTGTCTTGTCTGCTTTTACTATGGCCAGTGATTTCTTACATTTTCCAAAATATCTTTCAGTGACTCCTGGAAAATTTGTCCTATCTGCCCACATGCAGGTCTGAGTTTTTACGTCGTACACTCAATCGGAGAACATCTTGTGGTTGCATTGCATTCTGGTGAGCTGGGGCTGAGGAGAATACAGAGCATACTCTTTTCTATGTAACTCTAGGAGCTCTTTGTTTCTGTGGGATAGCTGTAGTAGTAACATGGCTGTAGGGATGGCAGTGTCAGTCGGTCCAGCCACCACTTTGGTCCAGCCTGAAGGATCTCAACAACTGTTGAATGGATTGAGACCAAATTTTGTGCAGGCAAACATGATTCCCAGATGATGGTTTGCACTGACGTTGGTGATTCCCTCGTTTTTCCACTGGTGCCTCCGCGGGCTCGACATTTGTGGTTTTGAGTGAAATGTCTCATCAAATGTCAACTGCTGAATGGACTGCTGTGAAGTTTATGTCTGGTGAAGGGAGACCCTCTGAAGACATTCCCCTCAGCCTCAGTTGTACTTTATCAGTCAACAGTCGCATGCTAACACGCCAAACGAAGGTAGACCTGTTAAATATCAGCTTGCGAACAATGAAGGCCATAGCAAATAATTCACGTCTGCTGCAATGCATTCAGCTTTTTCCAGTAATACTTCAACCTCATATATACCACCAAAGAAGAAATGGAACATACCGTACATTACCATTGATGGCCTGTTTCGAGATTTATGGCTTTACGAAAGAACCGGTGAAAAAAGAGAAGACGAGAACGGAAGAGAAAATTAGGAGGGAAGGAAGGCAAGACAAGGGCAAGGAAACAAAAAAAAAAGTCCTCTTAGGTCACCACTTCGCCGCAGCTTTCCATTTTCCATCAGGCCTTCCCAACTGATGCAGGCCTGTCAACGCTCCGCTGCGAGGTGAAACACCCTTGCTAGTTTCTGTTACTTCCTGGCATCAGCGATCAAATGGAGCTGTGTCGTCTCGTCCGGGGAGGAAAAATGGCTGCCACTCCCGCCACGCACACACATACACACACACACACCATCCAAGTTCACTGTAATGTCAGCGGACCCGTGCAGACACACAGGGCCCATATTGGAGTGTGTCATGTCTGCTTGGCCGGCCTGTATATCCTCAGACCTAAACAGAGTCTGTGAATACATGA
The DNA here is from genome assembly GCA_028564955.1 of Terapon puta. NCBI lineage: Eukaryota > Metazoa > Chordata > Actinopteri > Centrarchiformes > Terapontidae > Terapon > Terapon puta. Next base: position 16,272,033 of record JAOXYL010000078.1, read on the forward strand.
AGCAGCTGTGGAGGAAAAACCTTCTCCTCCGTTTTCTGCTCCTTCCTCTTCTGCTCGCCCTCTTCCCGAGAATTCGTCGTCCCGTGACTAACCAACTCCCGTCCGTGACCTCCATGTGCCGTTCTGCCGTCTCCCTCTCCAAACCTAAATCCCACTCCGCTCATCTGCTATTTTGTCTTTTTATATCTCCCCTTCATCTTTCTCTCCTCCGTCCCTTCCACCCTGCAGTTTCCCTCCAGCTGCCAGAGCTTGTTGGAGAAAGCCATGTGGTTGCAGAGGCCTGAGAGACAGATGATGGCGGTCGGGACGTGTGTTTCCACCGCTGGTCAGGCTGTACGGAAAGAGTCCTGCTGGGGTGGCAAGTTAAATGTGCTGAGAAATGAGTCACGATGCCTGAGCTGCGTGTGTGTTGCTCTGACTGTGTGTCTTGTTCTTGTACTTCTTAAAGAGAATCATGTGAAGTGAGGACACCCCGCTGTCCTTTTTTTCAATTTTGCTTACTGTTTAAAGAAAACTTAAGGATTGGGTCCAGACTGGAATGAAGTTTGTACTACAGATGGTTTTGAGCTTTAAGGGCGAGTTCACCCATACAAAACGTGGAGATACATCTAAACATATGTGTAGTTTCAGTTCTGTCA
>JAOXYL010000078.1:16315765-16328265 GCA_028564955.1 Terapon puta
TCCACTTCATCTCCCTCAGATGAGCAGCTGATGTTCATCTGCTCTGGTGACAAACACATCTGAGACACAGCTGGCTTCGACACTGGAGCTGAAACATACATATAAATAGTGCAGAATGAAAACCAATGCCAACCGTGTCGATTTTTGAGCTTGATATCTATTTCAGTTTCTATGCCAATATTTTGGGGCCTAAAACAATTTAAATGTTTGGGTTTCTCATAAATATTTATCCCTAATATTTTTCTTAGCACCATCATAGTTTTTCCCTGAATATATTGGCTTAACTTTAATTGCTTTTATTTTATTCTTCATCCATATCTACCTACCTTGTATTTCCACATGAACACTGACTTTTTTCACTAAAATGCCATCAGATCTGTATTCTTCCAACATGTAATTTCCAGATTGGCTCTTGATTGCGTTTCCGAATATGAATGTGCCATTGGGGAGGAGTTGAGACTGATTCACGTAACCCTCATGCAGTGTCACTTTTTGATTTTTTACTTTTTTTAAAACCGTATATTTGTCGTCCTTTATCAGTCTTATGTCTGTATTTGCTGTCGATGGTAGATGAAAAAGCAGCAGCTGTCCCACTGCTCCAGAACACCAAGACCCAGTATGTTCAGAGAAATTGCATTCAATAGACCCTATAAAACAAACAACAAAGCATTAAAATGGTTTATGTTTACGGATGTTTTTGTGTTCAGCATTTCATTTTAGTAGAGAACTGGATATAATACAAGAACATTTTAACATTTGATCATAGTGTTTTTATATTTTTGTATTTTTTATACTATATATTCATGCCAAATTCATGAATTTCACATTTTATTTTTCTTTTATTTTTAGCTGCATATCCTAATTCAGTCGTTTTCATTTTCAGCCTTGCCTTACGTCAAATATTGGATACATCTATTGAATCTGAACTATTGTCTATTGACCTTTCTGTTAACTGCAGTAGCATACTTTTGTACTGAAGATACCTTTGGTCAGAGCTGTTGTTGTCAGAGCTGTGAGGATGTAGATGGAAATCATTTTTCTGTTGTAACACAAAAAAACAGATGTGATTTTAGATCTTTCATTTAATTTACATTCTATTAAATTCAGAGAAGTTCTATGGAACTTTTTGTTTTGTGTTGATTTCGGTTTCCCTGTAAGGAAAGGCAGTAAAGCTGGTTTAAGGTTAGCTAGTGTTAAGTTGAAATATAGATTTGTAATAAACAATGCTGTTTATGGGTTGGACAGTCTCAGAAAAATTTAATAAAATCCTTTAAACATGTCATAATATTTGGGTTTTTTTGTTGCTCAATTTAGTAAAAAAAAAAAATCTTTGCATAGATTAAATTTTAAACTGTGACTCACCGTCTTTACAGTGGTACGATGTCTTAGTCGTGGTTGTTTTCAGGATGACCTGTGAATACCTCACTGACAGAAAGCTCTTGTTCTCTTTTTGTTGTCCTGTTGTGTGATAAGAATCAAGGAAGCGGTCACCGTGTTGCAGTTATTTTCCATTGTCTTCAATTTTAATGTTTCGATATAATGATGTGCTGTATGAAAATTTCCAGCCATTGTGTGAAAAAGTAACATTTTCATCAATAAAGAATTTTAAAAAATCACATGTAATGGCAAATTATATTGGCAATATGTTGTTCCATTTTAACATGAGTTCATACGCATGTAGCTGGATCTCTATGGAGTACTACATACTTCATGTAGGTTTCGAAGTTATCTGCATCACCTTTAAAGACACTTCAGACTTTCACTCCAAGAGGAATGTAAATACCAAAGAATTATGTAAACTTCTTGCACAGGTTAATATTCTGAAGACTGGCCATGTTTTACTGCTATGAAGTGAGTACTTACAGGCATGAAATGAAACCATGTGAGACTGTGTTATTCTGAGATGCACTGAGAACACTGCAAGACTTCTTCAGTAAAAAAATAGTCACTACTGACACCAGTGTTAAACCACCAACCTAAAAAGTACACAGATAACATGGGTGTGATTTTCCATATCAGCTGCAGAAATAACCGCAGCTGTGAACGTATTATTCTCATGGCATTAAATGACAGTATTTTCTTTACTGTATAGATTGTAAATGCACCCACTGTTGGCTGCTCACGTGCATGTTGTACTAGTTTCTCTAAGAAAACCTATTTCAAATGACCTAACTCTCCAGATGTCAAAAACCAAGATGAGAGGTGTAGTTTTTTATAAAGCACACATGGAGACATAAACACTTCCTCCCTGCCAGTATACTGCACAGCTCACTGTTTTATTTAAAAACTGCATACCACGTATTATTGACAAACATCTGTATCACTGAACTTTGTTGCAGGATGTGAAATACAACAATGTTCAATTTAGACTGCCAATTAAAGAAACTGTCTACCACAGTGTGAGCACCATTTAAAGCAACATCTGTATTCAGATCTTTGCAGCCCTTGCAACTGAAAAAAGTACTGCAATAGTCTACTAATCTACATAGTGATGTCTGCGATCATCCATGATTCAATATGTCATTTTTGTTATGTCTGGCTTTGTCTGATTATTTTCTATATTCTATTTCTGTTTTCTATCTGCTGTAGTAAGGTCGCTCTCACAAAAGAGATATCTGTGATGTTACTTAACTAACTAAAGGTGGTATTTAAAAAAAGAGGGGATATCTTTTGGTGCTTATCTCACCTATTTTACAGAGGTGGCAAGGAGGACAGAAGCTGTTCTTGAGGCTGATTGCATCCTACTCCTTACTAAGACACGTCACATTTGTTTGTCTTTAGTTAGTTAGTTAATTAGTCACCATCTTTGTGATTCACGCTCACAGTTCTCTTGCATCAACGGTGTGAAAGAAAAGCTAGCTTTTAATAATTCTCTCTCTGTATGGTGGTAAGAAACCAACATGCCAAATATGAACTGTTTCCACCTGACTCATCTGAAAGCACACCACCTGCTTGACATTCAAAGTTGTTCAAGTTGCACTTCAGTGAGTCAGTGGCAACAATCAATTACAGAGCTGATTCCCTGACAGTCACATCAGTGGTCTTTAACAGCATGACCTCACAGTTCATGCAAGGTTGTAGTACACATTGAATTCAAGATTGTACAACTACAAGTGAGTGCTGAGTTGAGTGCCCTGATTATTTGTCCTTTGGTTTGTGGACGATATTACTGTCAAGTTAAATATGTTGTTGTCTGAAGGCATGTTGGGTGCTGTGTCATATTGTCCTCTTTGCTTCTGCCAGCTTTCATCAATCCCCTGTCCTTCCCCACTCTGCCTCCACTCCTCTTTGACTTTTCTCTCAGGGTTGACAGTAATGCCGTCAAGCGATGTTACTGGGCTGGCATTTCCGTTACACCTCCAATCTGGGAACAAAACACCAGAGAGACTGATCAACCTCTCAGGAACAGGTAACACAGTAAGATGCATGTACCACAATAGTATCTGAGAATTAAGAAAACTAAGACTGTGTTCAGACAGCAGGCCAAGTGGTCTGAGGTTTTTGGGGATCTTTTCTTCACATTTTTTTTTCCAAGTGGCTTTTTGCATTATTTTAAAAATGTGACCTCTAACAGACTGCAGTGTGAACAGTTTAAGGCCTCAAAGTGACCAACCTGTGCAGCAGAAACACATGTCCTCTGACACAGCAGGGTATTTCGGGAAATTGTGCCTTCCCACCATTGCATTGCTGCCATCCTTCATGTTTGTTGTGAAGTGTCTCCTGGAGCTCCTGCCTGTGCATAATTGTGACACATGTCGACCAAGAGTGCCATCAAGGTTGCGCTGAATTCTGACAGTTCACATTGCTGTTCAAACTGGGGTCACATTTCAGAAAATCAGATCTTGGGCTTGGGCTTGCAGTGTGAACGTAGTCTAATTTAATAAAAAATCACTTAAGATTTGTACCTCTTGCTTGCCTAAACCATAGCGTCATCCTAGTGATGAGGTTATCAAGGGGTTGCAGTGAGGTCATCCAAACGGGAAGAAAGTCCCAGTTCTGCAGCCTAAGTGGCAAACAATCAGGCCTTCGCGTCTGAAGCATGTTCAGTGTTGCACCAGAGAGAATCACCATAATGACTGGTACGCCAATCCCCATCATCACCTGCCACCCAGCCATGGAGAGGCCAAACACAAGGGATGGAAGTAACAGGAAGCAGAGGAGGAGGTACAACACAGCAAACCACCGGTACCTGTGGGTGTGTAAGTTCTTACTTACTTTCATTTTATTAAAAGCCTTGATGGGTCAACTACATTCTTTAGCTATTTTAACACATCCTACCTAGCAGTCTGTTTGCCAAGGGCACAGGCCATACGTATTGGTAAGCGAGTGGCTGGTATGGGATACCACAGTAGGATGCCAAGGAGATTGAAGAAAAAATGACATAAAGCAACCTGAAACAAAAGAAGGGAAGAGGAATACAACATGCCAGCATAAAAGCGAGATGGAGGGAAAACTGTTTTTAAAAATGAGTTGAATAGCTGTAAAACTCTTTTACTGTCCCAAGTTACAGCATAAACAATGGAAAGCAAGTATATGTCCAAGTGTGATTTCAAATTCCAATCAACAAATGAGTCAGTCTTTCAGAAAATCATAAAAATTTCAAGAATCTGTAGGTTTCAGTTAGTTACTGCAACTAACTATTATTTTTCTTTTTGAATAATCTGTTATTTTCTGGAATTAAAAGTTTCAATATTGCCACATCATAATTTCTTGGAGCCCAAGATGATGTCCTGTCTCATCTAACCAGCAGTACAACCCCAAGATTTACTATTTATATGTTTCTAACATCCAGATATTTGATTTTTGCTTTTAAAAAAACTCTTGAGATTTTGATTGGTATAAATATTTTAAAATATTTAATTACTATGGATTGACAAGGAGACTATATTTTCGCACTCCAGTGGCCAAATGGATTAATGACAGGAGTAATAACAGAGGCAAGAACATGCAAAGCATTATTTTTTCCTGTGTGTGTGTGCGTGTGTGTGCGTGCATTTACCTGTGTGGCAGCAGCAAGCTTATCTCCTGGACTAGCCAGGGCTGCAAGTGTAGCTGTTGTAGTGGTTCCGAGGTTGGACCCCAGGGTTAAAGGGTAGGCTCTCTCAATATTGATCACCCCGATCCCTGAAACATTTCAGTATTATGACTGCTCGAAGGTCAAAATAGGACTAATAAAGTGCTGGTGGGGAGTGTAGCTGTCCTGAAGGTTGTTACAAAGTTGAAGACTCAAATAGAAAAGACCAGCCATGTTTAAGTTTTGGCCTATTAGTAGACTTTAAGAAACCAAGAGTTGTTAAAGGGTGGAAAATATCAAAAACATACAGTGCAACTCCATGCAAACATTTAAACACTTGGAGTACGATTTTTTTTTTATTCAGGTTATGGCACAGTACTTCATAATTCTCAAAAAGAAGGCAGGTTGTGGGACTTGTTAATGAATGACAAGACACTTTTGTTTTTGAGAGTTTAAATATGTCTGGAACTGAAAATGCCCTGTACATGGAAGATGTTTAACAAACCTTCTTCACCAAGTATTCAGAAAAATGCTGTATGTGACTGTGAAAGCTCTGAATTGGTTATTTATACATTTTTGTTGTCCGCAGCACAAGCACAAAATTCCCTTTAATCAACAGCTCATTTTCATATATTTTACATAAATAACAAAGTTGTAAGGATATATACACAAGAAACATTTAGGAAACCACTTTTGTAAATATCTATAGCTCAGTTTGGTATGTATAAAAATCCCTACATGTACGTGTGTGTGTGTGTGTGTGTCTGTGTGTTACCTATGAGAGGAGTAATGGCAGAAGTGAAGACAGAACTACTCTGAACCAAAAAGGTCATCCCTGCTCCCACTAATATTGCCACATACCCTGCCAGCCAGGTAAAGGGGGACGGGAAATCTACAGAGCAGGACAGGAGACACAATTGGATTGTGCTGTTTAGGATAAGGGCTGTAATAGTCATACTATATATCTATATATTACCTGTATTAACAACTTTATTGATAGCATTGGCCACCTGGCCCTTCAGCAGGGAGTTGAGCAATTTAACCAGCAGTATCAGACAGCTGCACAGTACCAGCAGAGAAGAAGCGAGGAGGATCAGACCTATGGCCAAGTCTGACAAAGAGCTGTCCACAAAGAGATGCTTACCTGGAAGAGAGATATATGATGTCATGAAGGTCTGATGTTAGAGTGACAAACAAAATGTAAGATGTAAAGGAAGGAAAGCTAGTTTCTGTGGCAAAACTTCAAAGATAGTCATCAGTGTTTCATTTGCGGTGCATATTAATTATTGATGATTGATTTATGTGCAAGTTAAATCTAGTGTTAAGATTTAAGTGTAGAGGAGAATGGAGGAGATAGGAGACAAAATATTCTTCATTCATTAATTCATACATTCTATCAGACATATTGCAAAATTAAAGTTACAGAAATTCAAAATGGCATACATTTCTGTGTATGTTCTGAAAGGTTGTTTGTTCCCCAGGATGTTTCGTTGTCCTGTTAGTAATGACAAACAGATAAAGTGCAGACTGAGGCAAATAGATGGTGAGACAAAACTTGACATTTGTAATTTGACATTAAAAATGGAACACATTGCATCGCACCAGCACTTTCACAGTTGTGGTTTGACACCATCGCTTCACCAGACTCTTGTTCCTCATGCTCTGGTCTCCTGTGGCAATAGCTGTGATGATTGATTGATCCAGCTGCACAGAGCATTATTATTATTGTCTGTCTGACATTTTCTTCCATTACCTCAAATATTCACACTGCTGTCTACATTTAACTGATGTTGAATAATTGCACAAAGTCTGTGTAATAGGTAACCTTAATCTGTTTAATAGGTCATCCTTTATGCTTGTCTCTAAAAGAAAATATTTCCTCCATGTATGGAAATATGCAGGCACAGTACCTGGATAATCATTTTAGTGAGAGGCTCAGTGAGGACTTTAAGGAGTTCAGGAGCTTCTTCTCCAGTACTGAGCTGTAGTGTGTCGACCACTGCCTGTGACAGCCGCCTTAACAGTCCACTTGCCGCTTCCAGAGGGAGGAGCACCAAGACAGACAGCCAGTTAAAACAGTCGTGGACTGTAGCACCAGCAAATGCCCTGGAATAAACTGACTTTAGTTTTGTTTTTTTAAATGCTTACCTCTAAACAAATACACTGCACTTACACACAGCTGTACCTTTCAAACTCGTCCCTCTCCCCAGCCTGCATTAGAGCAACAATGGTATTAGTTACTGATGTGCCGATGTTTGAGCCCATGATGATAGGAATAGCTGACCGAACATCCAGCACTGCACAAAAAAGCATAATTGGAAAAAGCTTTAAAATACCATTTAGATTATTAGTTGGATAGGATTGCATGCTGAAATCCATTATGCATGAACATTGCTGGAGAATTGTTAATACTGCTGGAGAAGTATTAATATTAGTTAGTATTAAGTAGTATTAATACTTAGTTAAAACTCACAACCAGAAGAGACGAGGCTGACTATGATGGAGGTTGAGGTGGAGGAGCTTTGGACTAATACAGTCACCAGTATTCCCACCACCAGCCCTGCCACTGGGTTAGACAGGATGGCATTTTCTTGGAAAATATCTCCTGCTACCCTGCCTGGACAAGAGATACAAAGAGACAGACAAGGGGACAGCTTTGATTTTTAAAATCAGCTTTAGCCTCAATAATAGTAAAATAAACTATACAGTTACAAACCTATAATACTGCATCCAAATTACATTGTAGGTTACTTGGAGTGTTTCTGAGTGGAAAGGTTGATGCTTATGCTGATAATCAAACTGTTTACCTCCAGCTAGTTGGAAGGCAGAGCTTAAAATGTCCAGTGAGCACACAAAGAGGTACAGCAGCAGAGAGAGGACAGGGATTTTGCAAAGAGCCGATAACACCGTTTTCACCCTCTGTGATTTTGGCCGAGTTTCCATGGTAAGAACCTGGATGGCATCGGATATGAAACAGTTATAACTGCAGTAATAACTCAGTGTAATAGTAATAGTGGTGGAAGTAGTTGTAATAGTTGCCTCTCTTGAGAGACTACAGTAACCAATTATTTTACACAAATGCATCAGTATATACATTTTATCCTGTAGGTGCAACACATTCATTCACATTCACTGGAAACAAACTGTGATTCACACACAAGACTTTGAATCACTAACGCTTCAAGCACACATAATACTCACATATACATATATACATAAATACATAATGCATATATGATATGATTTCACATACCTTGGGTATTGATGAAACAGTGTCACAGCTTTAGAAAGTGAATGCTGTCCTTAAAGCTGATAGCAAGAAATAAAAAAAAACGGAATGTTTGAGAAAAAGACAAGAACAAAAGGACTTTACTTCTTTTCTTTACATGACACAATACTTTTATATGGTGAAACAGAAAAAAGAGACAGAAAAAGATGAGATGAAAGAAGAAAAGGGAGAAAAAAAACAGGAGGTGCTACTGTGGATAGTAGATTAATCATTAGTAGCATGGATGACTGGTGGTATAATGGACAGCTAAGACTCTTCTGCATTTATGTTTTCTTTTTTCTGTCTTTAAGGATTCAAGGATTCTTTATCACTTTAACACGTTAAACAATGTATGGAACAAAATTAGTTACCCTGGTCCCGGTGCAGGCCCGATACTAAGAAGTATTTTTAGAAAAATAGAATAGAATAGAACTAGTATAAATACAAGCTAGTATAAATACACACGTAGGCAGAGTATTAAAAGAAAATAGATAGGGATAAAATAAATATAGGAATCAAGTAGTAAGCAGTATAAACAGAAAAAGTGACAATGAAAAACAGCAACAGCAGCAACATTCGTGTCATTGAGTTTTTTAAGTGACAGGTTTTTCAGTTTTGCGTAGTCTTCAATAAACAACAACTGTGCATTTTAATACTGCCTTTTTAAACACTGTATTAGATCATCATAAAAATAAAAATTTTATCTTTTTTTGGGGGGGGTGTAAAGTTATAAAAAAAGAATCTTAATGGCACAGTACATAGTTCATGGTTGATCACACATTTACAGACTACAGATAAGACACATTTGCAGGGAGATCTCATTGGAAGGAGCATTGTTAGAAAGAAGACACTTCTGGAATTATGAATTATTACGATGAAACCACAGCCTTCCTTGGTGATTGGGGACGTTTTCAGCAGATTGTCTTCTTTCTACTCTGTGCCAGCACTATCCCCAATGGGACCGGAGTTTTATCCATCATCTTCGTGGCCGACACTCCTGATCATCACTGCATGGTTCCTGAGAACAACCTGACCCAAGAATGGCTGAGTGCCATCATCCCCTTAAAGGTAAATTCTCACACAACTCTCAGAATTCTGTTGCAGTCTGGAAATGAGAATATTGCTGTCTTACTTTACTAATGTAAATGTTTTCCAACCCTGATGAAAAATTATTTTAAATCCTTTGATAAAACCTCCATCTCATATCCTGCTTTTTGATACCGGTTAACAAACTGTAACCCAAACAAACAAAACAACAGGATTCAGCTGTTCGCCTGCACTTGAAGGACAGGCAATGTACATATTTGGCCAGAGAATGGTTCTGAGCACTGTTGGGTAAAGCTCTGCTGTGTAGACATACACCAGGGACGAACTGGTGGTTAAGCCAAAAGACGGTTTGAAAGAGGAGTGAAAGAAGCTGTGTATGTCAAACATGTCAAACTTGAACAACCATCATGAATCAGTTTATAGAAAGTGATATAAAGTTTGTCATTTTCTCTGTTATTTGTGGAATGCGAGACTGTACCAGAGCAGATGATTAAATGTATTGCTTTTAAGGTAACATATCTTCATCTATGTTTGCTCTGTAAAGCCAATTCACACTGAGGATTCCGAGGTGATATGGCTTAATTGCAGGGTCATTTGTGAAGGTATAAAAAGCAAAGTTACTGTAAAGACACAGTTGTCAGCACAATATTGTTGTGTTTCAGCACTTTATCTGTAAGGGACCATGCAAAATACAGGCATAAGTTCATTTTAAAAGAAATGTTACTTATTACAATTGTGTCACTGTGAATGTGAGGTGGTGGATGGCAAACAGGTGCTGAGCAGGTGCAGCAGATACAGACTGGACGTAGTCAGAAATCTCTCCGCTCTGGGATACAGTCCTGGCAGGGACGTCAACCTCACTGATCTGGAGCAGGAAGGCTGTGTGGACGGATGGAGCTACAGCAAAGAAGTCTACCAATCCACCATAGTCTCAGAGGTGATTGTGTCTACATGTGCATATTGCAGTAGTTGTAGTGACGGTTTGTAACACTTACACAGATCCCTCTTTTCAATGATTTCCATCCATATCTGCAAGATATCTGACAATTGCAACTGCTTTGTGTTTCTTTTTTTTCTCCATGGCTGTTCCAGTTTGACCTGGTGTGCGAGGAGCAGTGGAAGCAGCCATTCACCACCACACTTTACTTCCTTGGGGTTCTTACTGGGTCCTTCTTCTCAGGACAACTGTCAGACAGGTAGAGAGAACACAATTCCACAAGTGTGTATGTGTGTGTGTGTCTATATATACACACATATATGTATGTATATATCTATCTATATATATATATATATATGTATGTGTATATATATATATATATATATATATATATATATATATATATATATGTATATGTCTCATTATTTTTCCTCATGCTTTTTTCATTGTCTGTCTCTGCAATATAGATATGGAAGGAAGCCCGTATTTTTTGTTACCATGGCAGCTCAGACGATTTTCACCTTTGCTCAAGTCTTCTCCCCTTCATGGACAGTGTTCGCCGTCCTTCTCTTTTTCAGTGGTTTGGGACAGATTGGTAACTACATGGCTGCTTTTGTGCTGGGTACATACAAACCTCCTGCTCTAACTATTGTACTAACAATATTTCGACATTCGACTTCAGACGAACTGTTGGGACATTTGAGATCTGTCTTATTGGATGTGTCTTGCTCTCTTCGCAGGAACCGAGATCTTGACTGGCAGTCCACGGGTCCTGTTTTCATCACTGGGAGTGTGTGTGTGTTTTGCCTTTGGCTACATGGTGCTACCAGCCTTTGCTTACTTTTTAAGGCACTGGAACGCTCTCCTACTCACTGTCTCTCTGCTTGGCCTGCTCTACATCCCTCTCTGGTGGTGGGTTGTACATATTATTTTTATTATTACCATCATCATCACAAGACAGATGCTTTTCAATGATCTCTGTACATTTTCAACTACAGTAGCATCTTTTTTTGTTAATGAGCACAGTTTTTAAGCACAATTTTACTTTTTTCCCCTGTCATTGTTTTTGTGAATGCTCTCTCAAAAGCCAAAGTACCATTGGACAAACAATTTGTATCGTTCTCATGCTCTGTATTCTGGATCTTCCTGTTATCTAGTCATCTTGACTCATAGTTACATTAAATAACAATAATACGTAATTTTTTTTGTCACATGCATAGCAATTAAAGTAAAGCAATTGTTGGAGATGAAATTGTTTGTTCTCAATTACCCTTTGGCAATTTGGCAACACTGGCTAACACTGGCTTTGCCCGGTCACTTGTAAATGTAAAAACTACAGACCAGCCCCAGGTATTGAACTTCTCTGTCTCTGTGTTTATATCTTGAGGCAGGTTTATCCCCGAGTCTCCTCGGTGGTTACTCTCTCAGGGACGAGTGGACGAGGCGGAGAGCATCGTGAGAAATGCTGCCAAGAAGAACAAAGTCGAGGCCCCACAGATTATCTTTAAAGATTACATTGTAAGTTGGATCGGCAGTCAGAAAACTGGGGAATGTTATGGAGAGATCTTTCTATAGCCACTATAAACAGCAAGAAATGATTACAGCAAGCAACATATTCATTTGGGCACCTGTCTATTGTTTTATGACAAACAGAAAAAAAATGAATCTGTCATTTTACATTCAGTTTTATCTAAAGTCTCTGTATAATATTGCACAGATATATTTTATTGAATCATATTAAACTTAAACTATCTCAGTCGTAATCAATCATTATGTCCCTACATGAACAAAACACAGCAAGTTGAGAGTGAGGTTTTGTTTCCTGCAGGCTGAAGAGAAGAAGGGTCAGACTAAAGTTCAACGCTACACTGTCCTTGATCTGGTGCAAGACAGCAACATGAGAATAATGACACTCGTTCTCTCTTTGGTGTGGTGAGTCTGAGAATTTGTTACCTTTAAACATGTAGTATACTGTTTGATAGACTGAATTTAGTGTACTGTGTTGTATGGCCAAAAGCATAGGAACAGTTGATCATTACAATTAGATGAATGCATGCTGATGCAAACCAAAGAAGGCACGTGTTGAGCTGACTGGGACCAGACCATTTAACAAATAAATAAACAGCATTTCTTTTATATATTTCACCAACAATAATACATTGATGAACACTGCAGCTCAGCAGTGTGCAAGCTGTTTATTTGTTTGTTAAACTTAAATATTACACTCATATGTG
>JAOXYL010000078.1:16339397-16355520 GCA_028564955.1 Terapon puta
ACTGTGGCATTGGTCTGGGAAGAGACATCCATCCATCTATTACCTTTATCGCTTATCCTTAGATAGTTGCAAGAATATGAAGGATTATGATGACACCACAGCTTTTCTTGGTCAGTGGCGACGTTTCCAGCAGGTTGTCTTCTTTCTGCTCTGTGCCAGCATCTTTCCCAATGGATTCAGTGCTTTCTCTCTTGTGTTTGTGACTGACATTCCCAGTCACCACTGCCTGGTTCCAGAGGTTAACCTGACTCAAGACTGGCGCAATGCTGTCATCCCAATAGAGGTAATTAAGTTTTTTTGCTTTCTTGTTTTCTGTAAAGGCTGAACTTCCAAAATTAAAAAAAGAACCAAGCCGATAAAGAATCAGTCTCACTCCAACATTAGGTGTTTTTCTAAGGAACTAGTTGTGATTGACGACGAATCAACGAACAGTTTTCAAAAAACAATAAATTTTGAACTGACATGCAAAAAACATTCATTTATTCATAGTTTTTACATGCATATAAATATAATTACAATGATTCTATTGTAGTACCTGTACAATGTCAAACAACAAAACTGAAGCAATCACATTTAATAAGATTTTAAGTATTTTGTGTTTTTTGTGGCAATGTTTGGTGATCAAGTTGGTAGCTCAGTTGTTAATGTATTTTTTTCTGCATCTGCTGCATAAAGTCAACTGTCACGAGTGATAAAGCAGTATGGCAGCTTTGTATCATAGTTTCTACAATGATTGTGTCCTTGTGGCTATGAGCTGAGAAGATGATCAAATTTATTGCTTTGGAGTTTAGCTATTTTGGTCTGCCTGCTCTATAAAGTCAACTCACACATCGGCTGCTAAAGTGATATTACTTCATTCCAGGGTAATCTGTGAAGGTATAAAAAAAAAGGCAGAGGTCCTGTAAGGACACAGTTGTCTGCACTATGTTGTGAACCTGTATGACGCCATGCAAAATACAGGGATAGGTTCACTTAAAAAGAAATGTTGCTGATTACATTGTGAATGTGAGGTGGTAGGTGGGAAACAGGTGCTGAGCAGGTGCAGCAGATACAGGCTGGATGTGGTCAGAAATCTCTCCGCTCTGGGATACATTCCTGGCAGGGATGTCAACCTCACTGACCTGGAGCAGGAAGGTTGTGTGGACGGATGGAGCTACAGCAAAGAAGTCTACCAATCCACCGTAGTCTCGGAGGTGAACGTACATCTATTTGTTAGTCTTGGCTTTGCCATAGTATAGAGGTAACATCAGTTATAGAAAAATGCACTGGTATCAACGGCTGTAGTTATAGAACCAGCAGTCACTGCACTATAATTAGTCATTAAACTTAAGTGCAACACATCATATACTAAAATTATGAAAACTGAGAAGCAGCACATTTTACTTGTAGATGTCTCAGTGAGTATGTTAATAATATGTCGGTCATGCTTTTTAGGGGGACCATAGTTATAAGCCATTCATATTGCTTTATGACAATACTTGATACAGATTTGACTTATAATGAAAAGAGAAGGTCATGAGTCTTCTGGATGCTCTTGACTAGTTGTGAACTAGAGGTTGGCAGATGGGGCTAATAACACTTCATAACTCTCAATATTTATCTATATACATTAAAAAAATCAGCCAAAGTAATTGTAAAAAATTAAGAGCATCCAAAAGACCCTATAATGTTTTAAGACTGTTGGGACTGTGCATCAGAAACCATTATAAATTAGCTGTAATTCACTTGTCCCATAATGGACTTTAGATACAGTCTTCATTATAAAGCTAAAATATAGCATACCATTGTTCGCATTGCTGAGCAGACACAAACTTTTTGTTGTGCAGAAGCAAATATTCCACAAAATAGCATGATCTAACATTCACTCATCATCCCAACATTTGTTAAGGCTAAAAGAGTCAAAATTGTAATCAGGTGGCCAGAAACGTGACTCCAAATGAAGGCAAATCATAGTGAAGCATTAATATGGTGGTGACCAAGAATTTATTGCAGCAGTTTGTTTATGATCATAACATTGATATGGATTCTCCCACTCATTGTATTAAATTGTTTGGTATTTTGTACATGGCTGCTCAAGTTTGACCTGGTGTGCAGTGAGCAGTGGAAGCAGCCGTTCACCTCCACAGTTTACTTCCTGGGAGTACTTTTTGGATCCTTCTTCTCAGGACAGCTCTCAGACAGGTCGCAAAAACACGATCACACAATAATATAATTTATATTGTATTTGTACTCTTAAAAAAATGTAATTGTTACTTGCATTTACTATAGGTTTGGAAGGAAGCCTGTTCTCTTTGCAACCATGGCAATTCAAACGGTTTTTACCTTTGCTGAAATCTTTTCACCGTCTTGGATAGTGTTCTGTACCATCCTCTTCATCAGTGGTTTGGGACAGATCTCCAACTATGTATCTGCTTTTGTGCTGGGTAAATGTGAACATTTCATGCTCAAGTAACAACAAATCTTATCTTAGACAAGCCTGAAATTTGGTCTTGGTGGTTTCTAACTTGCTGTCACTGACTTCTCTGTCGTGCATTTCCTTTTTTGTGCAGGCACTGAAGTCTTGACTGGCAATGTGCGGGTCTTGTTCTCATCCATGGGTGTGTGTCTGGGCTTTGCTTTTGGCTACATGATACTGCCAGTCTTTGCTTACTTTCTAAGAGACTGGAAATCTCTCCTGCTGGCTTTGTCTGTGCCTGGTCTGGCCTACCTCCCCCTCTGGTGGTAGGTTGTACTAATAACAATTACATGTATTCATGGTGAGTTTGCATTACTGTGCACTGTAAATGTCATGATTATGCTCTGTCAGGGGACAAAAAAGATTATATGGCTCTTTCATTAGAGAAATAATATCAGTTCTATTCATTCCCACTGTTGCCCTTGTCTTTTAGCCTTTTTAGCCTCTGTGTTTCTGTGTTGAATACCGAGTCAGGTTCATCCCAGAGTCTCCTCGGTGGCTGCTCTCTCAGGGACGGGTGGAGGAAGCAGAAAGCATCGTGCGAAATGCTGCTAGGAAGAACAAAGTCGAGGCTCCACAGGTCATCTTCAAAGATTGGGGCATTCATGTAAGTCTGCTTTGACATAAATAATGCACAATCATATACAGGAGCGGGCGTGTGCTCAAAGACACAGTCTTGGGGGCAACATATCTGGATATCTGTACCAGATGTCATCCACAAGAATGTAAGTCCAGTGCATGGTGGTTCGACAGACTGAGGTGTTGTATCTTAGCAGGCTGATGAGACAAAAACACACCTAAAGGAACAACACAATGTCTTCAACCTGCTGAGGACGAGAAACATCAGAAACACAACTGTCATTCTGTGTCTGCTGTGGTGAGTCTCAATTCTGAACGTTTAAGTCACCAAACACAATTTTAATGTAGCTATTATTAATAGCTGATATCACATTATTTAGTGGGCTGCCAATGGACACTTATTAACGATCAGTGCCTTGCTCTACAAATTAATATTTGTAGTGTTGTTATTTGTGCGGTGTCATACAAACACCTCACCATAATTTGATCCAACACCATGCCAGCACACACTACATCTTAAAATTTACCAGTGTTGGTGTACAGGTGGTGCAAAGGCAGTATTGTGGCTAATGCTGAGAATTTGACTTCTGGAGGTAAAGACTTGGAGATGGGTTATGTGTTTACAGGTGAGAGCCCAGTGAGGGTTTAAGTCCTTGTTACTGCATTTGCAAGTCAGTAACTCAGTAAAACACTATTAAGTACAGTATTACAAGCATGCAGTTAGTTGAGGTTTGAATTATGTACACATAAAATGGGTATGTATGAGATATGAGCACCGAAAAGCACTCGCACAGGTACATGCTGGGTTTTTTTCAGGTTTCCAATATAAAATCACCACTGTCTCTATCTCTGTTTTCCTAGGTTCACTCTGAGCACTGGATACTTTGGCCTGTCCCTGAATACATCCCGACTTCATGCTAATCCTTATATCAGCTGCTTCCTCTCAGCGGCTGTGGAGGTTCCAGCATACATTTTCAGCTGGCTGGCTCTGAGATACATTCAGCGACGAGTGTCCATCATCTGTGTCTTGCTCATTGGAGCAGTGTCACTGTTTTTCATCCAACTGGTGCCTCAAAGTAAGCAACGTGACACGTCACATTACTCAAAGTGACTATTTTCAGACCTTAAAAGAGGACTCCACAGATTTAACATTGCACTGCTGTAAAACTCCACGCGCAGATTGACAGATTGTTAAGACTACAAGGAGGACTTCAGGTGGCAGATAAAATGAAGTGATGGCAGGGGTAAAAAATCTCTAAACATGCCTTTCAGGTTTATCAGCTCTGTCTGTTGCTCTGGAGATGCTGGGTAAATTTGGTATCACCACTGGTACAGCCCTGATGTTTGCCTACACGGCAGAGCTTTACCCAACGGTGCTCAGGAACACGGCGACGGGGACATGCACTACTGTCTCCAGAGTGGGCAGCTGCATTGCACCTTTTCTCTTACAGCTGAGTGAGTAAACTCGTCTTGTTTAAGCTGGAGTTACCATGGCACAAGGACAGATTTTAGTGTATACGCCTCTGATTTCACCTATGTATAGTATATTTAATTTGTAATGCTGTTGAACTGTAAATGCTTACCTACATCATTATTTTCCTCTTTCTTCCAACAGGTCTATATTTCAAGTACCTGCCTCACATTATTCTGGGCACTCTGGCTGTAGTGTCTGCCTTTGCCACTCTATTCCTTCCAGAAAGTTTTCGTCGCCCTCTACCTGAAACTATTCAACAGATGCATAAGGGAGAAAGGTTGGTTTTCAAGGAATGCATACATCTTTGTAAACACCTTCTACTGTGGGTTAATATTAATCACCTGTCCTGAGATATCAACCATGAAAAAGTCTATAATTATTGTCATAGCCCAGAGTCTGCAACTTTAGGTTCATCTAAGGAGTTTTACTACACGCAGGATATGTCCAGCAACGTCCTTATAAAGCAGGAAGATCCTTTGAAATCTCAGCCTTGGTCCTTTCTCTCAAAGACCATGGATCATTTTAAGCAAATTGATTGTGTCCCACAGATAAGACTGTAGGTGTGAATGCATTTTATATTACAGTATCTGGACCATTGCTGGAAAAGGTATAAAACTAGATCACATTTTAAGGAAACATAGTAACTAATTTAAGAATGAAGTGATTATCATCAGAACATTTTTTTATGCAATGATAGTTGTCTCTCCTTCAATAAAGAACTGCTGTCACCAGAGCAGAGCAAATCACTCCATTATTGTGCTGAAAGATTGACAAGAAAATAGCAACAAAAACATTTCACAGAGTATTCTTTTAATATAACCACCATAACTAATCCCTGTCATCATTATCATCAGCATGACTCAGAGTGCAAGAATGGTTGCATGACGATGAAAATCATGCTGGTATAAAACAAAATATTCAAATATTGCATCTTCTTTTAGTTCACCTCTATGCTGAACATAACACCAAGTGATGTTTTGTATGTTTTTGTTTTGTCCCAACAGAATAAAGTGCCCGTTCATCACTTGCAAAGAACATTCAAAACCAGTGGAGCTTAACAAAACTACACGCTGATTGTCAAAAACATCACTTATAGGGATGAGTTATTATAAATATTGTTACCAATGATCAGCCCTGATTAGAAAAGGTCAATCAGTGGATTTAATCACATTACAGACACACATACTTCCTGTTAGAAGTGGGGGGAAAAAGAATTGATGCTTGGTTTACACATGAACATTTGTCTATTTTCGAGTAAATTACATTGTGCTTGATTTCAAATTATAAAGATTTACATGACATATTCACCAGACACTGAAATATAAGTTTAAAGTAGCTAAAGATGCAGTTTTACCATAAAACCCATAATACATGACCACTGGTTGTGATTAAATTATATCAGAATATTAGAAATGTTTTATGTTTTTTATACTTTTAACAACAACAATTCATTGGGGGCTATACAATTTGACTTCACAGTATTTTGATATCGTCACAGAGAAAACATTACTCAAGATGTGTGCAGATATTTTAAGACGCTGTTATATTATCAGAATAACTACAAAGACATGATGTGTGTCCAGTTATTCGCCTCACACTGGATATTGGTGTTACTCCTTCTTCAAGGGACAACTGGAGACTTCACTTCGTTTTCCTTCTCCTCAGTGCGTGTGCGCATATAGGGGGTCTTCCTACAACATCTAGTTAAAAAAACAACACCACAGTAACACAGTTAATGATGAACTTCAGCCACATTAGCAGGTAACCAAAGCATCTCCTGTTGGGCCCAAAAGAGGAGGCAAAGCTTTTTTTTCCCTTTTTCTATTTTAAATGTATCAGATGCCCTGTTTGCTGTTAAATACTGACAGAGGGGCTAAATTACTGTGTGACACCATTCCTAATTAAAAATATATATATATATTTCTGATAAGGTACAACATGTATTATGATTAAAATGTCTGTTTAATGTAATATTGATGTAGTGTGTATGATTTATAGTATATTTCACATCAATTAAATATTCATACTTTTGCTTTGTTTTTTTTGACAAGTCTAAGGATTGTTGGCACTGTTATTTCTGGATCTGTTTAAAGGACCAGTTCAAAATTCAGATGGGAAGTTGTATAAACCTCACTGCATATGTCCGTTAAATTTGAAGCTTAGTGTGGTACAAAGATCTTTTAGCTCTATTAAAAGGCGTCAAAATCAGATTAACATAAAAATCTTGTTAGATGAATCCGTACAAAAGCTGAAGTGGAAAAATGGCAGACAGCGAAGAAGCGCATATTTAAAACAGTCAAACTTCATATGTGTTTTTTGCCTTTGTTTTATTGTGTATAATTGTGGATATTGTAAAATAGTATTTATTTGCAACTAGCTACAACAAACATCCCTGGTGACTGTAGGTCAAATGATCTGGGAAAGCAGAGTTTCTTATTTACGAAATTCCACTTCCTCACCTTCTTATGGCCTGCTGAGCTTGAATGCGAAACAGTCAAAGGTCAGACTTTTTTTGTGTGCGTGAACATGCAGTTAAGTTAATCTTTTAAAGCTGACACCCACACAGGCGCTTTGGCAAATGTTCTGACATTTGTTTCATCTTGTAGAACATGTACATTAATTTCTTTTGGCTTTTGTCCAACGCAAGATACAAATGAGCTCCATGGTTTACTAATAATGTGGTATTTTGAAAAAGTAGCGCTGAAGGATGGAAAATGTGGTAAAAACAAAAAAAATGATTGATAAATTATGAAAAATTGATATTTAAAAAAAATCCAGATTCTAATCAAGTGAAATGGCTAAATTCGCTATATAATAATAACGCTGGTCCTCAGGAAACAGGGAGGGGTGGTCTTACCCAGGGAAGTGCTGCATGTGAGTGATGGTGTCAGGCAGAGGCATTCCATAGCTCTCAGGCAGCAGGAGGCTCAGCAACCCAAACAGAGTGGTCAGGCTTCCCATGAGGATGTAAGGCAGTGAAACCGAATAGCTTCCTGTGGCAACACATCAAAGAATAAGACAGTGAAAAGCAACCCTGGCGAGAATGGTAGTGCAGAGCAGTTAGAGGCAAAAAGACAAAAGATGGAAGGAGCAGCTTGAGGTGGCTGCACCAGCTTAAATCTCCTCCACTAAATCTTAAAAGGAGCATCTAAATTTTAACTGAAAGCTTCGGGATTTTCCGCAGGCTGGTCTTTCCCATCTGACCAGTGTTCGAGCCTGCTTTTTCACATTTGTTTAAGAGAGTTCTTTTTTTTTTGTTTTGTTTTGTTTTTTAATGTCTGATGAGGCACCAGTGTCTTATTACCCTCGTGTTTGTAGCAGAGTCTGTGTGGAGAGTAACTGCCTGTCTTCATGGCAAAAATTGTATTTCTACTCAAGCGTGGGAAAATTTTAGTCGTGACAGTTCAGATACATAACCCCATCAGTTCAAAGTTTGTGCTAACCAGAGGTATCATCTACGTACGGACGGTTGGACGAACTTTAAATGTTAAATTTTCTTTTTAGCATTCTGTTTGAGTTTTCACTGTGTACAAAAACTGTGGGCAAATGAACACCACAGATTCATCCTGCTGTTGGATGTTTAAGTTCGAATGTGAGCATTGAAAGAAAAACCGAAAAAAGATGAGACTGAAAACTTGAATTGTTGCACTAAATTAGAAGTAAGAAAAATAACATCAAATGGCATGTTATTATGATCGCTCATTATCTGAGCTGTGAGGAGCACTGGCAGCCAGCTAAAATGGCTGTCTCAGCTTGCTCTCCCTGTGTCTGTGCAAGTTACATGAACTGGAAACTAAATTGCCTGTGCTGGAGCAGCAGGTCTCCCGCAAAGCATGCACAATATGCTCCAGCTCCCCACTACCCGGAATAAAATAAGTTATTTACAGTAAACAAAATTTACAGTTTACAGTAAACAAATGAAAGGTCATATCACACCTTAAAGTTCATTATGTAGTTTTTTTTATATATGTATATATGTTCCAGTCAAACTGTACCAGAAATAATGCCATGATGCTTAATGATGCTTAACCTAAGTATTTTTGACTTGTCCTAAATATCTTTTACTCACTCGTAAGAGATGCTGTGTTTCAAAATGGATTCACCAAGATGTTTTAATCGAATAATCTGTAAGTTGCTCATTTCAGTCAGATGGAGGGCATCTATTCATGAGGAGGTGTGTACAAGATTTGATCATTCACAAAAACAACACACAATAAAATAATAGTTTTCCACCACAGAGCTTGCTGTCAGAAATCAGCAGTATAATAAGTCAACAAGTTTAGCAGTGTTGTTAGGTACACAAGGGAACCCAAAACAACAATGTGTTGTCAGAGCAGCGCTGTGCTGTGACGGATATATAGAGTGAAACAGAGGATGATGCTGGTCAGAGGCCTGCATTAAGACCATGAAGCACCAATAACTAAATATACTGAACTGTATAACCTGTTCTGTCAAAATATGCCAGTAAAAGCTATGAAATCTAAAAACCTTATCAGTAAATTGTAAAGTTATGATGATGATACCATGAACAAAATACAAATATTGCATTAAATTTGTCTAAGTGATATACCTAGGTGATAATTCATTTCAGTATCTCATTAAATCTAAATGTATTGTTTATTTTTTCTTTCTTCTGAAAACAGGAGAGGAAAAAAGTTTTGCAGGAAAAGAAAAAAAAGCTTTTGGGCATTTTCACAGCTTACATTTAGTTTTTCCTGTTTTCAAAACCACAGGAGCCTTAAGCGCACCACTTCCCCCTGTTTTAAATGGGATTTGAAGCATTTACATTTTCTTCCATAGTCTTAACCTCTGTGGCTAAAATTAGTATTACTACAACAAATTAAAGATTATCCTATTTTTGTTTTTTTTTAACCAATCAAAACTATTTCTCATCTGTTTTCACAGACGACAAAAATTGTAAAAATTATGCTAAAATAACTTTTATCCCACCTGGTTCCCAAAACACTGTTTTCCACCTGTTTTTAAGTCATGAACACAGGAGTGGTTTTCTCACTTGCCTCTCAGGGCTGCCGTAGATCACTTGTAATCACTTGCACACTACTTAAGAACAAATCCATCGGTTGCTTGTTCATGCTTCAGAAAAGAGGAAACGCTGGACATACAGGATGCTCATCCAAATATTTCTAAGCAGTTCTTACTTAACCCAGCAGTTCGATAAGATGTGTGATGAACTTACTTAAGTAAATGAAGTATGGGGCAATGATGCTGCCTATTCTGGAGGCCATGGAGCAGGTGCCCACTGCTGTATTCCTCAATACTGTTGGGTAGAGCTCAGCTGTGTACGCGTAAATGATGGAAAATGCTATCGTCACTGCAAACTTCCCCATCATCTCGAGTGTTATGGATAGATAAACCTGGTCTGGAGGAAACAGCATTAGATTGTAAAAGGTTATTAGTTATCAAATGAAATAATCTGAACATTTAAACAAACTCTGGACTGAAATAAGAATGGTTAAATTGTATATCTGGATTTGTCTCTGCTTAAAAAGTTGTGTTAAAAAGTCTCCAGCTAAAGTGACATACTTGCTGGTATGAGCTGTATGAGCAGTAGAAACAGCCCTCCCAAAAAGAGGGTTGAGGAAAGAGTCAGGCGCCTGGAACACCAGCGAAACATGACCCACGACAAGATGTAGGCCGGTATCTCCACCAAGGCTGACAGGAAGCAGTTGAAGTACACATTTCCGTGAAGGTTACCCGTGTTGAGGGAAAGAGCAAAGTAGGCGATGGTCACGGTGTTCCTGTGGAGACAATTGGTTCGTGTAAATGGAGAGGGGCCAGCGCTCACACTTGGGCACCTGAAACTGCATCTTTCCTTTCCTGTCATAGAAGGACAACATGGTTGGGTAAATGTGAAAAGCCAGACTGGATGTTCACAGAAAACCCTCCGATAATGCTGTCACAGCGGCTGTCGACAACAACACTTCACACACTTACCGCCTCTGGTAAGTGTGTGAAGTGTTGTGTCCTAATAACATTTCAAAAGTTCAATTTGCATTAGCTGCTAGAGAGACAGAAATTTCCCACTGGAGTCAGAGCAAAACTGAGTAAGATGGACAGTGAATATTACTAATGTTAAGAATTGAACATTACCCTACTATGCATCTCCTGTAATGAGTGATTAACCACCTCCTAACAAGTCTGCAGCTTAAATGTGTTTGTTTCAATATTATGTTCACAATCCCACAAACCTCTTACATTTTTGGGGGACATCTTTAAGAAGTAGTGCAGAGAATACAAGGAGACTATGAAACGTTGATATATGGACGTAGAGGATGCGACATTCGCAGAAGAGGCAGAAAAGTCACTATTTACTAGAGAGATTTAAAAGGTATGAGTGCTACATTAAAAAAAGTTAGCTGTGATCAAAAGCATTAGATCAGAAGAAAAGAAACATTTGGTTTTTGCATCCTTTATTTTCTTTAACGATATGAAGTCCTTGGCAGGCAAGTTCAAGCATATCCACCTACTGTAATTAGCACACTTTTTTTTTCCTGCCAGAATAAATGGAACTGTTTCTAAATCAAACAACTCAGAAAGGAAGCGAGCACAGGAAAAATACAGGCATACTGTGCAGTTACATAAAACCCGATTTTGCAGGCTTCACAGCACCTGACAGGTCATTATTTGTTGTTAGTGAAATGGGATGACAGGAGGTCGAAGGTGATGCATGAACGGGCTGAATGTGTGTGTCAAAGCATAACGGCCGCGCTGTATGCCTGCGTGTGTGCTTAGGTGTGTGTATTTGTGCGCGCAGGGAGGGTCGCTGTGCTGAATGCGGAGATCAGGCGGGACAGCGGGGGACTCACCAGACCAGCCACAGCGTGACGGATATCCAGCGGATGTTTCGGGAACGGAGCAGGTCACAGATGTTGTGGGCCTTCCTCATCTCAGATTGAAGTTCTTTCTGCGAGGCGGCAGAGCACGTGGAACAACAAACACTTAGCAGGCAGAGCCATTGGCCTGGAAATCATTTCATTAGAGCAAAGCTTGTGAATGCATGCTGAGTGCCCACATGTTCACATACAGTACCCAAACACCAGGATTGATGCAGGCAAAAGTTCAACATGCAAGTAAAAATCAAGGGGGCAAAGAGGGAATGAAAAAGTAATCTTCTTGCAGATATAGTGGAATCAGAGTTCACTGTAAAATGTGCCGCTCGACATCTACTTTTGGCCACAAATCTTTAAAAACAAATAAAACTGATTCTTAGGGACATCATTTATGTAAAAATTACTATCTGTCAATAAATCATTTGAAATTTTTTTTTATCGCTTTCAATGTAGCCTCAAAAATCCACAAACAGGCAAATAGCATGAGAAAAATCTTTACTTCTTTCATGCATTAAATTGACTGCTTTCACACAGCACGTTACTCAGTGCAACTTGTAGTGAGCTTTTTTTTTTTTACTAGACAGTAAACCACATATTCAGCAAACAACATTACAAAAATGCTGCCAGAGAGAGAAAATATTACCAACCACACACAGAGTGGTGAATTAATACATTATTACAAACTCTCCTCCAGTCTGCTGCCACTCTCCAACAGTGAGCAAAAGGTTAAAAAAAATAGGTTAGCTGTACAAATTACAATGTTCTTTTGGCTTTACTGTACGACTATAAATGTCTCCATATAACAGTATTGCAACATTTATGACATCCAATCAGTGTAGAAACACACAGTAAATTGTGTAGCATGTCTGTGATATCTCTAAGTTTCATTTATCATTCACAGTTTATTTAACAACCAACACTTTCTGTGCAAAGGGTCGACTGTCTGTCTTTCAAGGAAGAGGAAAACATGCGTCTACACAGATGAAGGGTCAGGAATGTGGGAGATGGGTTTGTGGAGGAAAGTTCAAAGAGTTCAAAGGTCATGTGAGAAGATGATGGTGGGTGGAATAATGAAATGCAAAGAAAGGTGTCTGTTTTAAACCAAACTTATCGTAAAGTTAAAGAATACATTTACATGCAGTAAAACAAACCATTACAACAAACAAGAGCTAAATCTTAGTAAATGATAAATCAGCTGCCACTCACACTAGTGGGTTACCCATGTGTAGAATAGTAAACCCTATAAGTACGAAATTCCCCATCCAGGGTATAAACATGGCAGGGATTGTATGTAATCTGGTTAATGGGTTAGCTATGAGGGTTATAGGGTCAAGAAAGTTTTTACACAAGAATAACATTGCTTCAATTCTGACTCTTTCAGCACAATGTTGATTAAAATGAATGAACAACAAATGTCCTATTTCTTTTTCTGTGCTGAAATGATAGCTCGTCCTCCTGCCAAGACACTAGACCAATGAAGATTTTGATGGAGCAAGATACGGAAAATCAAGACATCCTCTTCAAGCAGGTGCGCTGAGACACAGTTTCAAGGGAAGGCAAGTAACTTCAGAGCTTAAGTCACATTTAAGGCGTATTTGCCATCATAAATGTGTGTCAACAGAGTCATGTGTCACAGTGTTGTGTAGTATAAAATACTTCCACAGTGAACTAAACCCTGAGAAGCAGTTGCTGAAAGTTATCTGAAAAAAAGTGATTTAATTCCTTCCCCTCCCTGGTCAACTAAACAACTTATGCATTGACTGTATTGGCAAGCCTGTGAGTATTCTCATTCATCCAGTCAAAGTTATCTCAAGGAAATTCAATGAATGCAACTGGACTTGGTTATGTCTTTGAAGACGTTTCACCTCTCATCCAAGAGGCTTCATGCTCATGCTCGTCTGACAAGGCTGGGACTAGTCAATTCAATTTCCGATTCAATTTCAATTCAATTTCCTTGCGAACACTGACTATATTGTGCACCAGATCTGGCAGAGTGTCATGGGAATGCCTGGCCCATGAATGTTAATGCACATACGGAAGTCCATTTCTTGGTGAGGTCTCACCTGACTGGAATCAAAGATGACCGCCGGAGCCTCAATTCTGTTCCTCTTAGCAGCAGCTCTTATTATGGCTTCAGCCTCTTTCACTCTTCCCTGAGACAGCAGCCACCGGGGAGACTCTGGGATGTACCTGCCTCATTACAAAAGAGAGATGGCACACAGAGAGACGGACAGAGGTTCAGTCACCTGAAAAGTACTTTACATTAAATGTACTATTGATGTTTTTCTTTTCCCTCAGTTTGATTCCTGGTAATGCTCAAACAAGTGCCCCTTTAAATATAAAACCTACTAAGCACGACATGTAAAGCCTTCATAAAGCTGCTGCAGGCTGTTAAAGATATCAGACTTACAATACTTGGCCAATCACCCCACCCTTATCAAGTAATAGGAAACATTTGCAGGTAATAATTTGAAAACTCAACTTATCAACTCATCGTTATGTAAAAAAAAAGTCCCTCACAAGCTTCAGGAGATCAACAGTGCATCTTGAAAATATCCCCAAAATATTCAGGAAGACCTGCAAAAATTCACACTTAAGAGCCTGGAAACATTTAATTTTTTTACATATTTTTAAACTATTATTTAAAAAATCAGTTCTCTAAAGATGCCAAAATATTAATTACCTATGAATAATCATGTCAACTCTAAAATAGTGCAAAACTGTTTATTTGATTGACCACATATGTAACATTAACTATCACCCAGACAGACAAACACACACCTACTCACCACCACATCGGCACAAAGAGGAAGCCAGGCAGGGTGAGGCCGAGGAGGAGTGACCTCCAGTCTCTGATGAAGTAAGCAAACAGTGGCAACAGTATGTAGCCCGCAGCGAAGAACAGATTCACACCCGCGGTGGAGAAAATCGTCCGAGCACGTGGACCTAATAACTCTGTTCCTGAGCACAAGGGAAAAAGAGGGATTCAAAACAGAAACAAAAGCCACCATGTTTGGCATTACCTCAAACAAGTTGGTGACCAAATACATCTGAGAATCGGTGAACAGGAGTGAAGAAAAGTACCTAGTACAAACGCAGCCACGTAATTTGAGATCTGTGCCATCCCTATGATAAAGAACAAGGCGCAGAACGAGCCCCAGGATGGAGAGAAGACCTGGATGAGCGTGAAGAGCGTGTGGGCCGCCAGGGTAACAAACAGCAATGTTTTTCTCCCATACCTGAAAATGAAACAAAGCACAGGGGAGCGATCGCGTAAGGATGCTGTGCAGACGGGAGCTCGACTAAAGCTGACCTACATAGACTACAATGTGTGGTTCACCCTCAGTGCTCTCTAATAATAAGCCTACTGTTAAATTAATTTGCAACTAAAGAAAGTCAAACATTTAGCAGCGAAAGAGCCAGATGTAATTCTCAGTTGAGAGTTGAAATATGACCGGAGAAAAAACACGAGTGACCATTTTTTACATGCATCAGGTAGCCAAAAACATGACAACAACAGTACAATAATGTCTGCTGGAGGTGTAAGTACAGTGGGTGCTTAGCTGCTAGCCATATTAACTACATAATTTTAGATCTGTCTCCTCAATAAAAGACAAAAATCAATTCATGCGGAGTAGCTACTTTACAGCTTTAGAATAGCACATCTATACCTGTATTAGACTCGCAAAAGGCGAAAATTGTGTTGAAATCAATGCAACAGAACGGTGAAGAGAAATCTTTTTTTTTTTTCTTGTGCTCTTCCTCCTTGTCAAAACCTTGCGCCTATGTTACCCATAATGCATCTCACCGCTGAACAGTTACGTTGGAGATTCGGGTGGGTGAGCTTCTTTCTTCTTCTTTCACACTAACAGCTCTTTTATAGTCTTCTGCCCCACCTGACTCGGACTCAAGTGAAGTCACTCGAGGCCATTTACCCGATTTTGCTCAGAAGGTGTTATTCAACGGTTGTTTTTTCACATATGTGCTAAAACTCCCTGATTCAAGTAAACAGATTTTGACGTTTGCAATCATTGACGTTGACATTCCCCTTGAATGTGATTAGAGACGCAGTACCACAATATGAGCGCACTTCTGTCACATCTCTTCCTCAATCTAAGTAACAGTCGGTTTAAGTGCCTGATGGTGTGAAATCGTGCTTCTACCTCTACTTCCACTGAAAACAATGCAAAGAAAGCCCTTGCTGTGCACACTGCCAGCCATCCACATTGTTACTTGTGTTGACAATCATTAATGATTTATTCACCTAACAGTGAGAAAGACTTCGGGGGTTGAAGGGTAAAAAGAGGACAAAGGAAGAGGACAGACTGATCACATGCATGGATTTTTTTTTTGTTTGTCTGTATACGCAGAAAACCATTTACAGCCTCGAGTGAAGTGAAGATTTTGAAAACAAACTAAATTTCATCTGTCGTTCATGACCTGTCAGAGATCTGTCCTGAAATGAAGGAGCCGGCGAGGACTCCAAAGAAGAAGAGAGAGGAAGTCAGCGGCTTCTTCCACTTGTTATCACACACCAGGTCCCACTGCAAAACACACACGCACACACACACAGTGTCAAGTGTCAAATTTTGACGTTTCTCAGCACAGAAGACAGTCCACAAGGTACCACAGAAATCATCATCATCATCATATTTTGTCCAAGTTATAATATGAATCTGTTTTTATCAATGCTGCTGTCTCATAAACTCTGTGGAGAAGAGCCACAACAAACTTGGGGCTTTTCCACCTCTGCCTGTGAACTTT
>JAOXYL010000078.1:16363171-16375314 GCA_028564955.1 Terapon puta
TTATGTTTAACAAAAGGAGACTTTTGTTTACTGTGTTATTTCCTGCGAGTGCTAAGTCTGCTTTGCATACAAAAAATTAAAAAAAAAATGTTTTAATGGTTTTGCAGTAAGTTACCTGATCAAAAGTCATGTGGCATGATATCAACATTTCAGTTGGCTGTTGCATTAACCTGGTTGTTAAAAATAAGCAGTCTAATGCAAGAAACAACTCCCACAAAGCTTCCTCTGTCGTGCAGGGAGGTGTGCAAAAAATGAAGCCGGTTACATGCAGTCAGCCTTTGGTTAGCTCTGTACTGCAACACAATGGAACTCAAATGAAACTATGTGGGAAAAGTACTGACAGTATTTGAGCAGGCAGGAATTGTAAAGAGAACTATAGATGTACAGCAGTTCCCTTATCTTGAGAGAAAAAGTAATAAAGCCCATTTCCAACACTTGAATTGAATTTATATAGATAATATTTTACAACAAATTGGATTTTTTAAGGGGTTGGAGGTTTGGACAGGGTCACAATCATCATACTTTCTAAATGCACCGTGTCTATGAATCACTGTCAGTAACATGTCAGTATTCTTTCTTCCGCTTCAGGTTTGGGAGGAAGAAGGTCGTCTTCATTTCTCTTGCATCTCAGTGTGTCTCAGTCCTGCTTCAGTCCTTCTCTCAGTCATGGAAGATGTTTTGCATCATGTTCCTCTTTGTTGGAGCCTCCCAGGTTTCCATCTATATCTCCGCATTTGTACTAGGTATGGAATGTAAACTCTTTATCCTTTGTTGTGCAGAAATTCTTACCATCTGCAACAAAAAGATTCAACACCTTTTACCTGTTAACTGTTTTCAGTCTACTGCTCATCTCTAACACTTGCATTTTATTTTAACTTGAACAGGAACAGAGCTGTTGAGCAAAACTATGCGAGTGGTCTTCACAACTCTGGGGGCCTTTCTTTTCTATTGCATCGGGTACATGACACTACCCTGGATTGCATATGGCATCAGGGAATGGAGGACACTTCTTGCTGTACTATCCACAACTGCCGTGGTCTACATCCCACTGTGGTGGTACGTTGCCCATAATACTTACTGATCCTTAAACTAATGACAAATAAGCCGTTTTGTTGACTTGAAACATACATTGATTGTGCAGGTTCATCCCAGAGTCTCCTCGGTGGCTGATCACTCAGGGACGATTGGAGGAGGCTGAGGCCATCGTGAGAGATGCTGCAAGAAAAAATAAAGTTGAGGCACCAGCAGTAATTTTTAAAGAGTCAGAGGTTAGTTGTCTTTTTCTTGCTCCTTTATATTTTAAGTAAAATATTTTTTCTATCCTTTATTGTGTTTAGAATGAAGCACTCTTTAGTAATTTCACAGCTATATAGCTAAAATGGCATATGTAATCTCATATCCTGTGTCAATTGTTCCCTGGCCCAAGGCATAACATTACTGTGTTCTTAATGTTAATGAGATCTTCTATGTGCAAAACATTGTCATGAAAATTCTCTTGTTTGCACTGGTTTTAGCTGCAGACGATGCCTTCCAACAGGACGTATACCATGCTCGATATTCTGAAATCCAAGAACATCAGATGCATCACACTGATGTGTCTCCTTTTGTGGTGAGTGGTTAGCTTTTTCCTCATTTTGAACTGAAGTGAAATAATGATTGATGTTAACTTATGATATTTTCTTTTTTTCAATTTTTTGCAGGATGGCAATAAATATTGGTTATTTTGGGTTATCCCTGAACACCTCCAATCTCAGTGGGAACCCCTTCATGAATTGTTTTTTGTCCGCCACTACGGAGGTCCCTGCCTACGTCGTTTCTACTTGGCTGCTCAGGAAATGCCCAAGAAGAGCTCTTCTGACATCGTTCCTCGCACTTGGAGGAGGACTTCTCCTTCTCATCCAGTTCATCCCTGATAGTGAGACTCTTTTGTTTTGTAAAACTACACTCTCTCATTTCCCTTAGTCGTATTGAGCCATGCAGATGTTTTGTCTTTGGGACTATTTTTTCATGGTATAAAGTTTCAAGAAAAGTTCACAGTGAGGCCTGTATTATATGCCTGTATGCAGAGTAACAGGAACAGTAAAAGACATCCCCCTATTGATTTTTTACAATGGTATGACAAATCTCTGGAAGGTGATGCACAAATCTTTGCCAAAACATCTGCATAGCTGAATATGACTACTGGGAGGTGAAGTGATGTGTTTGTTGTATACAAATGTTTGAATGTTTGGTTGAACAGACTCTTTAAAGCCAGCTGAAAACTACTTAACATTGTGGCAGGATTTGTATCAAGAAACACATTCCACGTCTTTGTGACCTTTGCCAAGTCATAAATCTCTTTCTCACTTTTTTCCCCCTCATCTTTTCATTCTTTCCGAGAGAGAGATTATGTTTAACCTATAGTGCAATGTATAGCTTGTCATAACTTGCCTGGGAGATTGTTATCGAGAGTTTATGTAAGAGAACACATGCTGCTGGTGGTGTAAGTCAGCTCTTAGAAGTTACACATGATCGCTGATTGAGCAACAGACAGACTTTCCAAGAAGTGTACGTAAAGTGTGATACGGTGCTGCTTACACATTAGACGAAGTGCAACGTGAGGTAGGCAAGTCAACCCTTCCACCATCACCCACATGACCCCCTTGCTTGCAAAGTTAACTTTCCTCATGAGCACATTATGGTTGCCTGTACATGTGAAACGCACCTGACAAATACAATAAAGGCTTACTGTATATACTGTATATACTGTACATAATACACTGTCATACCCATCTACCTCTGCACATAAGCTATCCATATATATCACAGCACTCTCACCACTCTGTTGCACCCTATAGTTATACTTGTATACACTAATTTCCCTGTGCACATATACCAGGCCAATGAAGCTGATTCTGATTTGTCTACATCACTATTTTAGCGAAGCTCAAAATTTCCCCTCTCTCTCCTCAGCCCTTCAGTATGTCGCTCTGGCGCTGGAAATGACTGGGAAGTTCGGCTTCACCATGGCCTTCAGCATCGTCTACATCTACACCGCCGAGATTTACCCCACTGTGCTCAGGAACGTTGGCATGGGAATGTGCTCCTCTGCTGCACGCATTGGCAGTATCACAGCTCCTTATGTCATCTACTTAGGTATGCAGATGCTGATTTTATAAATCTGTTGACATACTTCATGCCTCTAAAGAACAAAAAAAGAACAAATAGGAGTAGTTATGTTGGTTGTGTGTTAGATAATGAAATAAAATTTCATTTTCTTGTGAATAATTTTATTCCTTTGTTATTTACAGGCACCTATAATAAGGTTCTGCCATATATTCTCATGGGAAGTCTCACAATTGCCTCCTCTGTGGTGAACTTCTTCCTTCCGGAGACCTTCAATAGAGATCTTCCAGAAACGGTGGAGCAGATGCAAGAATGTCAGGGGTGAGTACCTATCTCTCAGGTTCAAATTATTACAACCTTGTTTAGTATGCACTTGAATGGACATGATAAACATCATCGCTGTCAGATAGGGAATGCAGCCCATTAAAGTGATTTTACTACTTGTGCTTGGAAAGATTATGATAAGATAGCCTTTATCTGTCTCACGTGGGGGCATAAACTTTAAAAGTAAGTATATGCCTAGTCTAGTCAAACTAAAACAGCACACTGAAGAAGACAAAAGAAGACAAGTAGAAATGAGAAACAGTGGTAGCTGTATGTATCTGTGCTTAATTTTCTCATGGTTACTTTCAATCTCAGGTTGTGCAGTGGAACCAAAAAGAAGAAATATGTAGAAAATGGAGGAAGTGGCAACTCACCCATTCAACGTGAGGCCAAAGCCAACGTGCAATCTCTTAATCCATAGTTTTCCTCAATGGCCTTCCTTTACTTTTAAGAACATCAGAGAGAAAGGCATGAATGGAGTTATCTGGAATCTGAAAGTAAAATCCCCAAAATGCACAGTGGGACCTAAAGGCCACAGCCATGAACTGTGAGCTTAAATCATTTTTTTTTTAAACTTTTTTTTTTACTGTTGATGCTTGCTAATTCAAGAACTTTTTTTAGAAATATTGCAAAGGAACATTTTTAGATTTTGACATTTTGTACAGAACTGAAATACCTGTCTGATTTGTCTCTAGTTTTTGTCACGCAATAAATGTGATTAAAATGATGAACTTATGAACTCTCCTCATACACAGCTTGAGTTGTTTTTCATCTTTTTAAAATAACAGAATGTGGTTGTCTATGTGCTACATCCCACACTTCCTTTCAGAGAGAAAAGAGGTTAATGAATAAAACTCTTTTCACTTGGCAATAGTTTAATCACATTATTAGAAAAATGAGACATGGCATGAGAAAAACAATACAAAACGCATGTCTGTAAATATATGGCTAGAACCAGCAGCCATACATGGCATAAAGGCAACAAAATCAATATGTATTTTTTATCAATTACAGGATGCACAATACAGTTTGTCTATTCTAATCAGGGAGAGCTTGCAAAGTATCAACCAGCAGAAGCGCACCATCCCTTCTGCTGCTGTGTGGAGGGTAATTAAATGTTTTCCGCTTGATGCACCTAAAAAATCAGGCTTCTTTGAAGTCCAGAAAAGGCAAATAAGTTAACACGAGGAGCTTTAAAAGGGTACAAGTGAGATCTTTTTAAGAGTAATATGGATTTCCAATCCGGTTGAAAAAGATGCTTTAATCAGATAACCACAAATATTGGTGGTCTCTGATCTTAGATTTTGAAACCAGTATAAACAATGTTTTCAAACTAAGACTATTTATATGCATTGCATGTGCTGCAGTTATCATCATTATTATTATTATTATTATTATTATTATTATTATTATTATTATTATTATTATTATTATTATTATTGAGTTATTAAACGAGCTGTCTACAGCATGTGATGCCTCACGATAAAAGAGGAAAATAATTTTTAAAAATCGCCTGCAGGTGACGTGACAATACGATTCCAGCCGGACTTTTGAAGTTCACCGTCTGTTTCCGGCGGAGGGATTACGCCGGCGCACGCGCACCGTTAAAAAAAAAATTCATTAGCGCACCGTTATGAAAGTCGGCAAACTATAAAACACGCACCTCCGCCTCACACCTCCGCAACGACTCATCTCAGCATCCCGACGGCGGAGATCAAGTTAAAGCGGACAAAGGAAGACGTGCTCAGGCCAAAAAGACACTCCAGGTATGGAATAAATTAAGTTTATATTGAACTGATATTTTAGAAGTTAGAAGTAAATAAGAAATATTTAATTATTTAATTTAAGGAGCGTTCAAGTATTGTTCTTTGCATCCTTTTTAAGTCAGAGAGGCTATTTTTCAAGTCTGGACTTTCACTGAAAAGACCCCCCTTGGTTAACTTGATATTTGAGGACCGCGTGCGAGGGGGAGGATGAGAGGGCCCAAGGTCTGGGAAAAGTTCAGACAAAAACAGTCGACAGAGAGGAAAGACGTACTTTTTATTGACCATTTACCAGATCTTCTGCAAACAGTAAATCAACTAAAGCAGGTAAGGACTGTGGCTATAAATGTGTTTAGAAGCTTGGGATGCGGCTGCGACTGAAGTTCAGAAAAGTCAGTCAAAGAATGGCCCTGAAGCCAATGGTTATTACAGTGCTGGTCTTTTAGCAGATATTGAGGTCGGTTGATGGATGGATAGAGGTAGAGTTTGACAAGCAATAGGAGGCAGATCTGGAGGAAACAATACGTGCGAAATAATACGTGAGAAATAAGACTGAATGAGGTCAGAATATTCAACAAAGGGTGTGTGGAAGCAGAGATAGCGTGCATCGATGCTCTTTCTGCTATGAATCGGGGCGGCTGTGAGATGCGGTTGACTTTCACGGAGCAGGCGGTGGAACAGCTTGGGAGTTGTGGATTCCAGTGGCAACATAGAAGGCCAAAAGAAAGAACCTGAAAGCATTTAATAACAACCTCAAAGCAAGGAATGCAAGAGTTTGTCACAACTTGAAGAAATGAAGAGGAGAAAAAAACGCGCTCCTATGGCAGTTGCACATGGCGTGCTCATTGTGACGATAAAGCATGCTCATCTGTCCAGATTTCATGGTTGTCAAATAAAGTTCCACAGATAAAAGCCTGAGCCCCAGGGAGCCTGCAAAAGCAAAGAGAACCAACCAGTTTTGTTGGAGAAGAGATTTTTGGACAGCACTAATGAAAAATTCTGTTGCACAACAGTGTCTTAAGTTCAGGTCTTGTGTAATGGACAAATTAGCCAAGAATGGTCATCGACTTAATCCAAACTAGATAAATCCCTAGCAGTGATTGGAGGCAGAGGTGCCATCAAGAACCTGCTGGTAATTAAGTCCATATAGAGCAGGCTTTCTCACTCTGTAACAAGGACTGGCTTGTGGTCAATCCTAGGAATGTTGTCAGACCAGAAAACTATTTCAACGGTCTCTTAAAGCTCCTGAAAACAGAGGGAGAAATCCTGGAAAAAAATGGAGCATCTTGGGGCAACTGAGAGGTTACAGAGACCAGAAAGAAAATTTGAAAGGAAATATGCTTCCACATGTTCCACAGATAAAGGCGCGAGTGTGCTATGTTATCTGTGGAGATGAAAAGAAGAAACTTTTTACAAGTGATTCAAGGACCTGAAGCTGGTTGAAAAGGTGAGTGCTGTAAATAAGCTCAGAGTTTATAAAAGGTTCTTGGGAAGTCATGAAGAGGATGATGAGTGTAGAGACACTTACCTGTGCATAAACTGAGACTGCAGCAGGGGGGACATATCATGCTAAGAGAGGAACCGGATAAAGGCATAACTTCTCTCAGAAATGGTAGAAAAATACTGGAAGGCTTTTACTACCATGGAACAATAACAAACTATGGGATCAGTCTGGACAGACCCAAGAGAATTCCACCTTGGATGACACAATCCTCAGCAATTTGGCTGTGTATAAGGAGGCAGATTCAGGACTTTTGGCACGTGGAGGAAGAATTCAGATCTTTAATGAAAAGACAGCAGTACCAATCCTACCAAACGAGGCATAGATATCCAGACTCATGTTTCAAGAAGCCCACAGAATAAAGGGGGTGGGTAAGGGCAAGGATACGTATCACGATACTTGAGTCACGATGCAATAAATTATTGCGATAATTGTGGTATTGCGATATATGGCGATATAATGTCATACCAATATTTTTTCCCACCCCTTGTCTTGAGTTTCCATGTAATGGTAATGGTATCTAAATATGTTTAGATTTAGATGGTGGGCTTCCTCTCTGCACTGACTGCAGCGCAGCACTTCTGTGAGACTGACCGCCTTGTCGATACTTGCTTTTGACAAAGTGATTGCAACCACAATTTAAGTTTCACTTTCTGTTTTCTGTGGAGCATTTACACCGGCATACTGCTGAACTGTCATAAAATTAAGTGAAGTCAGATAAGCTTTGTGAACGGTAGATCTTGGCGTCCCACTTGTATGAAGACTTGTCTCTGCATTTCACCTGTGTGAACACGGTATCTGTAGTGTAGAACAAAAGTGGACCAAAAAAAGGAGTGCTTAGTTCACAGCTTGGCCAAAAAAAGCTCCTGGTATTGAATGAAGTTTAATTTGTATTGATAGTGTAGTAATTACCATATCAGTTAATAAGGAATATGTTTCCATTCTTTAAAGGTTATCAGCCTTAAAAAAACAGAAGGCTGAAAGAAGAACTGTAAGAGGATACATGGAAAATAAAAGAGGAGATGATGCGTCCTTTTTAAGCCAGCCAGGACATTTTCAAGTTTAGGCAGGAATTGAACAAGTAACCCTTGGATAACTTGATAGTATGTCATATTCCCATGGCAATTGGCAAATTTACCAAAATTACCAAACAGATATTAACAGATTTGAACGTTCAGAAATGTTATTGTGTATGGACCGAATGCAAATGTATAAATTTTGATGTAAGCTTGTCACATGTAATTAAACTGATTACATTCTTGTCAAAACTAGATGAAAAACTGTGTAAAACTCGTGATTCACTGCAGTCTAACAAGATTTTGTTCATCTGTCTAAGTTTATGGAGGACCACAAATCACAGCTTTGACACCCCATAAAT
This sequence comes from Terapon puta, assembly GCA_028564955.1. Lineage (NCBI taxonomy): Eukaryota > Metazoa > Chordata > Actinopteri > Centrarchiformes > Terapontidae > Terapon > Terapon puta. The sequence continues at coordinate 16,371,243 of JAOXYL010000078.1, forward strand.
GTTTTACCCTTGCTTGACAATGATTAACTTTTTCAGATATTCTTTAAAGACTTGTTATTGCATTACATCCTTTAGTATTATGTAATTGTCTTATTACTTGACCTAGGGAGCAAACATTTTAATAAAAAAAGGATATATTTAAAAGCTTTTGTTGCTTTGCTGCAACAAACTGTGTATAAGTTCCAGAGGTGTGCATTTTTCACAGTACAGCAAAATTATGCAACCTCTTACCTCCACCAGAAGAAGCTGTTATATAAACCTGAACTTTATGGGTCTAATGCATAGCAGAGGGCAGTAAAGCACACTCTCATTTTTCTCTCAGTATTTTCAAATTTTCTAAGTTTCTAATTCTCTTTTTTCTTTTTTAAATATCAAGGATTTTTGGTGAGACAATGGGCAACCCAAAAATAAGAGACTTTGACAGCATCACATCATTTCTTGGATCTTGGGGACCCTTTCAACTCAGGATTTTTGTAGCACTGGCTATCAGCATCATCCCAAATGGGCTTGTTGGCACCTACATAGTGTTTGTTGCTGATACCCCACCTCACGAGTGCTATGTACCTGAAAACTACAACATCAGTGAGATGTGGAGAAACCTGACGATCCCACTGGAGACAGTTAATGGCGTTGAAAAGCGCAGCTCTTGTTCGAGGCTTAACCTGGAAGTTGTCAAGACCTACTCTCAAAATGACCTCATCCCAAATGTGGATGTAAATGTAAGTGAAATTCCTTTGGAGAGATGTCTGAATGGCTGGACATACAGCAAAGAAATCTACCAGGCAACTATTGTCACAGAGGTGAGTGATAAGTCATCAGTTTACTTAATTCCAATCTTGTTTTCAAGGTTTTCACAAAGAAATACCATTTAGTACTCTTTTTGTAACCATTTCTAGTTAGGGAGCTACAAACTATGAAAATGCTCACCATCATGTTTTTTTCAGGTATTCATAGTTAGTAATAATGCATCTGCAATAATATTGCCCCAAATAGTGAAACGTGGAGATGCAAAGAGATTTTCAGGGGTCCAAATAGCAGCACAATGTTATCGTTGCTGTTGCTGTTGTTGCCACTGTTACGAACTCACACTGACTGATAATACTGCAGCTGCTACTAGTATGACTGAAAGTGCTATTAGAGCAACTTTCACTATTTCAGATTTCAGATAATACTCATTGCTATTATACTGTTATATGATAATGATACTTATAATTGAAAGAGTGAGAAAATGTGCTGATTTTGCAGTGGGACTTGGTATGTGAGAATGCATACAAATCTCCACTGGCCACTTCTATCCATTATGTTGGTGTCCTAGTGGGAACGATCATCACAGGCCAGATGTCTGACAGGTTTGTACTGCACACAGCATTGTCACGATGTAACAAACCATCCAGTTTTGCTGAAATATCACTTAACTTAATAAACTGTTTCGTACACAGATATGGTAGGAGGCCAGTACTCTTTCTCATGCTGGGCCTTCAGACTGTGGCAGTTGCAGCGCAGATATTCTCCCCTAGCTGGGAGGTGTTCACCATCATATTCTTCTTCGTGGGCGCGGGTGGATATTCCAACTGTATTATTGCATTTGTGTTGGGTAGGTTTTTCATCAATGATCTTGAAGATGCAATATTTTCTTGTGTGACCTGGGAAGTCAAACAAAGAATTCATTCTGTAATATTGTGATTTAAAATGGAATTGAGTGCAAGTGCAAAAAAAAAAGTATGTCATAATAACACCTTCAGTTTCTATTGTATATTCTATTGTATATCTCTTTTTGATTGTATATTAACTTAGTTGTAAACTGTATATTTTAATTGTATGGTTTATATTTCAAGTCTATATTTACTGTACTGTTATTTATTCTTATAGTTTTCTTCTTTAACTTTTTTTTTTGCTTGAGTGGTTGTCTTGTTAATATTTTTGAAGATTTTCATTGCCAATGATTGCTTTATCTTGTTGTGCATATGACAGTAAATTCTTGAAATGTTAATGTTCAGTAGGTGCTAAAAAGGCTGACATTAGCAGTTGCCTAAGGTGTCTCAGGGTGTGCCTCCCATGTCATATTCAGGATAAGATAACATAGAAGCTGTTACCCATTCCGTAAAATATTGTTTGTTGACTTAAAGTAGTTGCATATAATGCTGATTTTTAAAATATTTGTTTGCATGTGTTTAGGTTCTGTACTGTATGTCATGTGTGACCTGGTGTGTAAAATTGAAAATTTTAATTTAGTAACATTGTCTGATGTTATGATTTACAATGGATTTGAGCCACAAGTCAAAATAATTTATACAACTGTATAGAGTACAACGTTGAAAATGTATCCCAGCCTTTAAAACACAGTTTAATTCATGCAGATTAAGTACTAAATGTGAGACTTCAGTGCTAAGGAAAATAGCAAGAAGTAAGGGCTAAAAGGGCTAACATGGCACTTGCCTTTGAGATTAGCACTCGGGGTGTCTCTCCTGTGTGATATTCAAGATAATCTAGACAATATTACACACTCACTAAAATGTTTACTTTGTTTAAAATCATAATGGTTGTCAAGATATTTGTTTGTATGTGAATGTCTCTGCAACATATACGCAATCTGCTGTAATGTGACTGAGTCTCAGTTTTTTTCTGATAAGTTCTATTGTAATTTATCACATCTACAGGTACAGAAATTCTTAGCCCAAAGGCCCGAGTGGTCTTCTGCTCCCTTGGGGTTTTTATGGGCTCTGCTCTGGGGTACATGTTAGCCCCAGCTGCAGCCTATCTCCTACGTGACTGGCGGATGCTACTGGTTCCCATGGCTGCTTCTAGTGTGGTCTACATCCCTCTGTGGTGGTAGGAATTTTCACATATTGGGTAACCCTAACTATATCCCAGAATGGTTTGATTTGGTCAACAGTTTCTTTCTATAAATGGTGGTGTAACCAGGCCCTGAGGGTTGGTGAAGGATCAGTCTGATGCACCTAGTCCTGTATCTCTACCAGTATCTGTAGACATTCAGATAGTGTTTCAACTTTCTCTAGGTTAGTCCCAGAGTCTCCCCGCTGGCTGCTCTATCAAGGAAGAGTGAAGGAGGCTGAGGCCATTCTGAGAGTTGCTGCCAAGGAGAATAAAGTAGAAGTTCCACAGGAAATTTTTACCCAAGATGAGGTAAGTCTGTCAGCCATTTTTTTCCAAAACATGATAAACGTGAAGTGCACATCCCTAAAGAGTTTTAGTTTACAGCATAACTGAACCCTTGGTTTTGTATGGCAGTGCTCATGTTAAATATTGGCCCAGTGTTGTATATCTGGTTAGCCATTATACTGAATATGGTCTTTTTTTTCAACAACAATTTTTGTTGCCTACACAACAATAGAGCCTTTGAACTTTAACCATGAAATTGCTAACAGCAGCTCATTTATCTGCAAATTAATTAGGTATTTTTTCAGTATCTGTTATCAACATTTGCTCTTCATTTTATTAAGCCCCTGCAGCTAAACAAAGGTAGGGGATAGATATATTGCCACCATGCGCTTGCTCTGCTGCCCCGACACCACAGTAGCAGGTGTCCATATTGTCATGCACCCACAATCCACAGCTCTGCACTTAATGAAATTAATAATCCATGTCTACAACACCATGTTATGTTTGTGTGTCAGGCCTCATGAATCATTTAGACTCAGGATTGGATCGTTGTGTTTTAACGGTTGCAGCCAATCTTGTTTTCCCCAGATTGAGGATGCACTGACCATGAAAGAGGAAAAATCCAGCATTTCAGCTGTCCTGAGTCACTGCAACGTGTTCTCCATTACATTACTATGTTCACTTCTGTGGTATGTATACAATCTCCTCATGACATCAATCCTTCAAAAAGGTTGTGCTCAAATCAATAAAAAAAAAATATTATATGAAGTTATTATCACAGTTGCACATACATTTTTTTTGCTGTCTGGTTCAGATTTAACATCCTGTGTGTATTCAATTCGTTTTTTTAAATTTGTCTGCAGGATCATCATCACTATTGGTTACTATGCTTTGCTGCTCAACACGTCAAACCTGCATGGCGATCCTTTCCTAAACTGCTTCATCTCTGCTG
>JAOXYL010000078.1:16381523-16393962 GCA_028564955.1 Terapon puta
TCTAGTAGATTCACTCCATGTTTTATTAATTTTTCATTTCTCATGATAAATCTGCTCCCATTGCCTTTCTAATGTCATGGTATGCATTGTGGGTTTTTCTCCTCAGCAAAGTCTGCAGAGTTGCAGACTTTCTGGATGTCTGCATAATGGGTTAAAAGCAATGATCTTCCTCAGGAACATATACTATATTTTGTGCCAATCTATTCAGTAGATGCCAAAGTATTTCTCATGAGAATACAAATGTGTGCTATATTATGAGGCTAGATGAAAAGTCAGGCGATCATCAAAGTTAGTTAGTGGAACTCACTTTACTTTTTTAGAGTTTCCTGTAAAGACTGATTATGTTTCTTTTCCCCATAGATTTACCAGCTGTGTCTGTGCTTCTTGAGATGTTGGGGAAGTTCGGCATGACGTCTTCATTTTGTATTGTGTATACAGTCACATCAGAGCTCTTCCCTACCGTTATCAGAAATACAGCAATGGGGTGTTGCTCAATGGCTGCTCGCATTGGAAGCATCATCGCCCCCTTTATCATTTATCTGGGTAAGTAAATGTAGCTTTCTGTTTGGATACTGTTTTGAGTTGCACCATAGCAATTTCTCTGACCCAAGTAGTAGTATGTTTTTATCAATTTCATTATTTCTGCAGCATAGAGCTGCAATAATTGTTTTATTAATTAAATGACAGAAAATGCAACTATTTTGGCATTGTTACATTTTTTTTCAATTATTTTTAAAGCAAAAATTCCAGACGTTTCCAGCTACCCAGATTTGACAACATGATAATTACTTTTAACTAACTTTTTTTTTCTTTTCCTTGTAACTCCAATGTCATTAGGTTTATAACTGTTGGTCAGACCAAATAACCTAACCAAAGATATTATCATCACTTTACAGCATTCTTTCACATTTTTTAACATTTCACAGACTAAATGATGAATCAAGAAGCGACTGCAATAAGAGCTCCTCAGGATAAATCTCTTGGGGTTTTTTTGTTTGTTTGTTTTGATGATGATGGTGTTGTTCAAAAATCAAAACTGTACCTACAAATCATTTACAATTAATTTTTCCATTTGAAAACATTTTTGGCCTTCTTTTTGCAGGACAATTCAACAAGTCACTCCCATACATACTGATGGGAAGTTTAGCCATTTTTGGAGCCGCCTTATGCCTTTTGCTGCCAGAAACCTTTAAAAAGGTTTTGCCAGAGAGTGTACAACAAATGCAGCAGATATGTGGGTGAGTTTACGTACAGGACGTGCTGTATAGTTACTGACCACAATGTTGGACTATTTGACCGCATACAGTTTTTTTAAAACATCAAAACAGTTGATCATTTACAATTTCCACACTCTTTCTAAATGTCCTCTCAATGTTCAAACAGGGGACGAGGAAAAAACAAAAGGGAAGCTGAAAATGGAGAGAGGACGCCTGTCTATCCCATTATAGAATCCAAGTTATAGTTGATAACAATGATGTTTGTTCGTTACTATTTTTATTTTGTTTTGTTTTGTTTTGTTTTTTGGATTTCATTTTTTAAGCGTCAGCTTTGTCTGTTCTATTGTCATGGGACATAGAACAGACAAAGCTGATGCATTTTGATCTAATGTGGTTGTAGTTTCAGTATTTTAGTTTGAAAGGTCCCATATTCTTACTGCATTTGTAACCTACTTAACTTTCTGTGAAACCTTGTTTGATTTGTAATAAATGATTAATAAAAACTACGGAAGCATGAGTGTATATTAAAAGGAGGTGTCTCCCTGAATATATTACTCTACAAATTGTCATATGATGATAATTAATAAAATAATATGTAGCCAAAGCACTTTGATATATTTCCTACCTGTAGAGAGCATCATTAACCATTGACTCCCACTGAGGTTTCCCAAAATGTCCATATCACATTTAGCTTTTAGTTTTACACTGGTAAAGAAATCAAACATCAATGTCAATGTAAGACACATTATGATACAACATTAATCGTAGACTAATGGCTGGATAAAATAAGCTTGCTGTCATCTGTGATAAATGACAATGAACAATGACAATTTTGTTGCTGATTTTTGAGTAAAATAAAATTCAACACTACAGACAGCGGACAACTGTTTAACACATTTGTAAGTAAGAAAGAGGAGAAGAGTAAGAGAGAAAAGTAATTTTTGGCTACACTATTTTTTTGAAAATATATTCGCATTAAAAAAGAAAAAATACGATAACACACCATAGTTATTGGTGGTAAACTCCTGAGAACCCACTGGGTGTAATAAGGCTACAGAATCTGTGAGTTTTGAAACTGGCATACACATAATTTTCAAGATATTTTTTATATAGCCATCTCTGTTTTATATAATGTAAAACACAAATAAGCAACAGGACCTTGTTCTGGTACTGGCAGTTGTGTCATTAAATTAGCAGCATGTCATTTTCCCCTGACTATAAACCCTGAACATCGGACCTGTTCGGCGTACAGGTATCTGTATAAACTGTGATTGTAAAAGTAAATTATATGGTAATAAAGCCTGTTTCATTCATGACGTGACATAATTAAACATTTTCATAAACTGTATTAAGAACTTAATAAAACTCACCGTTTATTCCTGTTTTACCAGACTGATTATCTGTGACGGTTAGTGGAGGACGAATGGGTGTCTAAGTAAGAGTCATTACTACATTATCTTAGTCTACAAGAAAGAAAAAAAAAAAAACAACAACCAAAAAACAAAAACTTACGTCTGACTGGACATGACGTGCTAGGGCCTCATTAATGTTTTACCTCTTCTTGAAAATCATTAACTCCCTTTTCAAGGTTTCCTTGAAAGACATTTCGTTGTATTCCATTATATAAGATGTAGGACGATTGTATAAAATGCAGTTTTTGTCACTTTTGATTGAGAGAATAAATCCAAATCTAAAATATTTAAGTGAAAGAATTATGTTGCACGATAATTTGATAATTTGAACATAGGCTCAATGACTAGTGTTTGGTTTTTTTGGGGTTTTTTTCAACTGGACTGTATGAGAGTGTAACCTCCCAGATTGGGTGAAGCTGGTCTATAAAAACTGACCTCAGGCTTATGGCTCTAATGCATTGCCTAGGGTAATAGAGCACACTCTCTCTTGTCTCTCAGTATTGACGCTTTTGCTTGTCTTTTTCCATATTTCAATTATCAAGAATTTTGTGGGGCAATGGACAACCTCAAAATAAGAGACTATGACAGCATCACATCTTTTCTTGGATCTTGGGGACCCTTTCAACTCAGGATATTGTTGGCACTGGCCATCAGCATCCTCCCAAATGGGTTTGTTGGCATTTATATAGTATTTGTAGGTGGTACGCCACCTCATGAGTGCTATATCCCTGAAAACTACAGCATCAGTGAGGTATGGAGAAATGTGACGATCCCTCTGGAGACCATCGATGGCGTCGAAAAGCGCAGCTCTTGTTCGAGGCTTAACCTGGAAATTGTCAAGAACTACTCTCAGAATGAACTCATCCCAAATGTGGATGTGAATGTGACTGAAATTCCTTTGGAGAGTTGTCTGAATGGGTGGACATATAGCAAAGAAATCTACCAGTCAACCATTGTCACAGAGGTGAGTGATAAGTCATCAATTAACTATTTCACTAAAACCTGAAAATTGTGATGAATAATACTGTACAAGAGCTTATGGAAATAGAAAATATCCAGTTAAATTATTCTATATTAATTCAAACTTCACCTATAGTACCACTGTTTAATAAATAGAGATTAAACATCACTACATTCAAACTAATTTCACCACACAAGATACAAGAGACAAGATATTATCTGGAAATATGTGATCGCTAAATGTTTACGCCCAGGGTGATGGAATTACAGAGACATTTTTATTGAAACACAGTCAATTGCAGTGTGAGCCCAGTGCAGGTTCATACAATGTAGTACCAAAGTTTAAAGGACAGGAAGACTAAGGTCCAACAAATGATTTCCTATAGTGTCTGATATAGGGCAGTGCAGTCCTGTTCCATACCATAAAGTACTGAGAGACAGATCCATCTTATCTGAACAGCTGTACTAATTACAGAAGTCAAAAGAGGGCGCTTGAGCTATTGCTCTCTGGGAGATAAAAACTTAGGATTTCTCTAACATGAGGACCAGAGCAGAGGGCCCCTTGGGGATCCCTGTGTCAGATTACCTTAAAACAAAGAATAGGGAGAGAAAGAAGATTCCCTCTTTCTCTAACTGCCAGGCGCAGTTTCCTTCATACAAATAAAGTACTCTTATCTTATCAAAGGTGCCAGTAAATGTGCGGGTTCTTCTTTGTCTCATTCATATCTATTTATATAGATATATCAATCTATCTATATCTATATATCTATCTATCCTGTTTCACAAGTTTTTATTGTTGCAAACCAATTTAATAAATCAGCTAGGTCAGGTCAATTTTGGGCAGGGTTTTCTACTCATATTCGAGTGAGACTGTACTATTCATGTGACTACACTTTGGATATTGCAACTGCACTGTTATATTAACCCCTTAATGCCTGACATATCAAAAAATAGTCTGAAAATTCTAATTTTTTAGAACTGAGATGTTTATTAAACCATTAACAATTTCATTTCATTTCATTTCAATGTCATTTTGGGTTTTTTTTCACATTTGACATATTGGGGGGGTTTAGCAATTTTTTGCTCACAACAATGTTAATTTTAGAAATAAAACTACTTTTGCCCATTACATTTTGAAAATATAGAAAATTTCAGGCAATGTTTCTCTTTGTTTTACTCTTTGTAGCAAATGAGACATTAGGCATTAAGGGGTTAATTATGTGATATTACAGTTGAAAAAAAGTGATTTAGGTCTCATTTTGTTATCACAAAAAGATAAAGAGATCTCCATGAGATAGATAATGCACTTTTGTGATGTTTTTGTAATATCAGTATCTTTCACTAAGTGTGAGAAAATGTGTTGATTTTGCAGTGGGACTTGGTATGTGAGAATGCATACAAAACTCCGCTCACCACCTCTATTCATTACCTTGGTGTGCTAGTGGGAGCATTTCTCTCAGGGCAGATGTCTGACAGGTTTGCACAACACACAGCATTGTCAGGAAACAATAAACTATCCAGTTTTGCTGAAAAATCACATAACTTACTCAACTGTTTCTTACACAGGTACGGAAGGAGGCCAGCGCTCTTTCTCATGATGGTCCTTCAGACTGTGGCAATTGCAGCACAAATATTCTCCCCCAGCTGGGAGGTGTTCACCCTTATTTTTTTCTTTGTGGGCTCAGGGACAGTCTCCAACTATATCATTGCATTTGTGCTGGGTATGTTTTCCATGAAGGATTTCAAACATGCAATATTGTATCTGTGTATCTGATACACAAATAAACTAGAATGTTATTTTTTATTATTTTTCATTTTTTACATCTACAGGTACAGAAATTCTCAGCCCAAAAGCCAGAGTGGTCTTCTGTTCCCTTGGGGTTTTTATGAGTTCTGCTCTGGGGTACATGGCAATGCCAGGTGTGGCTTATTTCCTCCGTGACTGGCGGATGCTCATGATTCCCATGGCTGCCTGTGGCCTAATCTACATCCCTCTTTGGTGGTAAGAATATTAACATATTCTGCTTCAACTCTTCAGCTCCCTCTTACACATCAACCCTTACATACAAATGGTTTAACTGTAAACTCTCTGTTTTTTACATGCTCGTCAAATTTGGAGGGAAATACATCATTAGTACAGACTTATATAAAGTCATAGAAAAATAGAGTAAAATACTGCTCATTCAATCAATAACACTCACTTGCATTAATTAGTTAAAATCAGGGTCAAAAGGTCTGGCTGTACAACAAGGATCTTCAGTTCAAGAGTTATCTTACATTTGTGAAACTAAAAATACATTCAAAGTGCATCTTATAATTATACTCAAGTTTAGAGAAACACTGCAGTTATATCAATACTTAACATTTTACAAGAATAGAAAATATGTTAAAAATACACTTAATTCGGTGGAAAATTGCATTGAATGCAGTAAACATCCATAACAATCTAGAGACATTAAGGCTGAGCGTGCTTAGTTATCTCTCCTTGCACCGGTAACAGTGAGAGAATGCACTAAATATTAATCTCTTTAATTATCATGCACATAAACTACACACCGATCATAAAATATCACCAATATCTTATTTTTCAACAGCAAATAAAATAAGTGACTGAATACTTTGCATATGACACCTAATAATCACGCCAGCTAAGTGGCTAAACACAAGCTAATAAGCCATTAATACAAAAAAAACAGTTTTAGGTGGCTATCATTAGCACCTTTTTAATCACCCACACAGGTCAAACATGAATATACAAATACATTATAATTAACCAAAAATGGCTAAAGAGTTATTTAACTCAAGAGTTATTCCACTCCCAAATCAGCGAAAATCAGAGCTCTATAAAGTCCAAACGCAACTGTATTATGGTCAAAAACCGTTCAACATCATAAACATTGAACACAACTTCATTTAAAAGATCATTTTCATATCTTACCCAATGGATGACAATGAGTTTTGTTTCAGATGCAGAATTACATTACTGGTCACCTGAGACTCATGGGGTTCCCTAATTGGCTTAGCTGGGAAAGGGCTTAACACGGAGCACTCCTAATACGTCTTTTTCATTCAGTTATTTCACTATAAAATTAATGGGATTTTAAGGATTCTTAAGGCTTTTTTAATCAATTGCTTAATTAACAATTAACTGAGTTTTATCAAAAGGAACCCTTGTAAAGCCTGGGGTACTCAGTCAGTGTATGGGACTGTCATGGTAAAGAAGGAGCTGAGTCGAAAGGTGAAGCATTCAATTTACCAGTCAGTGTATGCTCCCAATTCGCATCTAGAGAAGTCAGCTGAGGTGACTTGGGCATATGTTTCGGATGCCCCCTGGAAGTCTCCCGAGGGAGGTGTTCCAGGCATGTCCCACCAGGAGGAGGCTGCGGGGAAGACTCTCAGATGGTCTGGGAACACCTCAGAGTCCCTCCCGTAGAGCTAAAGGAAGTGTCTGGGATGAGGGAAGTTTTAACATGTGTTGAGCATGTCCTAATCCAGGCTAATATTAGAGCAGATTTATATGAAATTAGATGACTATGATGGCTTCGTCTATATTGTTTTCTGGTGCCTTTAAGGTATACATTGTTGAAATGGTTTGCATTTGGTCAGCAGTTGTTCCTGGTGTGATCAGGCTCCTTGGGGTTATGATTAAAGTCTGGTGCATCTAATCCTTTGTATGTCTGCTGATATTGTTGCATCCATGTGTTTCTCCAGGATAGTCCCAGAGTCTCCCCGCTGGCTGCTCTATCAAGGAAGAGTGCAGGAGAGTGAGGACATACTGAGATGCGCTGCCAAGGAAAATAAAATAGACGCTCCACTGGAAATATTTACACAAGCTGAGGTGAGTTTATCAGCTTGTTTCACATCATAAAATGTTTATCAATTTAAATAAGTAAACCTTTTGTCACTGCTATGTCCTGGCTCACTGCCTCATTTTAGGTCAAACTGTTATTGTTAGGTGACTTATTATATTCAACATTTAACTAGCACAAGCAGAACTCCACTTTGCCCATGTCAGTGCTATTTTAGTGCTCACAGCATTGTGTACGGTGCACATCAATCTACTGTTCGTCTGGTAAGAGCAAACAGCAAAGCTAGAATGATGCCCAAATGGTAAATAAACGATTTTACTTTAACCCTCTCCAACAAGTAGATGCATTTAAATCTGCAAAAAAAATCTTTTTAATGGATTTAAAGCAGGACTGTCTCTAAAGCAAAATCTGCATTTATCTTCATTCTTACATTCTGTTATGTACATCCAGTTCATACTGTTAAGCTTCTTGTTCAGCCAAAGGTATGATCATAATTAGAGTGTTGATTAGCCCATATAGCCCACAATGTATAAAAAGTCTATATGACTTGAAGAAGAAGAATTCACAGCAATCATTTAAAATACAAAGCTATGTTTTTGTGACGCAGTTTGAGTTACACACTGCAGAATTGGATATTTCTAGTTTAATTGTTGTGACCATTGCGATTGTTCTTCTTGTTTTTTCCAGATTGAAGATGCACTGAACATGAAAGACAAGAAATACAATATTGGGTATATCCTGAGAAGCTGCAATGTATTCTCCATAACATTGGTGTGTTCACTTCTGTGGTAAGTCTCCTGATAAACAAAACCAAGAACAAGAAATTAAAAACATCAAGCATTTTTTGTGTATTCAGTTTGCTGTTTCAAATGTCTCCGCAGGATGATCATCACCATCAGTTACTTTGCTTTAATCCTCAACACTTCAAACCTGCACGGTGACCCTTACATAAACTGCTTTTTGTCCGCTGTGACAGAAGTGCCGGCTTACATAATTGCCTTGTTACTGCTCCAGTACTGCTCCAGGCGCTTTTGCCAATCCTCGACACTCTTCCTGGGAGGTGTTATGATCCTCTGTGTTCACCTCATCCCAATAGGTAATGCTTACTCTATCAAATATTTGCCATCATAAAACAAAATGGTTAGGGGCTAGCTGTGCACGTTAGCTTAGTGGACTCCACCTAGTACAGCAGGGTGATCCTAAAATGAACAAGCTGTGATTTAACTGATCAAAGTCAGGAGAATGTCTCATTTTTTTAAGCTTACAATTTGTTGCCAAAAAAGCCTAAAAATGCATAATACTACTAAATTTATACATACAGTCCTTTTAATAAAGCAGGAAAATGGCATCTTTATCATTCATTACATGTTGTTTTTTCTAAGTAACTTACTTGAGTGTTTTATGTGAAAAGTTACTATTTTTCTTTTTCCTTTAGAGTTACCAGGTGTTGCTGTGTTTCTTGAGATGTTGGGGAAGTTCGGCATCACGTCTTCATTTTGCATCGTGTACGCCGTCACATCAGAGCTCTTCCCCACCGTTATCAGAAATACAGCGATGGGGTGTTGCTCCATGGCTGCTCGCGTTGGAACCATTCTCTCCCCATTCATCATTTACCTGGGTAAGTTTACTGTGTGTTTTTTTTCTTTTTGAGAACTATCACATGGCTGACAAGCATAGTGTACACTGTCCAACAAGTATAACAAGGCACTTCTGGCACCTCTGATAATATCTGAATGATTACTTAGGCAGCCAAATTAATAATGTAAATAATCGTTGGTTGCAGCCCTTATAAAAAAAAAAATTCACTTAGAGTGCATCTGGAAAGTTCACAATGCTTCACTTTTTCAAACTTTCTTATGTTACAGCCTTATTCCAATTCCTGCAAAATTCTAAAAACAACACATAATGACAACGTGATGTTTCACATACAGCCTTTGCTCAATACTCTGCACCTTTGGCAGCAATTACAGCCTCAAGCCTTTTTGAAGCTTAGCATGCCTATCTTTAGGCAGGTTCACCTATTCCTCTTTGCAGCACCACTCCAACTCCATTAGATGAAATGGGAAGTGTCGGTGCACAGCCATTTTCATATCTCTCCAAAGATGTTTAATCAGATTAAAGTCTGCACTCTGGCTGGGCCACTCCAGGACATTCACAAAGCTGTCCTGAAGTCACTCCTTTGTTATCTTGGCTGTGTGCTCAGGGTTGTTGTCCTGCTGAAAGATAAATCATTGCCCCACTATGAGGTCAAGAGAGCTCTGGAGGAGGTTTTTATCCAGGATGTCTCTGTGTATGGCTGTATTCATCTATCTTGACTAGTCTCCCAGTTCTAAGAGTTCCTGGAAAAAACACCCCTAAAGCTTGATGCTGCCACCACCATGCTCCACAGTGGGGATGGTATTAGCCTGGTGATGGGCAGTGCCTGGTTTCCTTTAAGCATGACGCCTAGCATTAACACCAAAGACTTAAATCTTTGCCTCATCAGACCAGAAAAATTAGTTTCCACTGGTCTGAGAGTCCTTTAGGTGCATTTTGGCAAACTCCAGGTGGGCTGCCATGTGCCTTTTACTCAGAAGTGGCTTCTGTCTGGCCACTCTACCATACAGGCCTGATTGGTGGATTGCTGCAGAGATGGTTCTCCTTCTGGAAGGTTCTCTCTCCACAGAGGTACGTTGGTGCTCTGACAGAGTGGCCACTGGACTCTGGGTCACCTCCCTGACTAAGGCCCTCTTCCCAGCGATCGCTCAGTTTAGACAGCTAGCCAGCTCTGAGAAGAGTCCTGGTTCTTCTATTTATTGATGATGGAGGCCTCTGTGCTCCTTCAAACCTTCAAAACAGCAGAATTTTTTCTGTACCCTTCCCCTTGATTTGTGTCTGGAGGCAATCCTGTGTCTGAATACAATTTATTTGATTTCATACTTGGTTTGTGTTCTGACATGCACTGTCAACTGTGGGACCTGATATTTAGGTGTGAGCCTTTCCTGAATTTACGACAGGTGGACTCCAATTAAGCTGTACAAACATGTCAAAGGTCATCAGTGGACACATGATGCACCTGAGCTCAATTTTGAGCTTCATGGCTGTGAATACTTACCTATATGTGATTTCTTAGTTTTTTATTCTTAATGAATTTGCAAAAATCTGAAAAAAAAAACTTTTTCCACATTGTCATTATGTGGTGTTTTGAGGAACTTGCTGTAACATGACAAAATGTGGGAAAAGTGAAGCGTTGTGAATACTTTCTGAATGCACAATAGATCTGTTGCTTTGTCAAGATTAAGTGTCTTGTGAAATGTGTTGTGACAGGAGCAAAGTTCAAAGTTTCTTATTCCTGTCAGCAATCATTGCTTAGAAAGCATCGTCACTTTACATGGTATTTTCTTCTTCATCTTCTTTTCACAGGACAATACTATAAGGCACTCCCATACATACTGATGGGGGGTTTAGCCATTTCTGGTGTTTTCTTATGTTTCCTATTGCCAGAAACATACAGGAAAGCTTTACCAGAGACCATATCGCAAATGCAGCAGCTCCGCGGGTGAGTCTTCATTGAATTTTTACTTTTCTGTTTGTTTCCATTTTCTTACATTTTGATTTCAGGAGAGTGGGTGCCACTGTTTCTTGAAAAATGACTGATGTGTAAATAAATAATTTATAAAAAAATTTCATCGCAGACCGCTTTAACAAGTGACACAGCTTGGTTTAAATTTAATGAACTGTAGACAGACAGAACATCAATTAGTTACCAATTACCTTCCTCATATTGGCCCCTAGTCTCTTTCATTGAAGTACTACATAAATAATCAGTTATTTATTAATGTAATAGAGAAACCAGTCAGTTTAAGTTAATTTAGTTGTATGTTTTCTTAGATGTAAAATGTATATTTATTTGTTTAATTTAAATTTAGGTCTATATGTACTTTTCTTTGTTTGAGTGTTTCATTATATTCCTGAGCAATGTTTGTTTGTTTGTACAGAGCAAGAGACTTAAGAATTTCATTGGCAATAATTGTGTGATGTTAAAAAAAAAAATCATGCCTTGAAGTTAATGACCAATGATCTTTGATGCTACTGCTGTTACACTGTTGCTAAATGTCCTTTCAATGTTCAAACAGGCTACGGAGAAAAAAGGAAAAGGAAGCTGTAGAGAGTGCCGCCAATTACCAGAGTAAAGAATCTAAGTTGTAAAAAGCAATTTTTGTTGGTAGATTCCAACATGAAATGACGATGATGGTCACAAACTGTAACTAGATGACAAGTGGTACATATGAAATTTCTGTGAAGTTCTGTTTTATGTGAAGTTTTCTTTGTTTGCTATTGTTTCAAATGTACTGTATTTGTAACTGCAACTGTACATACCATGTTGTTATTCAGTTTTTAAAAAAAATAAAGATAAAAAAAATCAATGAAACTGCACAGTTTTCAGGCCTCCGTGTTCACACTGATTCACCTGTGAGCTCATTGATTTCACCCACCTGTCCCACACACGATATGAGTCATTCAGCAGTAATTAAATCAGATGAATGTCCAAGAATAAAAGAAAATGTTTATTTTTACTACTGAATATCGATACCCATACCTGATGAGAGCTTGTTATGTATCTGTTCTCTATAAGATGACTGGGAAAATAATAATATATCAAAGTACATTCTTGTTAATTGGCACTTCATTTTGAAATTTCCAGATTGATATTGTTCTCCTGTGACTAGCTCGGTTCTCTGAATACATTTATTCATTATTTACATATATGAAGCGTGACACTGCTGCGTAGAGCGACTTGATTTATTCAGGTAATTTGATGCCAAAAAAAAAAAAAAGTAGAATAAACACAACATCATGATAAAAACTCAGGTGGATCTTGTCACTTTGACATGGTTAACCTTTACACCCTGGTTGAATCAGCTTGGTTAAGCCTCATCTGCAACCATTCAAACTTGAGAGTTCCCCACGTAAGAGACTCTAATCACTAATCACGGAAATATATAGTCATATTTTGTATGTTTCTGTTTCCAACTGTGGCATGACAAACAGTAAATTGATT
>JAOXYL010000078.1:16396589-16408525 GCA_028564955.1 Terapon puta
TAGTGTGATTGCAGAGTCCAGTTATAGTCAGTTATTTATGGTTTGTTTGTTTATTGTCTATTGTCTGCAGATTAGCGGGCATTTTGTTTGTTGTGTCGTCTGCCAGCAGCAGGCAGGACGAACCTGTGGTACCTGGTAATACTGGCAGTCACCAAGCATCAGTTACTTTTAAACTTAAGAACACTGATTCTTACATTTTCTTATAGTTTATTATTATTAAATTTTTGTGTGATTTTTTTTCTCTGAAGCTGTGAGGTCAGTGTCAGAACGTCAGAGTTCATAAATCACCACCAGATGTCACCGTTAGTCAAGCTATTAAAAGGTGCTCAGCTGTGAAATAACCACTAGGTGGCACCCAAGTCTTTAAGATGGCTAACATGAACTTTACACTCTTATCTGGCGCTTACACTCTCTTAATGGCATGTGAAAAAGGAAGTATCGTGGTTTCACTGACTCGCCTTGCTTGTTATTCACGCACCTTGAAACTTAACTCGCCTGATCACGGGATCACATCTGCTGTGTTTTTTTAATTCACATGCGAACAAGTGTGTGTGGGGAAGCGGAGGCCACAACATTTCACTGCAGAAATGTTGTCATCTCAGAGCACTGCCTTTTAAAAAGAAAATCACAATCAGCCTGCACCGCTCTTGATGAAGAGTCCAATAAAAACAGGAAATGAATCTTCCAAAAGCAGGGCAGTGATACTTGATCTACTTTGAACCCGAGCAGCCAGGACGGCCCTTTGCATAACTGCATTACAGGAACCTTTGAGCTGCACAAGAATGTGTCACAGTGGTACAAGTTCAAAAAATAAGACTGACTTCCCCATACCACCACCTGGCAAAACCTCCCTACAAAAAAAGCCTCAAACAGATGATCAGAGACGACTAAACAATACCAATGTGGCATAAAAGCATTAACTCCTGTAGGCCTGCATGTCACGGCATATAGATGCTTGACCTGTAAATATGCCTTTGTGTGATTTCCAGTAAACTGTTTTGCAGCTGAATGCCTCCTTTATCTTTTGCCATCAGTTTCTGGGTGAGATATAATGAGGGCAAAGTAAATAGATAACAGTCTACCACAGACTGGCTCAGACAGTTGAGGTTATGCAGTAGAGACAGAAACTCTGTGTTTTGTCAGCCTCCGCAGTTGACTAAAGAGGATATGACAATGAAGAGGGCTGATAATTTTATCAGTGTAAATCATGACTTCGCTGCAAAGGTGCACCCTTATAGAATGGATCTTTGGCAGTGATGATGCACGTGACACTTGAAGTCAAACTGTGGCGGCAGGCCATGAGACCCACAAATTCAAGGGTTCACTCTCTGATCCCTCCTTGTTCTATAAACCCACAGCTGTGCAAGCAACAAACCCCTGATTGTCTAAGGGCACAGGGGTTTGAAGGGTGGCATTCCCCTTGAAAAAAAAGCAAGATGAACTCGCATAACAGTGTGAGGGCATATTATCTGATGATTCTTCATAACGTCAGTGGTATTTACGGGCATTGTGTGAGTGAAAATGGTAAATACCAAGACACTTTACTGTTATAGAACTTAGTTTTATTGGCCAGTCTCTCAGTTGTCCGAAAAGATAAACCAAGCACCATAAAATAATTAATATCCCAAATAATCAACAGAGCTTTTTCGTGCAACCTGCCCCTAGAGTAAACTAATAAATGTCTATTTTTTAATGTGTCAGACCAACCAAATAAATAACTTTTTTTTTTTTTTTTGAGTGACTGGAGACTTATTTAACACATCCAGACTGTAGTAATGCAGTGAACTCCACCCATGTTATGCTCCGGGGAGTCCAAAGCAAATATTTGCAAGTATAATTTGATCCAAATCTGATAGACATGGAGGAAACCATCATTTATCAGGTCGCCTCCTCTTCCTTGCCCTCCTCTTCTCTCCTGTCCTCTCCTCTCCACTGTTTCCATTCACAAAACAAGACACTTCTCAGGTAGAAACCAGCAGATTAGGTTTCCTGTAGATAGAGAAAAAAACAATCCTCACGCACTTACAGCAGATTCAGATGATTTTCAGTAAATGCCACCATAAGACTATAAAGCGCTAAAACGCTTTTATGCAAAGGAGGGGCTGTGGAGGTTCAAGGCCCAGAATTGGATTTCCCAACTCCAGGCAGATTTCTTTGAAATGCCCCAGTGTCTCCTGTGAGCAGCTTCACCTCCTGGTCGAATGGAGGAACTGCACAGGCAATGCCTTCTCTCAAGTCACGTGATTTATAAGAAATCGAGCCTGGGTCTACAGCAAGCCACACTGTTGCTGAGAGCCCTGTGCAGAGTTTCTAAGATTCTTGACTCAGCAGTTTCTTTTCTTTTCTTTTTTTTTTTATTGCATCATGCATTTCCTCGGTTTTGTTTGTCTTATCAGGAGACAGAACTGGCTATCAGTGGGATATGTAGGTGTGTGAGTTGTACACTCAGCCTTGAAATTTCATCCTGCCTGCGTGACCCCTATCACTGGCAGGTGGAGTTTCTGGCTCCTGGTCTTGGTCTTGTGACTTCAACACCAGGGAATAGTATGTTGGGGTTTTTTTGGGTGTGTCTCATGTTAGTAGTTTTGCAGTAAGGTTATAAATAGAAAGTTAAATTATATTATATCTTCTTAAAAAAGCTGAAAATTGAAAAAAATGATGAAATTGATCATTAAAAAAAATTGTGGCAGGCAGAGTGCTGTTAAGGCTGGCAAATCAGCAACTAGCAGTGTCTTTTTCAATAACATGAACGGCTCTGATTTTAGCAGCTCACAGGTGAACAGGCTGAACAATAAGGATGTAGAGCAGGATACAATAAAAAGGGGGCAGTTCCCACTTATACTGGTGGAGAGTGGCCTGAGGGTGAGATTAGCAGCCACCATATCACTAGCAAAGACACAAAGAACCATATGAATGCAGACTTTTTTAATAAAAACAAATACATAAAACATTTGTGGTATGTTTTTTAAACAGGTCTTGCAGCCGGCATGTTTACCCGCGCCGCTCTTTGTTTTCTTCCTGTTTTCCACTTTTGTTGTCGTTGCCATGACTTTGCGATTTATGGCGCCGCTCCACCTCACCTGTAGCCACGCCCACGGCAGATGGCATGGCTGTACAAAGACATTTCCATGGGCAGGTGTTTTTCAGAAAATGGGGGGTTTAGTCCTTCACGCTTGCACCGTTTTATCTTGATGTCGAAATTATTTTAATGTCAAAACTTATTATATGTTAACATAGGGCCCCGGGGGGCAGCTCATTCACGACGCATTCGTTTGTTGTAAATAAGGGCAGGGAAGCACCCTATCGCCTGTCCAAGTTCACTTGGGTTGAATATCACAAACAATCACAGATTGGCTTAAACCCGCTGCACTTTGAACACCAGCAGTAGTAAAGAGGCATTCTCAGAGGCATTCAGTCTACTGAGAGTCCCGAGTATTTCCTGCCTTGTGAGACAAAGACGAACTCAATCACATGGCACATACTGCGTTTTTGGCAAAGGCTGTGGCTCATTCCTTGAGTACAGTTTGCAGTGCTGTCAGCTGTGCCAGAGATCATAAACCCAGATAACCTTTGCACTCAGATATACCGTGACATATATACCTCAGTCTGCCCTGACATATATATCGCCCGAAGTTATGGGGTTAAGGGATGCTTTATCTTCTGGGAGTTCGAGAGGGTCAGGAATTCCTGTCGATGAGCCAAGAACACTTTTGGATGGCTGCCCCATCCACACAGAATTTTCACAGAAATCACCCGCATCAATCACCTTAATCCACTGCCTTGTTTGTCCTTATTTACAGCAAGTTTTATTAACGTTACATTCCTGGCACCTGTAGAGAGTTGTATCTCCCTTTGTGGTGTAAATACCTTAAGCAAGTGAGGTAAGCTGAGTGATGTAGGTTCTCTGGAAATTGTGGGTGGAAGTGGCAACGTGTCAACTGTCCCGGGCAATGAGCAGGTTTGCTCAAATTTCTTCAGTGGGACCTTGGAAATGAACTTATTGGCACACATGTTGGGATGTTGGCGTTTCTGATGAAGCCTCAGCTAAAATGACATAAGACTGAAAAAAATCTGAACTCATAAAAGGTCGGGGCGCTTTTCATACCAGTTTTGAAAGTTGCAAACATTCAACAAGATTTCTAGCCAAACTTTCAAAAGACCACCATTGTTGAAGTCAGAAGTGCAGCTATATAGGATAAAAACATGCACATGGAGACTTCACTCAAGGAGCACGAAATGCATCTATGCATTCATCTGATGCAAAAAACACATTTGTGTTTTTATAGCCGAAAGGCACTTCTGTAGGGTGATTTGGTTGAGTCACGAGGGAGTCAATTTAAATGCAAAGTGTTTTTCTTTACTTTGTCATGTGTCAGACAGTCGCTAGAGAGGTGTACAAGTTGTTATGACGTTAAGTCACATGTGGTGTGCCCTATTAAAATTAAAATTCAACTGCTGCCTGGTTTTCGACCTGTTTGTCTTGCTGCTTTGCGGTAATTGGCACCGTGCCATCCCGCCGTTGCTGTCTGACAGGCATCCACTCCGTGTGTGTGTGTGTGTCTGTGTTTATCACACAGAGAGTGAGAGAGAGAGAGACAGAGAGGAACAGACTGGGCTTGAGTCTTTCCAGTAAATCAGCCGACTCCAGCAAATGCTCTTTCACAGACCTACCCATGTCAGCTCGCTCACACACACACACACACACACACACAGACACACACACACACACACACACAACTAGGCAAACCTATGCAACCATCTCCCACAACGCAGAGAGAAACACAGCTTTGGTCATTCCAGAAAGTCAGCTGACTTACAGTATCAGCCTTCTCTCTCTCTCTCGGTCTCGTCGGTCACTCTTGCCCACACTAATGACACACTCCCACCCACACACAGACACACACACTCCCACCCACACACGCACACACACAGATTCACTCACACATCATTGGATTTTAGCCAGTGACCTCCTGTTTACAGATGTGTAACAGTCTAACAGAGTTTGATTACATCAAAATGAATTAGATCTCTGTCCTGCTTCATGTTTTTGTACTGTCGTTACATGCAGATCCTTTACTGAAGTAAGAGCAACAATACCACATCATGAAACTACTCCATTACAAACATTCAGTCAAAAGTAGTCATCCACTAACAATGACCACTATGAGCGCTTTAGTATTAAATATTATTGTACTGTATTATTATTACTGATATATTAATGTGTACATAACAATTGATTGTTTTAGTTAGTTGATGTGGGGATAATTTTATAATTTGCTTTTTTTGTACAGTCATGTAGTATCTAAGTATTTATTATATTTTACAGGCTCGTAACTTTTTTTCTGTAAAGTAACTGAGGAATATAGAGGTATCTGTATACTGCACTATTGTATTTTTCGTAGTGGAGTAGAAAGATGTATGAAGTTGTGTCCTATGGAAATACTTAAGTAAAGTAAAAGTACCTCAAATGTATTTTCAAACAGTACTTGTAAATGTATATAGCCACACTCGCTAACTCTTTTTTCATGTCTTATAAGACATGTTTTTCATTCCCTGTGTTTTAAAGTACCTGTCTGTTTCAAGATGTTCTTTTGTTTTTTGGACAAGCTTTAATTTAATTAGTTTTTGCCAACATAAGTTAACAAGCTGTAGCATGAAAACAGAGCAGGACCATTGTCTGTTATCTCCTTTGGCATCGCGTCCAGTTTTACCTTCGCCGACTACGCACAAAACAGAGCACCGAATGGAAAATTAATTCTAATTACATCTCCTTCCAGAAGAGAATCATATCTGTAATGTAAGATGTTGAAACACAGTGGGTTTTTTATTTACGGTGTCTTATTTTCAGCCTCGTGCACAGGGAGGCGGCTCTTTTTCAGAGACGTGTTTAACGATAATAACTTTATTATCATAGCCCTTTTCTCAAGTAATTCTCTACTATACAGTAAAAAAGCTGCGAATATAAGTGAGATGAAATAATAAAGAAATAATATAAAATCAAACAAGTTACGATGTGTTTTAAAAAATATACACACTTTAGGTCCATGAAATACTTTGGAAGTGATTATTAGAAATTTTGTGGTTCTGGAAGCAATGGGAAGCCAATGAAGTAGTAATTGAGGGAATATGTTAAGTATGTTAAATAAACATATATATGTAGAGAGTGTCAATAATCCAAACTGGATGAAATAAGTAAAACAGTGAACAAACTGCTGATAAATAAATTGAAACGATGAGCTGAAATAAGCCCGCTTGCTTGACTTGATCGGATGTAATATGAGCATCTAAACTGAATAAAGATTTAACTCCTTACTTTATTACAACCTTGTTCGACCTTGCAGAGCGACCTGTGAGTCGAGATGCGGGTCGACCCTGATGAACAGGTCCCTGCACGTACACCTTCTTGTTTTTCCAACAGGATGGAGACGAGCAGACGGTGCGACTGACTAGTCAAGTAAATTGAGAAGAGGGGTTTATAATCTAAGAAAATGAAAAGAATGAATGAGGAACCCTTTGGGATTCTGTCAAATCTCCCGCCAAGTGCTTGTGTCCACAAACTCCCTCCCACACCGTCTCAATACGCAGCGACTGGGGACAGCTCAGTGTTTCCTGTAAATCAGCAGACTATTAACCACTATTTGTTTCACTCTCTCTCTCTCTCCCACGTCGTCTCCCTCCCACCCCATCTCTGTCAGACACACACCCACAAACACAAGCAAGCCCAGAGACATTCTAAATGAATTAGATAGCTGTCAAATTGGCCTTTCGACTTCTGAGCAAGCCCTCACCTGCAACAAAATACCGAGATGTGGACCAGCGCTCTTGATTAATTATTTATAGATGGATGATTAATGTATTATTGTTATTGGTTTCAGTATGTGTTTTGTTGAATCAGGGTTACACCTTTAGATTCATCGATCTTGTAAATAGTTTAGTAATTACGCATGACGTACAGTGATTTTAAAAAAAGAACACGAATGAAACGTGTTTAAACCTGCTTTTTATATCTCGTAATAGATACTCCTGTTTAAATTTGACACACACACTTTTTTTGTGACGGATGTTAAAATAATAGCGTGCATCATTGAGATAAGGTTGTCAGTTGTCCAGCTGCTGTCTTGTACTTCCTACCATTGTTTTTAGCTATCCTGCAATGACAATCATCAGACTTTTCTGCTGTGTTTCTCCAGCACGAGCAGCAGGCCTGTCAGTGGGAGACGATGGTTCCCGACCGCCCATGAATCTGCTGAAGTAAATTGTCAGTTCACACGAAGTCTTGAATACTTCAGGAGGGCCATAAAGCCACATTAACGCCAATGTTCTTCTACATCCTGTCTTTGCCTCAATGAGCATTTCCTAGATGATATCACTGTTTGGGAACAACTCCAACTTCCCCCCATTTTGTTTTCATATTTTTGGGATGTGTGTGATAATGACTGTACAGCAACGAGCCATTGTTGCTGCCCAGTATGAGTAATCATGAAACTAATTCATACCTGTTTCTATTTCGTTTTTTTGCTGACTGCGACCATTAGTTGAGTCATTTTACCTCTTCTCTTACCGTTTTGTGTGTGTGTGTTCACTTTTTCTCAGGATCAAGTGCTCCAGAATTTGTCACCCTGTAACAGTCATTTTGTGATTTATGATGCAGAACTAAACAAGTAAATTGCTTTAAAAAAGGCATTCATTTTACACAAAAAAAAAAAACAGCAACCAGTCGCACATATTTTATGTATTTATTCATCATGAACCAAGAGTCCATTGCAATAGAAAAAAATAGACGACCTTGTCTTCTGCAAGTTCTCGTCCACATCACGTCTCTTGTTCTCTTTTGAAATATACCTGGGAGAGAATATTTTTTATTCCTGATCCATTCCTAGCAATATTCCGCATGTAAGTACAGACATCCAATATTTATTGTGTCCAGGAGGGACACTTGATCACGTTGCTCGTAGTTATAAACTTTCCACCTCCATAAGGGGAATAACTCTTTGGAACTGAGGAATGAAGAGTAAGGTGGAAGTAAATGTGACTTGATGAAACGTCTCAGCTGCCCCCTTCCTTACCTGGAACAAGTTTCTCATAGACGCCATCAAGGAATTAAAATCGGCACTCATTTTTTGCATTTAAAGCGTTTAAGTACACTGAAGTCTAATATACAGTAACTTTGTGTTATACTGAACCTAGATGTTTAGACAATAGCGATTAGAAGATAGAGTGAGAAGACGGCGTAAATTTTGAAATATATGGTCACTGAGTGCATTTAGTTTCAAAGTGATAAAAAGTAAAACATTCATTTCTGTTTAACGTAATATTTAGAAAATACATTTTAATTTTTAAATAAATAATAAAAATATATAAAATATATTTTTAAATAGTTTAGCCTCAGAGATTTATTTATAATATTTCTGCACGATAAGAAAACACATTTTCCCAGTGTGATTTATTGCACTTTATTTCATGTATCCCATTGTATATACAAAGCAATTGCAGGAAATACATGGGTGGCATTCTTATTTTTGGAGCATTATCTAAACAGGAGAATCTTTACAGAAGCAGGCAGTCGGGAGAAATTTGCAAACAGACACACCCAGGAGCAATTTATTCCTCAGAGACTTTCCACTTCTCCCTCTACACTTTTAGTCCAACTGCCACCCATAAACCAATTCTCTGCAAGGTTGACAGGAAACAAAAATTAAGCTTTGCATGATGTGCAAAAAAAAGATCATCATAAGCATTTATTTTGGGGAAAAAAGGGGAATAAAGGGGGGGGGGGGTAATAAAAATGACAATGATGTAATTTTTTTTTTTTTAGTCCTGCACCAAACAAGCATGTTCCCTTTTAAAACTGAAGCCATTCTCTCACTCAACTTCTATTATAATACGATTGTCCACTATCTCCTTATATCTGGAGAATATGAATTGCACGCCATTCGTCTATGATGATATATTTCCAAACATTTTACCTTTGCTCCTGTGGATACTAAACATGGGATGTTGCGATTTAAATATTTTGATTCATTATGGAGCACTAATTAAAATCCTGTTGTAAATATGTGGATCAACCTGCAGGAACTACAGGAGTGAAAACATTACGCTCATTTAAACTATGAACAGATCAACTGTTTACGGGAAATCATGCTAAGGCATTTTAATTGCTGCGTAACCAAAAGTTAATCAATTTCTTTTATGCGACAGCATGGCCCAAGGTGACCTTTTGCCACCATTCATGTATTTGTTCTGCCAATGTGTGTCGGTATGTGCCGTATGCATCCAGCAGCCTATTAGAGATTAACACTGACGTTGAATCACACAAGTTGACATCCCAAAACCTGAAAATCCACCTCAGGCAGTTTATTGTGTGGTG
The DNA here is from genome assembly GCA_028564955.1 of Terapon puta. Lineage (NCBI taxonomy): Eukaryota > Metazoa > Chordata > Actinopteri > Centrarchiformes > Terapontidae > Terapon > Terapon puta. The sequence goes on from JAOXYL010000078.1 coordinate 16,405,957, forward strand.
TTGCTGTTTCAACACTCAAATAAAAGATTAATTAAAGTAAGAGACTTGTTTGTGAAGAGCATAGTAGTACGCCCATGTTTGTTTAGACTGTCTATTTTTATATTTATTTTTTAATTAGGTACAGCAGTTGCACTTGTGTTGGTGCTTGATATCAAATGCAACAAAAACAGCGGTTGTGGGAGAAATATTCAGATCTGTTACTGTTAAAAGTTTGAAGAGATATATGTATATATGTATACAGGTAAAAGGTGTGTATTGAAAAGCTTACATCAATAAAAGTAAAATGAGTTATAAATAGAAATTATTTTTGTGAGACAATAAAAAATGAATACAAATAGTTAAACAATAAATTGTTGAAAATCAATAAATATATGTCGACAGAATAAATAAAAAAATGCAGTATAATATAAAAAAGATATTAAAAAATGATAAGATTTATTTAGAAAAACAGCAGTGGCAATAGCATACAGTCTTTATTTTACTTTAAGTAGCTTACAACAATCTTGTAATGTGATTATATTTGCAAAAGTAACAGTATGCATAATATGAAAAGGAAATAATAATTAGGTGCCCTCCACTACTGTGATGTATCAGAAGCAATTAAATGTAGCATTTTAATTTTTCATCCAATAATCAATAAGCAAACACATCTAGTACTTATTCACACTAGTTGTGTGAATATGCTCCATCAGTTCCCCCCTCTAGACCCACCTCTCAGAGACGATGTGACTAATCAAGGTCCAGGATTGTGACTGTGTTGAACTCACAGTCGCTCCTTGCATGTCTTACATTTATCTCATCTGTTTGCAAAGCGGCCTGAGCTGCAGTGGGATGAAAAACCAACCTTTTTAAAAGTGCGTGGGACCTCTGACTAACTAAAGAAAAGTGTTAAACTGACTGTCTGTGGCCCAGACTGAGTAGAGGAGGCTGGGTTTCGGTGCTAGATGATGTCATATCCTGTCAGCGAATGCCAAACAAAAGGCAAGCTCCCATCTGAAAAACACTCGGGGGACTCAAATGACAAATATACCTGCTGACTAGAGCCTACGAGGCTGCAGCTCAAAACAACGCTTCACCCACAACCTCACATCAAATTTTACATTTTGACCAGGACTGTTAATCCAAAAGCAGACAGTTTATATTGAACATGCTATTCAGTACTATGAGCACTACTTTTTTCTAGTGGAGTAAAATGAATGATAATGTATCTGTCAATCCCTTCCTGTGTTTTACTGATATTACATCCTATTTAGATTTTCCGTATTTTAGTTTTTCATGCTATAACACAGAAAGCTTCAGAAAGGGTAATGTAGCTAACGATAGCAACAACAATTATGCTGTGCTCCAGTCATACTGTTTAATTAAAAACAGAGGAATGGGAAAGACATTAATAAATGCCAGTTGTGAATTTGAGGTAGGAGTTTCTGATGACTATTACATCTACTATTTGGCTGAGAGAACTATAAATATGAGACACCATGAAAACAAGGCTCTTTAGGCACGCATGGGAAAAATACCTTGTAATAATATGTGGAAGCTCCCACGTCACAACAACAGGAGGTTTTCCCGAGGACTTTATTTTCCGACATTGCGTAAATGGAGCAAACAAAACTTTTTGTAAGGGAGGTTAAACCATCTCACAGGCAATATAATGAATAGCTGTCAAATACCGACCTGCGGGGAAAAGATACAACTAATCTTCCTCCACATAATCAGCATCCTCCATTTTGAGGAAGCTGACAAACAGTCTGTTCAATCTGGGTTGGGCGTGGAAGGATTTTCTTCTTATTGTCAGTTCATTCATCTCAGTGATATCATAGCATGGACACCACCAAAATGTCCACAAGTCCCTTTGAAAATGTGCATGTCAAGTGAACCTTCAAACAGGAAAATAATTAAATATAACGTGAGCAGCAGTTCGTAATGATCAGAAAACCAAAGATGTAAAATATGCATTGTTTTTTATTTTTTAAAGTTTTTTACGTCACAAATTCATAAGTGCGAGGACACGGATGTAAGGAGACTGGTCTGCTACAAACACTGTTATTTGCTTTCAAAGGAAGATACTGACAGACAGGTACATATACTTTTTAGTTATTTTTCTCTCTGCATTTTTTCTTCCCATGCACCAAAACATACATTGGCATCTGACTTACATCTGTATGGACTACTCCCTTGCCTCAGCTCATCTGCAACATTAAAGCAAGGATATTTTATTGTTTTTTGTGTCAAAAGCCACCTTTGCACTGAATTATGCGGTTCAACTTGCTACCTTCTTAACTAGTCAGATCAGTAATTCATAAAACTACCTTTACCAACAATAGTATGTTTTTGCTTATTCACTAGCATGCTCATTGAGGCTCTGTGAAGCTGTTGTAGTCAGCGTGTTGATTTTGCACAAATTTAATCCCTTTTCAAATGAGGAGAAGACTCTCTGACCAATCAGTAGTCTGCAGTGTTTCAAAGTCACCTTGCAGTATCAGCTCAGCTCTTTTGGAGCCTCAGTACAGGTGATACTACAAAAAGAAATAGGTAATTTTCACAGTGGAAAACCACAAAAGAGATGGTC
>JAOXYL010000078.1:16425258-16446402 GCA_028564955.1 Terapon puta
TTGTTGTAGATCTTGCAAAAGCAAACAATTCTCGTTAAATTCCTGAAACAGAATGGTGTCATCGCATAAATACAGTACACTCAACCAAGCTACCCACTGAAAGTACAAATGAACGACATTTGTGGCCTTTTCTTTGTCTGTGTGCATGCAGGCCGTAGCAATAAAGTTTAGTCATTCATGTTGTAAATACACACACACACACACACACACACACACACACAGGTGTCCAAATGTGTAACCATGGATGTGTACACTAACCAAAACATCAATGCGCCGTAGAATGATTTTTCAAAAAAGAAAGAATCACCAAAAATGCTATTTTGTATTCTTTGAAGGTCTGTGTGAAGCACTGAGGTGTATTTACAGTTTTGCCAAAAACGACAAACTTTGTGTAAAGCGTAAATATCTTTTAAGTCCAGTACACTTGGAAGTTTAGTTTATCCATCCATCCATTTTCTATACCTGCTTATCCTGACACACAGGGTCGCAGGGGTGCTGGAGCTAAGGGAGAACATGCAATTTAATTTAGTTTAGTTTTATTTATCACTCATATGGTATACATATACATATATATGGTATACTTATAGTGAGATGGGTTAGGTGTTATTAACTATAGTAACTTAGAATAATTATTCATTTAAAAAGAAGATGGGAGTTCTTCTTGAGCCTCTCAGTGCTGGCCTGGTGTTTACTGTAAATGCACTGGATATAAGTGTTACACTAATGGTTTCGGAGGTAGTGCTTCAACAGCCATTGTTAGTGTTTACTGTAAGAGCAGACTAGCACACACTTTGCATTTACTGTAAAATCCTACTTAGTTAGAATATTTCATTAAATATTTTCACTTGTAACACACTCTAAATATAAACTATACTTAGATATGCAATGCACAAACAAACAAATCAAGTTATTGTCAATGCCAATATACTTACAACAGTATTAGACACAATTACTTTAATTGAAAATTACATAAATATAGTTACTGTTTTGTACTATACAGGTACAATATACTGGAATTATATATATTATATCACAGGCAATGTCTTCTAGTGTATAGTAGTGTATCCAGGCCTGCACACTAAAGTCCAAACCTATAACTGGATTTGCAGGTGACTGATAATTGAGCATGGTACTTCCTTGGCAAAAACAACACAAACAGGCTTTTAGTTGTGAAAGATGTGTCTAATGTGTCTAGAGAGGCATGTGTAAATGTTCGCAAAATGTGTACAACTGTATAAGTTCTTTTAGTTTTAAAAGTTAAAAAATTGCCCTGGTCTGGAAGGATGATGATGTGTGACTGGGGTGAAGAGTCGATAGGAAGCTCCTAATGCCTCATGGACTAAACCCATGAACACAGCATATATATAATTTATTACAACCCATGTTTAACACCATATATGACTGATAATAATGTTCTCTGTACTTGTGGCATCTGTTGCATGTCTGTCCGTCGCAGGGAGAGGGATACCTCATCTGTGGCTGTTCCTCAGGTTTCTTCTTTTTCCCATAAAGGTTTTTATTTTTCTTGGCTCTTTTTAAAGATCTAAGGACAGAAAGTGTCAAAACAGTACAGATTAAGTCCTCCGAGGCAAACAACAGCAGATTCTGTCTGTTTTTTCAACTGTAAAACAAACAGGAGGAAAATCCAAGGTCAGGATGGTGAAGAAGAACGTGTATTAGGAGATGCAGGAGAGGAGAGGGAGCTTTGTAAAGACAATGTCATGGTGGTGTCTTCGGGGTCATCCCAGATTGGGTTTAAGGCAGCATCTAACAAAACAGTCTATTAAGTTGCATGATGGGAAGTGTAGGCAAGAGTTTTTACATGTTGACCCTTTAATAGGCCTAAAATTAATTGATTTAGTAACATTTACCTGAGGAAGATTCACTCTACCGGCTTACTTTATGTTTCATTAGCCAGGAACCCCATTCCTTCTAAACCATTTGACATCCAGTGTCTTTCTCTAGCTGTTGCGAAATCTGAAAGAGCAACAGCGGAATGAGTATAGTTATGATACTGTGTAGTTTTTCCACATCAAACAGTCTTTAATCATCTATCTTATTGTTACAGGAAATTATCGCTCATTGACCTTTGGCCAGAGATAGTGGATATTACTGCGATTACTGTAAATATGAACGACAATTAAGAGAGTGTTCATGGTTTATTTGTTGACCTTTTGTCTTCATTTGAACATAAAGACAGCTGGAAGCCCACTGCTTGCAAATAAAAACATTTTTTTAAAAAGTTAAGATATTGATATAAGCTTCTGTTGCAGACATGGAGCAAAAGGCAAATACAGGAGTGGCCGTAAAGTAGGACGTGCAAACAGCACCTCTCGCCTCTTTCTCCATTTAGTCTGAGGCTTGACGCTTAATGGCTGTCTCCTCCTGTGATAAAATACTGCTCGTGAAATGCTGTTCAAATTACATTGACATTGTGTGGAGGCGTCATATCTTATTCAGACATTTCAGAGACTTTCTTTCGAGTTGCAAGCCTGCACAAAAGCGTGGTTACTGATTAAAGCCTTTGTTGAACAAAGGGGATGGCAGTGAAATATCTTCAAAGAGTCACTGGGTCAAAGTGATGTCATGCTCCTGATGACTGTTTCTTATCATTGGTGTTTAGATAAAGATAAAGAACCCAGAGGCAGAAAAATAGAGGTGAATTGCCTATGAATCGATTAAGATTCCTTCTTCTAAATTGTGTTTTAATCTTAATCTCCTGAATTCAACTAGTGTTACACTGGTAGAAATCTGGCAGAATCTGTTATATCCATTTATATGAGGACATACCCACACATCTTAAAATACCTCTTTCTAACCCACTCAGAAGTTTTATCTGTTGGATTTGTTTGGATTTCCTTCACTGTGAGTCAGTGTTAAAACATACCTGTGTGAAACTGACTGTCTTGCCTATTCCTTGGCCACCACATTGGTCCAGACTGAAATATCTCAAAAACTATTAAATGGATTTTTATGACATTCATGGCACCCAAAGAATAAATAATAACCTTGTGGATCCTCTTATTTTTACCCCTATTGGATGGACTGACATGAAATTGAACTTTTTTCTCGTGCCATCGTCAGGCCACATTTTTATTTGGCCACTACTGTTTATTTCTGTAAAACTAAAGATATGTTCAGTTATAATCATCAAATGTTCACATATTAACATGCAAAAGTAATATAACGAAAATGGCAAACATACCTGCTTAATATCAGCATGTTATTATTGTTGTTGTTAGCATGTTAGCCTGCTAGCATTATCCTTTAGTGCAAAGAACCACATCAATGTAGGGATATCTTTAGGTTGCAAAATATGAGGTTTTTATAAGACTGTGGGCTATGTTTATGTACAAAAATGACAACGATCCTCAAGGAATCCCCAAATTCTTTCCATCCCATCAGAGGAGGGATATGAGAAGTGAATCTCTGTCATATATCCCTTTTGACCCTTGACCTGGAGGACATTGGGTGGCGTGATTGTGATTTAGTTGAGGGCACTGATCTCATTGCTTGCTTTATTTATTTAGCTGTGTGATCAAAGTACATCAGATCCCCCCAAACAGAATAAATAGAATTCACTCTCCCGGTTTACTGCCAGCAGACCACACACAGGTAATTTGGGTGAGATTCAAAAACTACATTAAGATAATAATTTGACCATTCTTGCCTGTCTCTGTTTGACCCCTCCACCACTGATGAACACTGGGATTATTTGTCTCAGTGAACCAGATCATTCTTTGCTTCTGTCTTGTGTGTTTTCTCTGCAGCCGGATCAGAGAAGGAAAAAGCAGAAGAACAGGAAGGTGGCGGGTGGCGCTGCTGCAAGTGACAGATTAGAGGTCTTGATGAGTGATCCGTTTAATAAGGTCAGTCACATGATGGCAGCACAATAAGACAGTAGGCCACTACCGGACACACTTATAAGGATTTTTGTGTTAGATAAACAGACTGACTCTGTGATTTAACAGCCTGGGGAAATATTAGATAGACTTAATTTATTCCATGATTTAACCACTGAATATTCAAAGGAAGCTGCCTATTGTTGCGCTCAAAATGAGGCGTGTGGCAAAAAGGTCCCACAGAATTCATAATAAAAATGTTGTTTTATTTGGGGCTGGTGGAATAGTGGTTAAGTGTGCGCACACGTGTTGGAGGCCTGAGTCTCGCTGCTGCAGACTGTGGTTCATATCCTGCCTGGGGTCCCTGCTCTGCATGTCCTCCTCTCTCTCTCTCACTATCCTAGCCACAAAAAACAATAAAGGGGCTAACCTTTGTTGTTTTAGTTTGAAGAAATATAGTTATTTGATGAAACTTTTGAAGAAATCTTCGTTGATTAATGCCAGTATCCCCCTATTGTGGAAGAATCACTCAGAGATGGTAGTAAATCCACTGATTTGTACTGAAATGTAAAACTCCTACATTCAAGATTTTACTCAAGTGAAAGTAAAAAAAAACTGTTAAAAGCTAAATTTACTTACAGTATTACAGTAAAAGTACTGAATAATTCCTGCCACAGTGTTACCCTGCCCTGTAGTTTATCAAATGGATTATTACTGCTCATGCGTTAACTGCAGCAATAGTTTATTGTTACATGTGATAAACTACTTGAATACTTTAACCTGTGGAACCTGATAAATTTATTGTGTATCGTCTGCAAAATCTTTGTTGAGTAAGTCCAGCTGTCGGATGAATGCGTCCCTCTGACTTATAACAGAGTAGAAGTAACACTGAAATATGCGAGTAGGGCAAAAGTACCACAAAACTGAACTGTAGTGTCATTTCACTGCTGCATGATAGGGTGGAAAGTGTAATCGCTGAAGTCCCAGTGAGCCAAACACTCATATCCTCACAGATCGTCAAAATAAAATGTAAATTTAAATTTCATGTAATTCAGGATTTTTTTTGGGGGGGGGGGGGTTTGCCCCCACTGTGTCTCATCTGCCACTCATCTGCATCTGTCGCTTTTTTTCGGCCTTTCTCAAGGTTACTTTAGTTCATGGGGAGTGTCTTGCGGCACCACGTGATCCCGATGCGAAGTTACTCCGTGTCAAAGCCTGCGCTCAGCTGCAGGGACCTTCAGGCTGCATGGTGTGATGTGGCGCGGACTAAAAATAACGCGGCTCCTTTTTGAGAATAAAACATCATTTATAACGCTCATAAAAGACGCATGAAAAATACCCAAACACGGGACTGTACTCACAAGCACATTTTTTTTTCTTATCATTATTTTAGACAATATAAATTCGCATCAGACGCTTTAAGGTGCAGCCTCACCGTTATTCGCGGCCGATTTATTAGATTATTAGAATAAAATCTGCGCATCCAGGAGAGATTTTTTTTGTTTTTCATCCCCGGTAACCTTGATCGCATCCATCTCCCCGACCTCCAAGCCCTCTTTCATTTCCAGCAGGGGTGTCTGCCATTGCGCAACGGCGCAACTGGGTGAGGGTGGAAAAGCCGGCAGGAGGAAGGATGCTCCGGTGAGGCCGTCCGGAGGTCTGCTGCTCCACTCAGCGACCCCATCCACCCGTCCACCCACCCATCCATCCATCCATCCCCTCGCCCGGGTGTCCCCCCCACCTCCACCCCCTACCGTGGTCCGTCTCAGATATATGGTGCGCCCCCCCTCCACCCCTCCTCCCCTCCCCTCCTCCTTAATCTCCCAGATTGTCGGCGACTTGCTGCAGTCGATGCTGCAGTTCTGAGCCGCTCCTGCGCCGGGACAGCTGACTCAATGAGAAAGACATGCTCGCATTCGTCCTGGTCTCTGGGTCGCTCTGGATTATATTAGGTGAGTGAGTTTGGAACCGTCTGCTCGTTTTTTTTTTTTTTTTGGTGGTTTTATTGGGCTTTTCTTTCCTTTTTCTTTTTTATTGGCTGCGGCTGTAGACGATGCACCTGTCTTTTCCGGGGCTGAGGCGCATCGTGTGTCATCCACTGCCGGCTTTTTTTCTCCATTCATTCATTCATTCATTCATTCATTCATTCATCGAGGGCTGTGCTCTTTCTTCGTTTTTATTATCGTGGTTTTTTATCACACCGTGCTGCTGCAGCTGGCGATTTGCCTGCACGGTAATGACGCCGGTAGCATCTCTTCTTCTTCTTCTTCTTCTTCTTCTTTTTTTTTGTCCATTTCTCTCAGACAACACGTGTGCGGAACCAGCGGAAATGCTAAAGCGTCCTCTAATCTCAAAATATTGTTTTAAATCTCTGCATAACCAGCATCTCTCGGGGATTTTTGGAGAGACAGAGAGGCGGAGGAGGAAAGGAGGAAAGGGGGAGGAAGGAGGGGGGGGGGGTGCTTCCAGGTTTGGTTTTACCTTTAATAAGGTAGCCACGGGGGGCTGCCACGCGGCTTCGATGCTCGTGAGTCATTCTGCACGTCAGTGGTTTTCATTTATTCTTTATTGTTTATTTGTGTGCTTTTATGTTGAAAGGCCATCATTTCACAGTCAGGGCTGCTCTCGCCGTGAGCCACAGGGGATCAAACCGTGTGCGTTTAAAGGCCGGTCGGCCAGCCAGCCAGCTGCTAAGGTCGTGTGACATTGTGCGTAGAAACCGGACGCGCGTCATTCCACCTCCCCAGAAATAAATAATTTAAAAAAAAACACTATCAGGGACGTTTTTTCTCGCCCCCCAACTTTCACTCGAACCGGGCCTCGCATCTGTCCGCCCCCCCGTCCTTTTGTTATGTATCTTTCGCCGGGAAGCCGGTTGGTGAGGCTCAGCGTGCCGCCCGTCATGTCCTCCGCCATACCCCTGTGATGGAGGGAGGGAGGGTGAGGATGAGGATGACGCGCCGCGAACCGCCGCAGCTGATTGGCCGGAGCTGTCCACGGGAGAGCGGTGCTGAAATCCTGCGGCCTACCGGCAAACTGGAGCGCACGGCACGTTCAGTTCCTACCGACAATCCCCCCCACCCCCCCACGCAGACCACACCACACCACCATCCCTCCACCCAAACACCCACCCCGGTTTTCACAGCGGTTTTTTAGGGGCAACGGGCTCACGGCCGTCGCTGACCTCCAGTCGACTTGATCATGCAGGAGCAGATTTAAAAAGGAGAGAGGAAAAGATATAATCCCCTTTGAGATGTGTTGTGTTACAGATCAGATTAGAGGCGTTGTGCGGCGCAGTCGCGGAGGGTTATGGTTTTAATGCATTAAAGAAACAGTGCAAATGTTCAGCGAAGGGCTATTTTATTCGATCGAGTTGCTCGATTACATGCAAAGCTAATGGCGAGCTGACCTTAGTGTAAAGGGTTTATGCCTCCGCCAGAGAGAATAGATCCTCGTTAGCATCTGCACTGCTCGGTTGCCAGGTGACAGTGACAGTTGGGATTTTGGTTGAGACATTAATATTAAAGCTTGCAGTTGCAGGTTTTGCTGTTGTATATTTGATGACCAGTCAGGCCCAAAATACTTCAAACCGGACTGGGTTGTTCCTGGGAAATGAAGTAAAGGTGAGGAGAGGGCCCTCAGGGAGACCCATGACACCTTCAACCTGTCCTCACATCCCAACACGCTGCTGTTCCTCAGGATAAATAATTCATTTTAATCACCATCTAGTGCAGCCCCACGCAGCGTGTAAACCTATTCTTTTTCCCTCCTCAATATTTAATTAAAAGCATGCCGCTGGTTTCGCTCCACCCTTTGGCAGAAAATAACCAATGATCTTTTAGTAGTCAAGGTTCATAACTGGAGACCTGTGCCCACTGGACTCTTAACAGTTAGACTTTTTGACAGTCAAACTACTTTTTTGAAGGTATCCAACAGGATTTGTAACAACAGGGTGGAGGGAGGAAGTGACATGGAGTATAAACAAGTTAAAAACCTGCAAATTAAAGACTCCCTGCATGACTGCACAATAGGACAGGATTAATGTTGAGCGTTCAGTTTTGCCTGCTGAGTACTGAATATCTCTCATTGAGAATTTTGGAGCTATGAGGCAAATGCAGTTAAATATAGACACATTCCTGTACAGTTACAGTAAGTCTGATGAGATATTTTCTTCAACAACAGTCATATGTCATTTTAAGATCTACTTTGCTCTACTCTAAAGTCTCAGTCATCAACGATATCGACCAGTCTGTGTGATCTCTTATCTACGTGGCAGTTTTGCCTCTCAGTGGCTTATTGCTGTCTCAGCACTTGCTGCATCCTCTTCCTCACATTGTGGTATGCTGGGCAGTAATGGCTCAGGATAAAGTGCTGAACCACGTCTGTCTGCACATCACGTGATCGAGTAGAGTAGTTCTGTTACAGTGCATCAGTCTTCATCAGGTCTTCGGTGTTGTCCTTGTTTGGACTTTGTTTATAGTCCTACTCCTTTTTATGCTCCTCAATATAGATGGGCTGACCTTTTTTCTTTTTTTAAAGAAGCCTTTTTATCTCTGTATTTGAACTCAACTTTATCTATCTTCCTCAAAAATGTGCAATAGAGGAAACAGTAATGTGCAGCCGTTAGCCTGGTGGGTGTCAGCCTTTTTAACTCACATCCCTAAATATGCAGCAGTGCCCACAACAGCCCCATGACAGGATGCATATGCACTGTGGTGAGCAATTAGAGTGGTTTCCCCTTTCTGGGGCTGTAAAACAAGAAAAATAAATCAAAGATGTTATTTCGTGGGATTTTCTACCCAAATATTACACCATGAGCCTGAAAAAAATGCTCCTGTGGCACATTAAAGGTCCTAATTCCTCGGGCGGAGATCCGCAGGCCTCCCTTCGCTCCTACTTTGATAGTCAAATCAAACTGAGAGCAGCTCATATATTATTGTTGTGCGCAATTTGTTTAAATGTGCAAATGTCAACAGAGCAGGCATAAGACTTTATTTGCATTGGTGCCGGCACGCGCATGCATGGTGTGTGTCATTACAGCCAGTGAGTGAAGGAGAAGATGAGGGCTGCGTGTTTAGGTAGGGGGAGGGTGTCAGAGAGAGAGAGAGAGAGAGAGAGAGAGTGGTGTAGGGAGGGGTGGGTGGGTGTGGTGAGAGAGTGCAGCGTCTGCCGAGCTGAGGGTGGTGTGATACGGAGGCCAGCCAGGCCCAAACTAGGCCAAAACGCATCTCGCTGCCGTCCTCTTGCTTGCCTCAGCTTAATCTGGCCGGTGGCAATGGGAAGGTAATCACTAGTTTGCACAGGGTGATGTGATATCTGCCTGAGGCCCCTTGACACACACCACACAACACACACACACACACACAGGCACACACATACAAAGACACACATCACACCTCACCGGCTGCCTGGTTGCCTCCGACGCCTTTGTAAGTGCCGCTGCCTTGACCACAGCTGCTTTAACCCTTCTGCAATGCAATTAGATCTGTCGCCTGCATTCCTTTAGCTTTTGCTTGCTCTGTATGCTTCATTTTACTTTTAACTGCAGTTTTTGATTTTATATATGTGCACTTTATATATAGGCAGTTTCATCCATAGTATAACTTCTTTTTTTCTCCTGCAGCTTGTTTGAGTGTCTGATTTTATTCCTTGAATGATAATTGCAGTTACCTGTTGTGTGGCATCTCAGTCAAGGAGGGGAAATGGCTGTTTTGTTCGCACAGGATGTAACGGTGTCCGTACAATTATGACTCAGGAACGGTGACAGGAAGAAGTTGCGGTCTGACTCCTCGAGGGTGGTTTAAGTGGAGGAATGGCAGAGAGTGATAAGAACGAGTGGTTAAGAGAGAGCGAGTGAGAGGGAGAAGCTGCTGTGCGAGGATGATTAAGCACCGGCGGTTAAAAGGAGAAGCAATGGCAGACAAGGATATGCAGTGCACGGATGCCAGTGAATTTGCTAAACAGAAAAAAAAAAATCATTTACATTTCAGAACAAGCCGAGTAGGACGTCTTTAAATAGAGTGCGGTTGTGAGGTTACTACTGGTCATCCGTCTCTGTGCTAATAGGCTGTAATCTCCCCACGCTGGACTCTAATCATTGGTGACGGGCCTCGGATGGGCCGATGGGGCGGGTCTTAAGGACGAAGGGTTGCATTTCCTCCTCTGTAAGCCTCAGAGGTCAAAGGAAGTCTAGCTGGCCCATTCACAAGCCCTCATCGCTGCATTGCCTGCAGTGCTCGCGCTGCACCAAAATTGTTGCTAAGTGGAATCTTCCTGAAGGAGGAAGTTTGCTCGTGTAAATGTGACATGAGAGAACAAATGACGAGATGCTTACGTTAGAAAAACCTCTGTGCACCACAGTTTCGTCACTCGAAATCAATATTTTTTATGAGTTTTACTCATTTAAATGGAACAAATAAAGTGCTGTTGCTCGGATCCCTCAGGGGAGCAGCTATTCAGAGGCACTTTAGATGCCTTTTGTGGGCATGTATCGTGCATGAAGTCAGATTCCCTTCCTCAAAATACTGCCACTTTCTGGAAAACATTTAGCTTTTTATATTTGAGTGGATGCAGTTGGAAATCTTTTGTTCCCTGTAATTTCTCTTTCAAGTCGAGGGCCTCGATTAAATTATATCTTTTGTAAGACTCAGTACCTCAGTACAGTCAAGTGCATACTAAGCCTTCTGTGTGAGCTGCTAAGCTTCAGGGTCTTCAAACTCATGCATTGTCGAACTCATTCTCATTATCCGTCTTAATCTAATTAAAGCTATTTCAAACTTTTGAGTTGATATTTGCAGCTGTTCTGATCAATTTTAAAGCTTAAAATGACCGTTTGGCATGATGCCCTGTTCGCTGTTGAGGTCCGATCAGATGTCCTTTTGCATGCATGAAGTTCAAGTGCTTATTTTTTCAAACCCAGCTGTTCATGCACAGTATGTGCTCTGCATGCTTTGTAACAGATATGGTACAATTTGTATTATATCCCCCCAGTGCGGCTTTTGACTGTGCACATCTGTCAGGCTTTCTGGGCCAAGTGTACTGTCTACTGATGTTCCCTCCAAACTAGACATTGATTGACACTGAATCAACATTTTCCCCTCCGTCTTGATTGTGTTGTGTTGTCTCTGCTGGTTTCTGTCTTGAAACAACTCACTTTAGATTAGATTTCAGTGTTAGGTGATACCGATCCTGTCTCTGTGTTGCATTTCAAAGCACGACCCGCATACAGCAGATGGTGTGATTGAATATCCTTTGTAAAAAGCCCAGGAAATTAACAACAAACAGCATCTCATGAGCTAAAGTGTCAGTCAGGGGAGAAGTTCACATGTCGCAGGCTCTTTGAGAGAAAGCTTCAGCGGTCTGTGCAGCAGTGGGAGGACATTTAAAATACAATAAACGTGACATGAAGTGTGTGTAGCGCTCAAAGATTTAGCGTGGCAGCACAAAGCTTGATGTTAACATTTGCAGCTGTCATTTAAACATGTCATTCTGTTGTGGAAAGTATAATGAGCTTTACAGTCATATTTTTCTAGTTTGACCAGAAAAAAAAATGCAGTATCTCAAGACTCAACACAAGGTTGGCTTATAAGCTTTTCCAGATGCTTTTAAGCCAAATGCATAGGCTTAGTCAGCATATGGAGCTTGCTCAGTTATCATATAACAGAAAATAAGCGTAAAGAATTGAGCTACCTCCATCAGAAACAAGCAAACTACAAATGCTGATGCAGACAATGAGATGCTTTAATAAAATCTATTTTTTTTCTTCTTCTTTTTCCTTACTGCTGTCTTCAAGGTCAAGAGAGAACGTCCACTGTCAAGTATAATTTTACAGTGTTGCACAAAATAAACCTTTATTATGACTTTACAGTTGCAATCAAGAGTACACTGACAGACCTAGATCTATTTCTTGTTTGTCCCAAACCTCTCCTAAGCCAAACGGATGCATCTGAGGTTTTTTTTAGTGGTTCAGGTTATGCTTTAAAATGTTATCCTTCATCCTTTGAGCAAGACACCAAGTGTACCTACACATGAATTTCTAAGGCCCATCCGCTGAACTGCGACAGACTTTCCGCTGCAGGGACGATGGAGATAAGTCAATTTCCATGGCGTGATGTGCTCTTGATTTCGCAAATTAAACTCAGAGGTCTTTGAGTCCACATGCTGATAAAGGTCATTGCCGTTGCTGATGGGGATGCTGCTGACCTGCTGTTCTTCTGTCGCACCAGCTGTAGCAACAATCTTAGTAAAAAGCAACAGGGGTGGACCTAAAGACCTGTATGTGTATGTGAGTGTGTGTTTCTGTGCTTGTGTGTGTGTGTCCCTAGGGTGTGTTATTTAGGTTACTACAGGACAGAGAGTTGGACACCCTACAGGGCCACAGGCTGAAGTGGAGTGAAGGTTAAATCAGATGAGTAAATGACCCTGTTCACCCAAAATAGCGCAGCAGTGCAATAACTGCAGCGTCATCGCAACTATTACTGTAACGTCAATTTTTTCCTGTCAGAATGAAACTTTGCCTGATCAATAGTGTGTTTTTGAGCTCTTCTTCGGCTTCTGTGTATTCATTCTTAGAGTGCTAAGAAATCATAGAAACACAGAAGTCCTGTCCAGGCTGTGTGCACATAAACGTGGCCTTAAGAGGACTCGCGGCTTGTCGGCTGAACCTGCTCCTTGTGTAACGCCTGTTATGAATTCACCAGAGGTTGTCTTCCAAATTAGGTAAAAAAAAAAAAAAAAAAAAAACCTGTGCAGCTAGAATCTGACGGGCTGTCATGGTGTTGTCATGCTCCAGAAATATACTCTTTGAAGGAGTTAGCCCCGAAATGGGCCACAGGCACTGTGCATGGTGGCTAATTGAGTCTTAAGACCTCTTCATCCAGCACTCAGCCCTGCTCCGTCTCGCTGCCGTCTGACATCACTTTTTAAGAGGAAACATTTTCAGTGAAGCGTGTAGTCGAGGTTTAAGTGAAGTTGTTGGCATTAAGGTCACGATCATTATCGGTCAGATCCTGCTCTGAACATTTCCCCCTTTGTCTTGCTCTCATGTCTTATGTTTTACACTGTAAGAAAACAGACAGTATTTGTTTCTTTCTTGGCAGCCAAACAAGAAAAAGGCAGACGAGAGCAGAACAAAGAGACAGGGAGAGACAAGACGGCCGGTTAGATGTTTGCGTCTCTCGTGGAGGCCAATTAGGTGTCTGGCAGGCTGTGAGTCTCCTGCTGCTGTCGGGCTATTTCATGGCGGGGAGATGTGGCGCGCCAGCATGCCTCTGCTGTAGCATTCGCTGGTCTATTTAACCCTGAGAGCGTGTTCCTCCTCAAACAGGTGCCAAGAGTCAGTGTTCAGTTATGAATCAGCAGATGCAGATTATTCCCAGATGTTGTCCCATTCCAGCTCATAAACTTTAGAAGTTTCCAAAATATGTGTTTCACACCCACATGAATGCTGTCATAGCATTGAGTTGAGCAACAAAGAAGTCACTTGTTGTTACACAACAAGCTGTAAGACGATGCCTCGTTTTATACATTTATAGCTCCACAGGGCCCTCACTGCTTCACAGAAAACACTCGAACAAGTAACATCAGCAAAATCCAATTTAGAATCAAGTGCGACTGACTCTCCAATCCACATCTGAAGCTTATTTGTGTCTACCCAACCGGTGAAATGTTAAAAAAAAGAACGTGATTTTGAGTTAAGCCAAAACCCTGGCTCCTCTGTTCCAGCTATTCGCACAGTGGTGTCAGTAGGTTATGGAGTCTGTCTATATTTAGAGCTGGTCGAGTGCTGTTTGCCCTCCTCTGTCTCTTTTCAAACACCAGCTAATCCATTGTGGCCCGTCATCCCTCGCAGCCAAAGCCACGTTAGCCATTGAACACAACACAAAGCACACGCGGCGAGCTACGTCACATGTATGTCATCCTCAGCGAGCAGCCCGCCTCTGATCAAAGTAATCCCGCAGTGATGAATATTGGTAGAGAGGCTGGTTGAACTTTGATTACAAAAGCAATCATGCACACAGGCCAACAAGCACAGAAAGCAAAGCAAGTAAACATTTCTTCACGGTCAGTCAGTAACAACATAGTCTTTTGGGGTTTTTATCACAATGTGGACCCGCCTCTGGGTTTTATCAAAATCACACCAGTTCTGTCTGAAAATTCAAAGAAATAAAAGTGGTAGCATTCTTACTTTGCCAATCTGTATACTCCTGTAAGGATTTCTGCATGCCCATCCACAAGCCAACTCATTTGTATAATTAGCCAAGAGGTCAAGTGCCATCTCCACTTATATTTCTCTTAAACAAAAAGCCTCACAATCATTGCAGAAGCAGCAATCATAAAAATAAAATGTGCTCATTATCAGCAGTACATCAGATGTGCACAACGCGCACTTGTAGAACAGGTCAGGTCACTGTGTCTGTACCAGACAAGGTAAACATGGCGGCTTTTGTTGATGTTGGCCTCTGTGTCCAATAGCGGTGAGGTTTGTTTGTTTGTTGTGTTCACGGTTCACGACCTGCTGGCACAGCACGAACATGGAAATGATGTTGTCGGCGTGTGTTGTGCCGCCTGCCTGGCTGGAGCTTTGTCATTGATCTTCCCATCAGAAATGTTCAGTTACATCAGTCGTACTGTATTGAGGAACAATACAATACGACATGTAGGATGTGTACCGTAATGTGGAAAAGTGTATGATTGGGAAGCAAAGCCATCAAACTGGAACATCGGCTGTATTTTTTACTTTTATAAAACCCACAAATTGACTGCATTAAGCTTAGATAGTCTTTATTCCTACATTGCTATCAAAGCAAAGCTGTCAAACACAAATGAATGTTTTTCATTTTTGTTGTAAAATGTTTTCACATTTTTAGGTGAAAATTGAAAAATGTATTTCATATGACTCTTATATGGTCACATATTTACTGATATTAGTTAAATATTACATTTTTATAGCATTTTTTATCAACATTTTTTTCCTTTTTATGTAATTTGCTTCTTTTTTTCTGAGTCTGTGATGTCGAGTTAAGAACGAATAACAACTCAGGTTGCGGTTGCGGTTCGTCTCTCTTAGCATAGTTACTGTAAACAATGGAAAACACCTTGTTTTGGTTCTGTCCAGAGTGAGAAATCTAACCAAAAAACTCCAAACCTGACTAATTAATGCAATACATGTTGTCTGATTTTACCCTTACATAAGCAGAAATATTAAACTATCCATTATGATGTAGTCAAATTTGATTACATTATGTGATATGCAACATAATACTCATTATAGGACAATGAATGCAGCACCCAGGAGATAAATCTCTCTAAGTGTGTTATGTCTGCCTGATCTTTATTTATTTTTCCATGCTTTAGTATTTGTAACTTTTTCAGATGTTCTGCTATCAAGAAAAGACTTCTCAGCTCGTTCCAAATACCTGAAGTTGTGCCAAATTATGGTTCTACTTTGTCACGTCTTCACAGTAATTAAGTCTAACTGTCGGACAGATTCCAGCTGCGCTCAGCGGGCCACTCCGAGCACTCAGCAGTGCGGGACATTTCATCCCAGAATTAACTTTGACATTGTGACTGCCTCAACATCCACAGGCATGCAAGCGAATGACACTGTTTAGGTCAGGACGTTCATCAAGTGCCTTCTGTTATTTACTCTCATCCTCAACATTTCCCAGCAGTTGAGCTGCCCTCAACCCCCCCATCAACATTACAGGAATAAAAACGGGACAGCAGAAAAAGAGGAAATATATGGTTGGTGCAGTAAAAAAAAAAAAAAAAAAGAAAAGAAAAAGAGAAGCAAAAGAGCCCTGTGGTACATAAGAGGCAGTTTTGTTTTCAGACACATCAGAGGGATCTACCATGTTGTGGTTTCTCACTTACAGGTGATAGTTTCTGCCTGAACAGAAACTGGAGTTATGCTGAAGTAAGAGGATTCGAGCCCGAGAGGAGTTTGGGAAAGCAGCATCGGGGAAACCACTTGTAGAGAGAACTACGTGCCTCTGACTCCAATAAAGGCAGCGGAGCCGATGAGCAATAGCTGAACTGGAGTATGTAAATGTGGTGTCATGTGTCGGCGCAGCTTCACAAATGACTGTAAAGCGATGATGACTGCAGCCTGCTGACACCATGTGTGTGAGACAGTGCTTAGAGTGACAACCTATGGGGGTAATGGAGACAGATGTGTGTCTGCTGGTTACAAATCAGCCAAATTAAATCATAATTTTACAAAATTCGCCTTTTCTACTTGTGATCAAACTTTTCTGGAGGAAGGGAGCTTTGACCCGTGACCTTTGTGTTTCCAAAATACTGAGGGTGGGCCACCTTTTTTGCATCAACGTCCTTTGATGTCAAGAGGAAAAATAAGGCTTTGAAGGTCATGCACATGGCTTCCTGAAACCTGCTTTCACTCCAGCGCGGTCTCATGTGATTCAGCTTCCCTTTAGTTTAGTAGTAGTGAAGAAAAAAACATTGCTCAAAATAACAGGTGAATGGGGAAGTCAATGTTCTCACGGCCTCAGATATTTATACCCATCAGCCTCATGCTTAGTGTGTTGGTGTCTGTGGGAGAGACAGCAAGCAGACAGGAAGTGATTCTGATTGGCTGTGAGCTGCAGCAGTGCCCTGATGCCATTCGTTCGGTCAAGTCGTGCTGTCTCTGACTCATCTCCCGGGGGAGGGAAGGAAACCCTCCAGTCAGCGCTGCAGCTATCGTCCCCCTCAGATAAATTATGCATCTCACAGTGTGTGTGTGTGTGTGTACGATGGAGGCTAAGCCTTGATGAGCACCGTGCATGGTGTGTGTGTGTGTGTTTTAACTACTTTCTAGTCCCACCACCTCCCAGCATTGTAGTACGTAGATGATCTATTCTGAGCTGCTTTTACAGTCAGAGCAAAAATGCGTGGGTACGGCCCCTCATTCGCCCTTTTTTGAAGCGTGACTGATGTGTTAAGGTCACAGGATCTGGGCGGAGGAGCTGTGGGATCAAGTGTGTTCACAAAACACTTTTAACAGAAAAGACCTGCTCAAAGGGGTTCGAACGCGACCCTGAGAAATTCTGAGGGCGGTCTAATTTGGTTTGTGTGCGTGGTCAACGTGCATGTCTGCACTTGGGTGCACCCACTCACACGTTTCTTCCCTGACCTCCTAAAATGCAGCTTGTTTTGAAAATACTATGTGGGTTTCCTCCTGCACTACAAAAACATGCAGGTCAGGCAAATTTGAGATTGTAGAGCAACCGCCTAGATGTAGCAGAATGTGGTAGGTTTATATGTCATCAGCTCACAGAACTTTATACATTTAGAAAGCAAAAATAAAATAAGATAACGGCCGTTGTTATTTATATTTATATTATCTAGGTTTGTCTACAGCAGTTATTCACAAACCTCTAAATACATTTAATTCCACCTGACTTAGATTAACAATGTAATAACTGATGATCACAAAAGATCCAAATTTTTTGAAAACTTGCACACATAACGTGGGAAGAACCTTTTTCTTTATGTTACATGTAGATCATGAGTGTCCTCTCTCCTGCAGAGCTGAGTTCCACCCTGATGGAGAAGATGCAGGCCCAGGAGATGATGAGCGGCCTGAGAATACCGGAGATGGACGAGCTCGGTCAGTTCTTTCGCTCCCTGCCGACCTCCACGCTGGTGGGAATCGGCGCTCTGACTGCCGTGCTGGCCTACTGGTTCGCCACCAGACCCCGGCCCATCAAGCCACCCTGCAACCTGCTGCACCAGTCGGAGGAGGTGCCGGTAAGTCAGAGCACATGGTCAGATAGAATCACAGATGTGTGCGTGTTAGGAGTTCATTCACGATTGCTGACAATATTCAGGAAGACTTTCACAAAGCTGCTGGTGTTAGTTGATTTACTCATGGAAGTCACCAAAAAAGTTGTTTCTTTTTCCCATTCACAAGCTGCCACAAGCTCTGAGTCAATAAGAAATCCTGACACTTTTTTAGGTCACCTACAATTGATATAATTCAATCATAGCAATGTGCGTCATGAGCTTTGTTTTTAGTTTTGTGTCTTTTTCCCCCTCTGAGTTCTTCTTGTCAGGCAACAGATGCGCTGGCCTAACCTGAGCTTGTCTGGAGGGCCGCCGTGACCTCCTCTGCTTACATCTAAAAAAAAAACCGAACATATCTTATACTTTGATTTATGCTTTGATTTAAGCTATACAACATGTAATCAAAAACAAGGCAGTCAAAGACAGTTTAGTCATACACGCCCCATCATCACCTTTCAGGCTTTTATTTGTTTTTGCTGATTGTTTTCTGATTTACAAGAACAGTTCCCCGTATGTATGAGTGTGAGAAAGTCACAGGCAGAAGGTCATACAGCATTAAACTAAAAGACACAATCCCACTTACCCTTGTGACCGCTGACCTCAGTAATGCTGAGCCACGGGTGGCGATTAACACAATTCACCCTGCTGCGATTCATGATCTTGACTCACTGACAATAAATTCTTTTGTTTTGTGCTTTTTCTTTGCTTTCTTGCAAATATTAACTCAGGTGTTACATCATGAATTGAAAAGGACTGTTTGCTATTATTTAAACCTTGCTCTGTTTGCCTGTTCTGAGATTTGGTACATACAAGACGTGGGTGCAGCCTTGATAGCATCCCGGTCCAAGTCTCACCCTAACCCAACCAAACCAAACACAAACACACCACGACTCTGTGCCCCCTCACTGACAGATGAGGCAGCCCGCATCTCCAGTTGATGTGAAACCTTTTTTTAAGAAAGGCTTCCTGTGGCCTTGAGGCTTCTATGGTTACCTGTGTTAAAAGACACACTCAGGATTTCTGGCCAGCCTTGTGTTATGAGTTTCATAACATGCCAAGCTGTCAAATTGTTTCATCTGAAATTAGTGATTTGCAGAAGAGGATATTGCTCCATCTATTTTCCGGGGAATAAACATCAGCAATGTGCACACCTCAGAGCAAAACAAAGTTCTGTTCAACTGAGCAGCGCAGATATTTACATACGATTTTTTTTAGCAAACAAAAGCGATGGATTATCATTTAGAGAGCAAGAAAAGCTACATTCTCCTTACCCTCCCTCAGGCTTTGGTGTCTATTCAACATTTATTCTATGTTTTTATAATAGAAAAGAATTAGACGTTGTCTTTTTCTACATTTTGCAAATGTTGTTTTTCATTTCATTATCAATGCATCCAGACTTTAGGAAAAGTTTTGAAAATGATGATTTTTCCCTCTGTCTCTCCTCGCGTTAGCATGAAGATGGAGGTCACAGGTCCATGATGGGCGACAGCACCAAGCTGCTGACTCATTACCATGACGACGCCAAGACCATGTACGAGGTCTTCCAGAGGGGTCTCCACATATCTGGTGGGTCTCATGTGAGGTGGAAAAATAAGCCCACACACACGTAAATACAGAGAGAGGTCCACACTCGTTCTCATTCATCTCACTCTCACTGCCTTTCTTTCATTCTAAAGCACATAATACTTGGGTTTATTATGAAGTAGATCACATCTAAGTTTCATGTGTATCTGTTATATCTGCAGAACAATATATAACTTCATTTAATCAAGAATATTAATTGTATCATGTAAAGCTTTACAAATCAGCTGTCAATACCTTAAGGGCGAGATGTCCATCTCTCTTTTCCAAATCACACTTCTCGTCCTTTTTTCTTAGTAAAGATATGTAGAGATGCAAAAAGTTCTGACTTCCTGTGACGTGTATTATACATGTATACTATACAGCTTTATTTAACTAATAAAGAGTGTCCTGGCCAATTCAGCAGCTGCAATAGAAAATAGTGCATTACGCAAAAAATAGCACCTTATTCCTTTCTTCTTATCTTAAATGAGGTAAAACAAAATGGTAACGTGGGTAACGGCGGTCCACAGTGTCATTTCTAAGTATGTACAAGCGAAACCTCATAGGAGCATTCACTTACTAAAACTCTAAAGAGGGAATTGATTGATTAACAGTATTGTTACTGTTTTATCTTGATTAAAATGAAAATGTGCTTTAACCGCACTGTTCTGCAGATTTCCATACAAACCCTGGTATCATGTTTCAACTTTTACTTGGGAAAGAGACCTTTGAAAAAGAAAATAAAGGCATATATTAAAAAATATATTAAAATACTTACTCCCAAGAGTCGACAAAAGCACGACCTTTGAGTGGGTATGATCTCACCTCTTTTGTTATTGTGCACAAGTTTTCAGACAGTACGCACACAAACGCGCACACACATTGCAGTAGTGTATGTTTTTGTTTTTTCTTGCATTACACACGTGTGAGCAACTCTACCGACAGAAATAGCACACGGTCTGACAAGGCTGTGGTCTGACCGTAAAAGCTCCAATCATATCTCCACTGCTGGAGGTAAAATAAGTCCGCTGGTTACCAAGGTGATGGCCATCGTTGCCAACGGTAACAGTGTCAGGCCTTACAGGGAATTTAAGTGACTAAGTGACTGACTCACAATGCGCAGATATTCCCACCTAATAACACTCAACAACAATATATTCACTTTCATTGTGTTTTAGAATAATTATATTAGCGGCAATCAGAGTGATAAGTTAACTCAGAGGACATCCCATAAGCATACATCTGAGTTTTTCTCACTAAATATTGAGTTTTTAATGTATTTTCACATATTCATTGAATGGTGGTCAAGGAGTTTGCTGTCGAAAAGCTCGAATAAAACTTTAAACCTACAATAACTCACTTTTTTTTGGAGTTGTGAACAAAGCACTGGCACATTCTGGCTTTTTAAGTTGAAATGGGGAGACGTCATCATTCACTTGGAGTCATATTCGTGTCTACCTGGTGAATGTTATTTTTCTTTTTGCTCTTGTTTTTGGTCTCCACCAACTGCACAGAAAAATATCACCCTCCTAAGCTGCTCTCTGGTGCTGAGCATGTAGTGTACTGTGGGTTTTTAAAGAGTTGCATTAAAAGCATAAAAAACATTACACACAACATTATAGCTGCTTTAAGTGACAGTTTGACCTGCATATTTTGATTATCACCATCAGAGCTGCTAACAGTGTATTGTTCATCTATTTTTAGTATAATGCTTTGTTCACCTGGAACCATATGGGTTTTATGACACCATTTTGTTGTTTCATTGTGTTTTCCACAGGCGATGGACCTTGCTTAGGCTCGCGGCTTCCCAACCAGCCTTACAAATGGATATCCTACAAAGAGGTCAGTGCCATTCAGGGGACACTTTATTTCCTTGTGAGAACAATAGGTGGATTCTGGTAATTCTCCCACAACGTAGAAATGCTAAAGATCATTTTCCCTCATTGTCAGC
>JAOXYL010000078.1:16473645-16487198 GCA_028564955.1 Terapon puta
TGGCTGGCTGGCTGGCTGGCTTCAATCCTAGGGCAAACAGGCAGACAGCAGGCGTTTCTGTTAACTCAGTGGTCAGCTGTGCTCTTCATACCTCTGGCATGAGCTCCCCATTCATCAGGCATGAATTGGCCTGGAGAGGGCAGAGCTGTGAGAAGACAAAAGCAAGGAGACGGAGAGATGGAGGCAGAGGACACTTGGGTGGTAGCAGAAGAAAGGCTAGAACACATCATTTAAGTTAAAAGGGATTCTGTGACAGATAATTTGTGAATGAGAGGGATTATTTTAAAAGGGGACACGGGATAGACCATGTAAACGTGGAAGATGCGTGAGATGATCCAGTTCAAAGAAAGCAAAAGGTGGGATGAATTACAGAAATCTGTGAAGCACTCATTGATTGGAGAGAAGGAAATAAAAACGGTGAGGAAAGTTGATGTGGTCTGGAATTGAGGCAGGACTGGAGATGACTGACAGAGACTACAAAGATGATGCTCACAGCTTTCTTATGTGCAGCTGACTTACCAGCTGAAGGAAGGCTGGGTGTGGTGTTGTGATGCATTTCAAGTAAGATTCACTTTAAAACCTTTGGCATGTTGTCACAGAATAATGCTGTCCCTAATTTATAGAGTGAACTAAATCTGACCTCTTGGCTGGATTTAACTTGGTGGAGCTAAACACTTCTACTAGAACAGCCAGTGTTTAAAGTTCAAGTTCAGTTGTGACTTATAGATTAGAGATAATGTATATTTGGGTGATTGAGATAATAAACACAAAACTGAAAACACCTTAAGACCATCTTTACATTGTTTGTAGGTCAGTCTCTTATTTGTTCTACTTTTAGCGTATTTACCTACAAAATAATACATCGATGTAGTTTTAGTTTCTCCAGAACAAAAGTATAAGTATCCGCCCCCCAAAAAATCCAGTAAGCGTTGGGCTTTTTATAGTGCTCTATTAAAATATCAGAGATCTAACTGCGTTCTACTTCAGCTAAAGCCTTAGAGGTGATGAAGAAAAAAAGTTTAGCTGTTGTGCAACCCCCATTGCCCTGCATAAAGCATCACCCAAAGCTCCGTCACAGCACAGTGCTGCACCCTCCAGAATACCACAGAGGGCAGGAGGTTGGCTGACCCTGGGAGGAAAGCCTAAAAAGCCTCTCCTGTTTCCCTGGCTGCAGCACCTGACTGGGGACAGCATACTGTACATTACACTGAGAGCTCCTGGCTCATCCTGTGGCTAGTTGGAGGCCTGATTGTCAGCCAGTAGCTTTGTCCTCCCCACCCACAGCCAGGCCGCTCATCCAGACAGCCCCCCCGCCACCTCTCCCTGCTGAGAAAACTTCCTTCTTGACCTGGGCCACACAACTCATTATAGCTGTGTTCCTGAGGCAGAGGATGATACACTATTTTGTAAAAAACAAATGAATGTGTTTTGTTTTTTTTTATAGTGAGATAGTGTTTTAATGAAATGTACTTTTGCTTAACTGATGTTGGCTGAAAGTCATTTCTTTTTTAAAATCTAATCCTTTTCAAGTTGGCAGTGTCAAGTTGGAATGACATTGGCATCAGTCTGGAAAACTTTGTGGCACATTAAAAATATAATGTAGACCCATCATATCATATGATATCACTATGCTTCACACTCATGTGTGGAACATCTATGTGTGGAGTCCCCCTCATGCTGTGAAAATGTATGGTGCTGGACATTGCGCAATCAAAACTGAACCACATCAGAATTGTTAGTAATTTACAGCAGAAGTAGTGTCTCAGGTTCCTGATTGGCGTGGTGCCCTTCCTCCACTGTGCTTTCATAACTCGGTGTGTCATGTGAGGCTTTCATCAATCTCAAGCTGTCATGTTTGCAGGACGATCACATGGCTGCCTTCTCAATCTCTGGCTTAAAGCAGCAAGTTGGATAAGCAGAGTGCGCACGTCTGCTCGCCTCACACTTGGTTTAAATATGCACAAGTAACAAAAATACCATGTTGGATTCACGTATGCATTATAGCCTTTCATTTCACTGCAGCTTTCTTCTCTGGGTGTGTGTGAACGTTGCAAGCCTACCAGGGCTCTGTAAAGACAGCGGCTGTCATCAGGTTCCTATCAGGGCTATTTTAAGTGACCACACTCTGGCTTCTCAGAACTGCAGGGTCATTGTAAAGATATAGTTTTACGTAAAAGCTGCACACACATCACACACGTGGCAGCATTCTGGTGAGTGCTAGTATGTCGGCTTAACATCTAGTTAGGCTTGCATGTCCTGGTACTTTGTGAACACATCAGTTCAAGTGTTGCCCACGTTACACACATGGCAGCATATGGTGCTCCTCTCAAATTATAAATGATTTTTTCAGATTTTCTAGTTATTGTAAATTGACATAAGACCAAGCCAATACACCGCGAACTGTAAAAATGGCAAACTTGCCAACTAACCTTAACGTTAAATCTGCATTTCCCCAGCTGAGGGAATTCCACAGTTCCCAGAATCAAGACAATCATGGAGAATTTGTTGGTGATCAGTTTGCAGTTTTACCGCTAAAGCTGATACGTGGTACAAGACACTTTGCAAGACTTGCAAAGATACAGCACTGAACATACTACTCACTGCAGACTGTTTCTCTGCATATGATATCTTCAGCAGGATGTACTGCATACTCTGGATACAGTATACAGTGCTGTGTTTCCTAACACAAGTGATATTTATGGATTATTGGTATTCACAGAAATAGGTCTTTGTCTTTTTTTAATTTTAACATTTGTTGTATATGGGGAATTATTCAGGAAAGAGAGTGCAAAGGCAGATTATTTGGACGTGCAGTGGATTTGATTGTCTTTTCATTCACACTAATTTGTTAATTGGTTTAATGACGAAATCAAGCTCTTTGTTGAATGTCCAAAAAGCCATTTGAGCCGTTGATCACTCTATGGATTATCCTGGCCTCTGCACATGTGATCCTCCATTTAAAACCCCTCAATTTAAAAAAGTCAATGGGGGCACTGACATTTAGAGCAAGCAGTTAAGACCACAGTTTGTCAAAGCCTTTTCCTAAGATGAGCCTCAAGGTACCATTTAAGGTTTCTTCTTTGTTAGCAGGAATGCATCTTAAGGAAATGGCTGCATTTCTGCCTATATTTATCGTAGTTTGTTCATTTACACAGAACATTAGTGATTTGTATGCTATCTTTTCCACCAACATTTTATTTTTGTCCGCGTACTTGTTTTCTCTCACTGTCACTGGGATTTTCTATTCTGAATATATGTCACCCGATTATGGTAAAGGTGCTTTGGATGATAACATCCCTTGAAAGGAATACGACACGTAAATTTAAGAATCTGAAACCCGGTTAAGTAAATATGACAGCCCTTATCAGCATGGGACAGACATAGCGATGTAACATTGAACGTCCACAGATAACCAGCAGTGTGATTAGCTCATCTGCAGGGATCTTGAGAGTCAGACCAAAAAGTCACGTCGCCTAATTAGCCTAGTTTCAGCCTCTATGTTAAAAAAAGGAGGGAGAAGGAGTGAAATGACAGGGAGGAAGGTGGGGGGGTGGTTTGACAGAGAGTCAGGATGTGCTGACTGACAGTACAATGACATTTCTTTAAAGCCGAGGAGTTAATCATGTCGATCATATGACGGTCTCTGCTGCTTTTTGATTAGCAAAGAGGAAAGCAAAGTTCATTTCTCATGTGGCTTTTCACCTGGAGAGCGAGTTTGACCACACGCCTTGATTTCTACAGAGCTTTGACCGCTCACTGTTCATTTTGATGATGCGGTCATGTGATTCTTTGTCAGACACAGTCATGCACTCAATACTCTCTTGCTGTCATGTGTTGCTGATTCACATAGGAGTAAGTCACAGTGTACACGTAGCTATTAGATAATACACACACATAAACACACATAAATCAAGGCTACTTGTAAAAATATACACTCTCAGATCTTTTATCTTTACACAGCATCTCCCTGATATGTACCAACATTTGTTTTTGTCTGTTGTCTGTAACCACTGTGAAGTTCACACCTTTTTGACTCAGAAAAAGTGCCGATTGTTTGGAGCTGAAATCTGCCCCCAGGCTACACAAGCCCCTTGTTTAACCAGTCGATGTGTGAAGGTGTTGTAGGTGTGAGCCCGGTAACCTCTGGGCGTTGTGCTGTCTTCTTCACTCACTCAGAATCATGTGATTGCTGGAATGCAGAAGTCTGTAACGCAGCAGAGAGAAACCAGCAGGTATGCAGGTAGTCAGGTGCTCTCAGGTCATGTGGACCAGCCCCTCGAGGTAGTTGCTGTTTATGAGAACTTGGTCAGAGAACAATAGCGAGCTCAACAAAGTGCAGTCCTCACTTAGATGCGACAAGAGGTATGGGGCTGTATTTCGTTTCACCCTGCAGAAATTAGGCCTCGGCCCCTCCAGCTGCAAAGGATTGTCCCCTCCATTAGGGATTCAGTTTTCAGCCCATATAGCATTACACAGGTACACCAATTTCAAATTTGACAAACAGATTGAGTTTGTGAGGTCTTAGTGCCCCTGTGAATTGCTAAAAAAGTACGTGCAGAAGGTGCCCCTATGAAGCAAGAGATACCTAAAAAGATTAGATGTGATTACTGTTCTGATGCATATCAAAAAGTAATGGTGCATCTCCATCATGGGAAAGTAGCAGGACACCACAGAACAAGCTTACAAATAACAGTGCTTGGGCTCAAATTTTGTATGTGATTGTGATTGTGTGCATGTGTGTGTGTGTGTTAAACCTGCAACATATCAGGGAGCATGTCCAGGTGCAGGGACTGACGTGAGGCGCGTAGTTAAATACAGTTGCCTTGCAGTCAGTTTGAAGAGTGTTGAGATATCAGTTTGGCAGTAGGCTGTTACTGTGCAATGCTCTCTCTGGCCAGGTGACCTCAGCAGTCATCACCTACAGAGCACGCTGCCATGATGGAAAACCAGCCTTGCGTCATCTAGATTGTTCTCGGTGTGGATTTTCAGATATCACACATGCATGTTTTGTGCTTGGAGTAGGTGGTTTTAGTTTTCACTCCTGACCTTTTTCTCATGTCTCCCCTTTATGCTGCCTGTCTGTTCAATATTCGCTGGATTAGCATTTTCACAATAAATGACATTTCAGCAGAGAGTCAAACTACCTGCAGTAAATGAGTGGGATGAGCAGTGAAACTAACCTAAGCTAAATGTCACAATAAAGATCACCCACAGGAATGCAAGACTAGTTTCATGTTGATGTGGTGTACTTATATAATAATTGTTGTACAGACAGATTCAGATTTAGCGACTTTGCTGAGCATCTGCCGGAGCAGAAGTGCCTCAAAAAATGTCTTTAAAATGACTCTCGTCGCGGCCAGAGGACAAACTGCTGGACCAAACAGAAACCTCTGCCACACACAGCCGGAAGAACGTCACACGGCTCGGCCTGACGGGATATTTATGTAACTGTCTCTCTGTCCCTGACCACCACTAACACACGCACACACACACACACACACACACACACACACACACACACACACACACACACACACAGAGACGTTCCAGTGGCAGTGGAGACAGAGCGAAGGGTCTTTGAGGTCAGTAAGCAGACTGTTGTCAGCCTCACTGCAGTCAAAGATATTCGATGGCTTTTATTTTGGCCTTTATCAGTACACACCTCAGCCAGGAGCAGCTATGGATGTTTTTTGTCCGACTGCTGCTTTAAAATCAACCCGGACAAGACAGTTTTTCTTAATTCTCCGGGAATGAAAGATTATTATCATACTGTGTGGTGCCCCTTGGTATTTAATTGAAATTCCTGTGGATGCGAACTTCTTGGTTGTACTGTTGTTTTATATTCCCCAAAAAACGAGATTTGTACTTCTGTTAGGCAAGATCATTCTCATTAGTATAACTTGATTATATTGAAGATAATATTGATTCACCTGATATTAATCACATGCCCTTTTTTTAGTAGATCTTTAACTAACTCTTTTTGAGACTTCCTTCCTGTTCAAATGATGCAGTGTAAAACTTTCCACCTTACCCACAGTCACCAGAGTTGAGGAACTTCCAAGATAACTCATTGAGAATTAATGCCAGATCCGTGATGGCACAGGTTTCAGTTCTACCTACTGACTTATTGCTCACTTTCCTGTTGTGCTGCAAACTTTAATATACCTACTACTTGTCACAAAACTAACCATTATCCATTTTATTTCTAAAGGAAAAGTCAAAGAGGAATCAACGTCTGGGAAGCGTTTCCTTTCATGAGGTCCAGTCTCTTTAAGCTATTTGTTTCCCTGTTCTTTCTTGTAAGACTTCTTTGCGTTCCTTGATGATGAATTACACATTTTTGCATTATTTAAAGAACGTTATTAAAGCAAAAGAGCGAAAAAGAGTGAAGGAGACAGGGAACAAAAGGGAGAGAGAGAGAGAGAGGAACAAAGCGAGTGGGATTAAGAAACAACACAAACAGATCCCCACTGTCGCTCTCTTATCACAGCGCTTTCTGGCAGTCAGCAGTCCGGGCTTCGCTGCTGTTGCTGCCTCTGTACTGTCCAGCACACACAGTGCTCCTGCGATCACCTGACAGTCTCATGTTGTTGTGTGAATTTAGTTCACCGCTATTCTTAGACCCCGCTTTGGCCGGGAGAGGAGAGGAGAGGAGGGGAGAGGAGAGAGGAACAGAGAGGGAGAGGGCCAGGGAAAGACTGGCAGACTCGCGATGATGCCCAGGTAGGAGTCGGTAATATTTAACCAGGCGTACGTGCATCCAAGTGGGCATGGTTGTGTTGGCCGAAGGAGGCACGAGAACAATGCTCGTGTTGTTAGCTCTTTTCAGTTTTGTATCCTGGCTAAGTGTCGGCAACCTGTGGCTGTTTTCAACTCGCAGTTTGAGATTGTGAGGCTGTAGTTTTGGGCTTCGGGTCGAGTGCAGAAGTCGACTGTATCATTTGGTAGATTGTTCTGTAATGAAGATGAATGGGCTTGTGGTAAAGCACGCCTTTTGTTCTTCTCGTTTTTGGATAAGAAAAAAACTATAGCATGTGTGCATTTGGGTGGAGCTGAAAGCTGAAGTACAAAGAGTCTCTGTTTTGCATATCTCTGATCTCATATTTGATAACTTTCGATAAGGAAGAAGATCATTTTTAAAAAAAAAGCTCGCTGCTTGTCATCTTCTTGTCATTTTGAAATGGGACCTAATGGTTTCTTTTTTCTTTTTTTTTTTTTTTAAAGAAAAGATCTCATCTGGTTGTTCAAGGAAATAGTATGTGGGTGTGATGTGTATATGTGGAGTTTTTTTTTTCTTCTTTAAAGTTTTCGGTTGCGACAAACCAGATGAAAGCGGTACAAGTATGTAACAGTCATGAAGTCATGTGCTGCTTTTATGAATGACTCCCCTCTCTTCTGTCAGCGCTGTGACTGTCACAAGCTCACTGATGGGTTACTTCCTCCTTAGCTCTCATTCTGCCTCGTCGGTTTTCCAAATGCTTCTCTGTCTCTTCCAGATGCTTATGATTTTGCATTTCTGTTTTCAGTAAAATTTCTTATCATCTAGGTTTTAATTTCTGTCTCTTTCTCCGTCAGCCTTGAATGTTAGCTTTCACTGCTGCTGTGGTTTTTGTGAAGCCCGTCTTCATTTTTACTCTTTCTCTTTTTTTTCAGTGCTTTGGAAAAGATGTTTCAGTCAACATATTTTTGCTGTCCCTTAAAAGGGCTCTCTTGTGTTTGAGATCTTTGTAGCTTTCTGTCCTGTGTTCCTTTCTTCCTCCTTGCATCTCTCACTCTGTGTTTTCTCTGTTTTTCGTTTGAAACAAAGGGAGCAGTGAACATGGGGTCAAATTATGCAGATCTCCACTGGGCTGATCCGAAAACAGCACATCTTCGTATATTTGCAGTTTTTGCAGGCCAAATAGTGAACATGATCACATAACGTTTGAATGACCGTGTATTTTTGTTCACTGAAAATCACATTAAAACAAAAAATCTTTGCTTCAAAAGGTTGAACAAGTTGCAGAAGGGTTTTTTCAGAGATCATTACTTCAAGATTTCTTTTTTTTCCTCAACGAAAGAGAGTAGTTTAAAAGTAAAACTTATAAATAAACCACTCATGAAACGCAGTAGTCCAAGTGCAAGGAGGCATGTGACACACTAAAACGACCGCCTGATGTGTAATCTTACACACAAGTCTGCAAGCTGAATATCGACCCAGCCCCATACAATGCAATTTGAGCTCATTATGTAGGCCAGGCAGGCATTACGTCACCCATTTAGCACTCAGGCAGGGTAAGAGGTTGGGTCTCCCCTTCAGAGAGGAGCCAGTTGGAGAAAAACCCAAGACGTTCCTATAAAGTGATCACTTCCTTTAACAGCAACAGAGCCGGCATTCAGCAGACTTTCTTAATCGCATCTTTATTTGTGTCCTACTTAAAACATGTATATATGATACATGATGAGTCATTTAAATAATTTGCCAAGACATCTTTGTATTGGTCTTAAAGGAGAATAAGGTGACAGTCAATTTGAATCAGCGCCATAGAAAATGAAGCATCAGAAGTTCCTCAAGGGTCTGATTTTAGTGTAAAGAAAAAAACCTTCCAAACAACCTGTGCCTCAAATATGAACAACCCGATTGGTTTGGGTTAGTTTGTGAATACTTGTTACATACCTAAGAGGTCAGTAATACTTGGGAGCTGTCCACAAGGGCCCATTGGAGCCTTCTGAACAGATGGAGCCGCCGTTCATAGTTACGGAAAGACACAAGGCGAAAATTATTCTGATTGTGTGCTGGATCATGTCAGTCAGAGGGATAACACCACTCCCAACCTGTCTGTAGGGAATTCAGCAGTTTGAACATTGGCTTGACCTCAAGGCAACCCTTACTCCTCCTCTGAAACCGCTGTCGATAGAAGTTTAACACTTCCTTTGTGCACTCTGTGCTGTAATGTCATGGCAGCAGTAGACATTGACGATGAAGCCTCTTCAGGAAGTGTTAAGACTTGGCATGAGTATAGCCCCAGTTTTACTCAATACATTAAATCTGAAAACACATTTTGACATGAATCGGCACTTGGGTGAGTGTCTGAAAGTCATCTTAAACCACACACATGCCTGCGGGTATGTGGGTGGGGGGGTACAGCACTCCCTTTGCTGAGTGCCCACAAAACCTTATTTGAATTCACATGGTGGTTTCGGTCTACATTGGTAGGCCGAGCTTCTGGCAAGTGAGTGAAACAAAGCAAGCTACTCGAATGAATGTTGGAGATGTTTCCATGCACAAATGTCAAGGCAGCTCACCGAGCAGCGTTGTCCCAAAAACAGGTACTCTCATGTGAATGCCTCTCAAGGCCGCATTTGACAAATGACTTTGGTTTGACAAGTTAACACTGCAGCAGTCTGCAGCACATGACTACCCACCCACCCACCCCACCCCTCCCTCTGCGCTCCTGCAAGACTGAATCACTTCGCCTCCAAGAGCGCTGGTCATACTTTGACACCACTGTTTGGTAAATAGCAGCTCACATACACGAGAATGTACACATAGACTTTCTCCCTGTCACACACACACACACAGAAGCTTACACCAGCACAGAGGTATTCCCTGCCACGTCGAGGCTCACTGGCCAATAACAGAAATGGCATTTTTGAATGTGGGCCTGTGTTTTTCATTGGCAGGTGAGGTGGACTTAACTGTTCCTTTTCCACTCCACCCCACCAGCCCATTTACTATAAACACTTGTGTTTAGGGACGCTCCCGGCTCCCCAATAAAAGGCTATATTTAGGACCAGCTCTGTGTCCATCTGCCTGACCCATCGCTCTGTCGAATCAGACAGGAATCCTCGACTGTTTGTCTGTCGGTCCGGTTCCCTGACGTCTTTATAGCCCCACTAAATCAAGTGGGGGGGGGCTAAGTTTCCCCAAAAGCAGAGGTTGACTGTCAGAGCCCCGCGAAGGCTTACCACCACCCACAGTGAGGTGTAAATATGCAACGACAGCCTTCACTACATTACCTGAGATGACCAGCATTAACAAGATGAGCTGAATGAAACCACAGGTTACCTAGCAACAGCCGTGGAGTAGAGGCTGCCAATATAAACGGCTTAGTTGTTACTTAACTGTTGGACAGTGTTTGCTGCAAGAAGAAAAGAACCACTATTAAAGTCTATAACACTGTAAAATCTACTACCCAAAATCTCTAATATGGCAATAAATTTTAACCATTATTTTTCAATGAGTCATCTGGAGTTACGGTAAGGGCAGTCTCTGTAGTAACTCAAAAAGCCACAGCTTATTCCATTATTGACTCGTGAAGTTGAAGATATTTATACTCTTTAAATTAATTAATTTAATTGGGTAGTCATGACTGGGAAATGTAGATAAGCCTCAAGCAGAGTTAAAGATCAAACTAGTCAGAATCAAAAGGAAACTACAGAAATCTCTCATGCAAAGATCCAAAGACCCAAAACTGTAGGTTCTCGTGGCTCACAGTAAGAAGCTGATTGCATATTAGGATCCATCAAAAGATCTTCACTGTATAGCTGCATGTAAAATAAGGCTCATGATGTTGAACAAAGTGTCAGCGGTGACTC
The DNA here is from genome assembly GCA_028564955.1 of Terapon puta. Taxonomy (NCBI): domain Eukaryota; kingdom Metazoa; phylum Chordata; class Actinopteri; order Centrarchiformes; family Terapontidae; genus Terapon; species Terapon puta. The sequence continues at coordinate 16,484,224 of JAOXYL010000078.1, forward strand.
AACTCATTTTGCAGAGCTGCTGACTGATCGCACCGGTTGACTGTCACATGCATAGCTGCATGAATGTAAAATGGGGAGGAGCTGCGAACAATGTATGTGAAGTGCAGGCAAATATTAGATTAGTCAAGAAAAATGATTGTGTTTCACATATCTTGGATGAAATCAGCTGAGTGAGTGTCTGCACTGGCTCCCTTTTACTGTGTACCCACACTGTAAATCTATAGTGGTGGGTGGTAGTAGGTCTTGGCGCGTCTTTGTTGATCCCTACTGTGTGAGGTATGAGATGGATGAATGGCAGCTGTGGCATGGAGTCGGTCGGCTCGTTACGCTCGGTAATATATCGTTTCTACCTTTTCCCTCCTGCTTACACATCAAACTCTGTGCAGGGGATCCGAGGGTGCAGCGAAGTTAATTGAATAACTGTAGCTGCACAATAGCTGCAAAATATTCAATGAGTTACTCAAATATTTGCCTTTGTCACAGGTTGGAGGTTGTTCCGTTGTAAAAAAATCAATTTGTTACTCAGACAGTGTTGTTCAGACGTTCAGAGTCATGAATTGTGTCAGTATTTAGTTATCTGATTCATAATTTAATAGGTTTATTCTCAGAAATGGTATTTACAGTAGAATGAGTTTTGTTGTTCTTCTTCTTCCACTGCTTCTCCCAGTACTGTTTGGCACCATATTGTTTTGGAAGAGTTTCTAACTTGCAGATATCTCGGAAGAAACCCAAAGATATGTGTGGAAGATGTTTCTCTGTGAACATGTGAGATGGTTCTGTTTCATCTCCTTGATCTGCTGCTTTAATCAGTTTACTTATACTTGTTACATAATTTTCTCCCACCTTACCCCCATCAGTTTGCTTTATCAGCCTTCACTTCTTTTGACCCCTCTGTCCTCTCTTCTCTCCATCTAGCTGGCCGATCCCCCAGCTGGAGCCCAGTCAGATCAGGCTAATCGTGTACCAGGACTGCGAGAGGCGCGGCAGAAATGTCCTCTTCGACTCCAATGCCAAGAAGAGGGGCACAGAGGAAACCCCCATCACCGTGAGTCACATGTCTCTTTTGCGTGCGTGTGTGTCACCATTTGGTTTACAAGATCAGGGGTCAACCCGATGCAGTAAAATAACCCCAGATCCTTTTCAAAACGCTGAAACTTTAAAATATTTATTTGATGGGAAATAAGATGTCAAAATGCATTGCCGGAGGTGGACAAATGTCACCTTCCTGAACAGCTACTCACCTGTTTCCCCTTTTTAATCCTGCATGGAGATTATTCTTTATCAGCTTTATTCAGTCACAGTTACTGTTGTTTTTTTTAGTTTTTGTATTCAGTTCAGTCCCAAGTAGCATTTTAAAAAGGGATTTAAAATTTACCATGAGCTAGAGACAGCACAACCACCAACGAAGAGACTCACAGAGAACGGAGGCTTGACATGCGACAGAAGTCATGTGACTGATGTTTGTTATTGTTATTGTTATTATTATTATTATTGTTAATTTTATCAAATAGCAGTAGTGAATGATAAAGATGTCATTAACATTTAAATGTTTATAAAGATTACTAGCATTCAAAATTCAACTTTGTCAGACACACACACACACGCAAAAAAAAAAGTCTAGAGTTTCATTTTCTGTGCAGTTTCTGAAACAAAATGTTCTGGTCTCCTTTTGACTTGTTGTGTGCCAGAAAGTCTTATGATCAGTGATTCCATGCCAAAGGTTGTCCTCCTTTTAAAACTGTGACAGCGTGTCAAACAGGTAGTTTTTTCTGTTTGTGTGTCAGTGAGTGCATGAGACTCGCAGCGTTGGTTAATTGTCAACACACCCATGTGAGCCAGCGAGACACCGTGATTAAGAACTGCTCTACGACAGCGTAACAGTCTTTATCAGGGTGTGTGCGCAACAATGGCTCCCAAACAATCAGTTACGTCTTTAGACTGCCAGCTTTGGGTGTCTGGCCTCTCCCACAGTGCACCTGCCAGCTGATGTTTCTTTTCTTTTCTTTTTTAATTCCCAGTAAACAGTGAAGCACTGTCACCTCTTCGCCACAGATTTTGAGTAACATGTCTAATAGCCTGACCGGTTTGTTCTGGTGCTCTTATCTGCAATAATAATAATAGCCTCAGCTGACAGCCCATGTGTAAGCAGCATTCTTTCATCCTCACATGACAGCTGTGTCACTCGCTGTCTGTCTGTCTGTTTGTCTCTGCTCCGGTCTCACACCCTCTACATTTCCCTTCCATGCTGTGCCTTCTTTCTCTAAATCTGCAGCCTCCCCTTTGATCTCTATACATCTCTCTTTAATGTCCCGATTACTGTCTACTCCTTCTTTAAACTAATCGTGGTCTTTTCTGCATTATCGCTGGAATCTTTTAATCACCCTCTACTTTTTTTTCATCTTTTCTAATCTTCTCTTTCACTCTGAAAAAAGATGCATGCCTACTGTACTCCAGAATACCTCCTGTGCCTACTCTACATATAATGTCTTCCTAAATCTCTTTCTACCTCAGCCCCTTTCTTTGTTTTCCTTCCTTTTTCTTCCCTCCACACTCTGCCTTTCCTCATCCTGTCTCCTTGTTTCTTAAGCTTCTCACTCTACACCTCTTTCTTATTCTTTCATCATGCCCACTCTGCCTCCTGTCTGTTTCACCCATCTTTTCTCTTCCTCCTTGGCCCGTTTCCTCTTACACCAACCGGGTTTCCCCTGTCTGCCGCCCCACCTTCTCCTGTCCGCCTGTCCATCTGTCTCATTACCGTGCCCATAACCTTTGCTGTCACACGGAAACACACCGGCGCACACTCCCGCCGACGCCCCGACATTGACAATCGGATCGTCTGTTTGCTCAACTTTCTCAAGTCGCACATTCACAGAAGCCTTACGCTTGCATTGGACTGCGGCCAGATATAGAACCGCAATGGGAAGAGTTATGTTGTGTGTGTGTGTGTGTGTGTGTGTGTGTGTGTGTGTGTGTGT
>JAOXYL010000078.1:16493624-16511646 GCA_028564955.1 Terapon puta
TGCTGTATTTGTTTTTGCTTTTTTTCACACTTCCTTTTTGGTGTTACAAAACAAAGGGTGCACTAACATCATGACAATCAATCAGTAACAGCCATTTCACAGGAGAATTAGTACGCCATCAGCTTGTGTTTGAATCCTCGTCATGTGTAATGTTGTGGGGTTCATAGACTAATTTAGATGCAGTTGTTTTGAATAAGCCACTAGTTTTTTTTTTATTAATTCAGCTAGATTAAACACCATTTAAATACGCTTCTTTACTGTACGTACTTTGTAAACCATTACACATTGTGATGCTGTCTCTGGTCAGGCAATAGTAAGAAAAACTTTCTGTCCTGATTCCCACACTTTTATTTAGCAATAAGAATGATTGCACAAAGTACGATTTTCTTGCTATGGCTCAAACATAGATCCTGAGGATGTGAAAGATCCAAAAACATTCTGTATTTGTTTGTGGAGTAGAAGGGCACCACAAGCCCCTGGATGGGTGGTAATGAGAGGATCTTCAGCACTACTGTTGCTCCATTTTGCTGATGACCTTTTTGATACTTATGTTTATTTTGTTTTTTTTCTCACCCCTCTCATTTCTCTATAAATATTCTTGTCTTCTCTTTATCTAACTCCTCTATTCTTCTCTTTATTTTCACCAATCCCTCCTCTCTGTTTTTTGTCACCTATCAATGTTTTCTCTTAACCACTTTCTCTTACCCTTAACCCAACCTTTCACTCTCTCCCTGTCCATCTTCCTCCTCTGTTCCTCCAGGCCACAGTCACCCAATGGACATGCCTGGCCGAGGGCTTTACGATGAGAGGGACAGCGGCATCGCCAGGTCAGGTAGGTTAATGAGACTAAGAGCCAAAGCCCGGATTGACCTACACTCATCACAGCTTTCAACCCGACAGCGGAACATGAATTGGATTCACATTTATTCTAGTCAACTAGCATATAGGATTACAAGTAACTCAGGAAATTATTGTGCTATTACACCTAAGAGAGTTTCACGTCTCCACATTTTCACCTCAAACATCACAGGCCCTCGCGAGTTATCTCTGGCTCGTCCGGATTGCCTGAAACACGAGTGATGCGGCTAATGAGTTTTATTTTTCTGACCTGCTTTAACGGTGCTCTTCAAGGTCAAGAGCGTGAGCCGTTACGCAAGGGCTGGTTACTTAAAGCCTGCGGTGCTTCATGTGCGACTTCACCAGTACGGTATGCAGATGCACGTGTGCAGTTTTCCATTCATTAAAACGAGCCGTAGGTGCACCCTCTCAAGGCCCATTGGGGTGTGACTGAAAAGAGGGTGAGAAAGGTGAGATGGACCGCATTCATCATTCGTCATTCATCTCTCCACTGCTAGCTTTTTTTTACCTAAAACCGGCAAGAAGGATGATAATATAGGTGGAAGATGGTGTGGAGGTGTTTATGGGGCCTCCAGGGTCCGGGAAAAACCTTGTGCAATGGAAACTGACCCCTGTCCCCCCCCTGCTCTGCCCCCTACCCCCCTTTCTACAAACATCACCATGTCCCTCTGGCATGACTGGTATGAGGGGAATTGTACTTTCTGCTCAAACCCCGGTCACATGCAGAGGATTAAATATAGCAGCTCTCAAAACCTGCTACTAGTAAATGAACTTCTAATTCAAGCCTCGTCCTCTCATCTCCGCGCTCTCACCTCCCCTCTACAGTTGGGCCAGAGAGCTCTTTACCTAACTCTGACACACACAAACACACACACGTCCCTGCGTGACACAAAATCTCCTCCCGTCTACCTCTTCTCACCTTTCTAACTTCTAGCACAGTTTTCTCTAAATCCGTCATACGCACACTTGCTCGCTCAACTCATGGAGTCAAATCTCTTTATCTCACACACATACAGAGAAGATCACTCACCATCTAAATGGTTCATGTGACCATTGATCAGAGCCTGGGCTGTAAATAACCGCGTGATCTGTGTTTGTCTGTGTGTGTATGTGTGTGTGTGTGTGTGTGTGTGTGTGAGAGAGAGAGGGTAGGTTGTCATTACCATGCCAGTCTGGTGTAAAGCCAGGTTGTCCAACAACTGCAGCATGTGACTGTTCGCGCCAGCTGAGATTAGATCTCATATGAAAGCTATCCTGTAATTAGGGGCTGTATTTTAGGAAAGATGTGTTTAGATGTTTTTTTTCTTTTGTGTCCTTTTGGTTTTTTGTGTCCTTTTCCAGTTCTTTGTCTTAGTAAGAGCAGTTATTGTCCTCTAGGTTTCTGTTGTCTAGCTCTGTCTGGGAGTGTGTGTGTGTGTGGGGGGGGGTGTGTACAAAGTGTCATTCAGAATGAGTAACCCTACGCACTTGTTGTCTGACTCACTCTTGTCCTTTTTCTCTTCTGTCACCCACCATTCCCTTCTGTCCTCTCCTCTCCTCCACCTCCAATCCCTCCGCCTGTCCCTTTAGCCTCTCTGAGCAGCCTGTTGATCACCCCCTTCCCGTCACCCGGCTCCTCACTGACCAGCAGCTGTGCGTCCAGCTACCAGCGCCGATGGCTCCGCAGCCAAACCACCAGCCTGGAAAACGGCGTTTTCCCGCGATGGTGAGACGCCAGAAATCACACATGCACACACACTGCTGCAAGGTACACAAAAACAAAAAAAAAACACGTTATCCCTGTGAATGTGTTTAGAACTTGCACGTATTGACTGTATGTGCAGTAAAGAACAACAGTTGAGTCACACGTACACTCTGAGTTGTTCAAGTGACACTTAAAAGAGGAAGACAAGTGTTTAAGATCAATGGCCTTTTCTGCGTAACTCTCCAAACACACACTTAATGGAGTCTCTCCAAATCACTACACCCTCCCCTCCCCTTCATTTTTCTTCCCTGTTCAGGGCCTCTGTCAGGCTTTTGTAAAGTTTATCCTGCAAGGACTTCCTCAGAATCCAGCAGGCAGCTGGGAAAATGACACACACCGCTGCTATGCACTAATAACTGCGCACACAAACGCACACTCGCAGTGCTGTGACTAGACAGGATGCTCTGTTGGCCTGTCATTGTAAACGCAGCTGTCAGCCTCTGAGTGCTCTATTCTTCTAGGCGCTCCAGTTCAGCAGCACCTAAGCATCTTGTTTACTGGCGAGAACAGTAGAAACAAGTCTTTTGATTTGTTTTTTGTTTTTCTGCTTAATAGATGTATAAGTATCTTTTCCTGCTTAACTGTTGAAAACAGTAGAAATGTTTGTTGTATTTTTAGGATATTTACTGATGACATCTTAGTGGTAAGCTGTATGAACCTGGAAAGCAAAATACGAAATAGTATTCAGGTTATGTAAGGTAATATATAACTTATAGCTTCAAGTGCAAAAGTAGTAGGATTCAAATTCAAATGTCAAGTAAACATTTGGAAGTTTAAACAGCTGCAGACACATTTCAGCCTTGGCAAGTTGTATCTGATCTCCCTCTGCTCTGAGGATGACTCCCTGTTTACCCTGTCCCAATCAGGTCAGTCGAGGAAAGCTTCAACATGTCAGATGAGAGCAGCGGGCCGAGCCTTGGCGTGGCTCGGAAGAAGAAGATCGCCATCGGGGTCATCTTCATGCTGTCCCCCAACGCAGAGGAGAACAGCCGCTTCCAGGATTTCTTTTTCTCCCACTTCCCTCTCTTTGAAAGCCACATGAACAAGCTGAAGAGCGCCATCGAACAGGTGAATTAATATGTCTGACAGTTTTAGTACTTTTAATCATCTCCCTGATTGACAATATGCAGCGAGCCTGTCAGTGAGATCTTTTTAGCAGTGAGATATGAATAGTACCCAAATGCAAACCTCACAGCCGTTGCTCTTGTAATGAGCAGAGTTGCTGTCAGATTGAGCAGTCAATGGTCATACCTTGTATATCTGCGGTTCTTTTTACTGGTGTTGTTGGCACCGTCGGAGCGCTGGATGCTTTCCAGTTTTACCCTCCATCCTCCCATCGGCCCTCCTCCCTCTCTTCTCTCTTGCAAATTCCTTGCTCCACCTTTCCTGTAACTTTGTTTGTCAGCTTGAGTGCCAAATATCTCAAAGTGCATGTGTGTTGTGTCTCTCTCAAGGCCATGAAGATGAGTCGACGGTCAGCTGATGCCAGCCAGAGGGCCCTGGCTTACAGCCGAATGGTGGACGGACTCAACGAGTTCAGGTTGGGCAACAATTCACATTCACTCACAGTGAAACACACACTGTAATCCTCCTCTCTAAATGTCTTACTTGCAAACATGATATGACGGTGATGCTTTTTGCAGACAGCAACTTTTTAGGGGTGTTTATCACTTCAATGTCACATGCCTTATAACTGATTTTAGGACTGAAATTATCCTGCAGTTTAACATGAGGAACAAAAACAGGAAAACATAATCAGGCACACTTTTACAACTTTTACACTTTTACTGTCTTTTTATAATCCATCATTCAGTTTCAACATATTGTAGCCATAAACTGTTTCTGTTTCCAAGTAAATAGCAAGGTCTCCTCATTATGGAGACCCAGGGAAAATGTGACATTTAAAATTTCCATGAAATGGATGCTATACTTGAAAGACCTATCTGGTATTTAGATTATAGATCTCTGCATCATAAAATCTCACCACAAAACCATGCTCTGCAGGACGCATCATTCATTTTGTCAATATCATTCCTCACTGAGCATTCTGTGGAGTTTCCTGGTAGCGAGGGAATGTAGCCAGGATCGGATGCAGGAAAGGCAGGTGTCACAGGGAGAGAGAGGAGGGATAAAGGACCTGTAAAATGTGCTTGCTTTGTCAAGAAGTAGCTGCTTTACTAGGTATAGGGGAGGACAAATGGCAGGACAAATAGGCTTGAAACTTAGCTGATTGCACAGAATTTTATCCAAGACCTAATCTTGTTATGTTACAATTACAAGCACCAGCATCAAACTCTAAGTGTTACTTAAAGGAGGTTGCACAGTGTCCATACTCATGCTCTGTTAAACGTGTTGTTGCACTAACATTTGGGCAGCTTTAATGACCTGAGAAGTATTTTGGACATGCCTTTCATTCCAAGCATAGTTTAAGTTAGTCGGTTAGCAGACATCAGAAGTGTATCAAGCAGGCAGTAAAGCATGTGTTTCCTGGTAACATCTGATATTCAACAGCTGCTGTGCCTCGCACACAAAAGAAGCAACAACATACACAAGAGGATTTTTTTTGTTTAAAAAATCTTATGTTCACGAGGCAATTGTACATAAACAACTTACATAATCGTATCCTAAAATGCATCTACATTAGAGTCTTAAACTTTTAAAAGTTGCATCAAATCCTGCGTGTCCCATCTGTGTGTAAGAAGGTGAATTTCTGGGATCCTAAGGTAACAGCGGTGAAAAGATGGGATTCTGTAATTCTTCTCTGGTTACTGATGCTGCAAGCCGAGGTGTTGCAGAAATCAATAATTAATGAATGCTCACTGTGGTTTATGTTAGAGGACAGTGTGATACACACAGCCTCTGTCTCTCCTCATATGTTTACTTATTTTAAATATTAATTTGAAATTTAAAAAAAAGAATAATAACATGCATACTAAGCCCAGTAAGATATGCTGCAATATGTTGGGTAAAACAAAGGAGGAACACACCGTCTTGAGCAAACTGTAGTCATTGCATTGTGACTGAAATGCATGCTGGGAGTTTGGTTGTGATAAAGGGAAGTTTATAAGCCCTGTCTGTTATAAGCCATCAGTTACTTCTCAGCTCTGTACCATCACTTCCTCGTACTTGTATTTAATCATTATATGTGATGACACAAAATATGAAATCATAAATTTGTGCTGATTAGGTTCCAAAATTCTGTACGTGTGCGTGGCCAAAACATGCTTGTCAGTACTATATGACAGTGCTATATCGGTACTCATAAAACACAAGCTTATTTTACGTGAGCGTGTGCGTGTGTGCATGCATGCCTATCTCCACCGCTACTTTCACTTGCCACACATACGCACTGACAGGCAGTTCCCTGTCCAGGGTCCCCTCATTGCTGCAGTCATATGCCTGTTGGCAGGCGGCCACAGCAACCCAAGCCTCCTGAGTGGCAACCCTATCTACCTCAGACACTGGCCATGGGCACCAGAATAGTAAATAATATGTGAGTGCCAGCAGGAGGAACGCCGTTACTCTGGACAAACAAAATATCTGTAAAATCTCACCTTCAGGCAGCTAAATATAAGTGTTCCACCTTTGCCATTAAGGCGTTTTGACTTCATGGAACATTACAGAAAGAAACTGGAAGAAATTCCTTTGCATGATGCTGCTCTGACGTAGTTGGAGGGTGGGCACGCACACAGACCCACACATGCAGGCAAAGATAAGCTGCGCACTTAGCAGAGGCATGCGTACATAAAAGTGACACCAGCCTATATTGGGGTTACGTTTGGGTTTGCGGCCGGGACTCCTGAGGGAAGCAAAACTACTTAACCCATAAGGTTTGGTAACATGCTGGCCTTGGAGGCTTGCAGTAGCATCAAGTGAATTGACACAAAAGCAAAAAACTGAACTGCAGAACTGCACAATTTATAGTGCAGGAATTTTAGATTTATTCCAAACATCTGACTGCATGCTGTAAATCAGTAATACTGACACTTTTATTTGACTGGTAATTTGATTACTTATTGTACTGTGTAATTAATGTACCAGTCTCTTTCAAATAGTTTTTGGAAAACACAGCACATAGTGAAGTCAAAAGCCATAGATCAGGTCGGAAATATCCGAATTGCTGCCTTCCATAGTGAGGTAATTTAAATCTGACTCTTCCGCCTGACACATCACTTTAATTTCACATCACAGCCACGCTCTTTAAAGTTCACCTGAACAGCTGCTGCAGAGACGCCGAGACTAGATCTCCTGCCCGTCTAACGCTGGCTCAGCCTCAGACGTCTGTCCACTGTGTGCCACTCAGTAGGTGAATGTACACCAGACACAGCGGGGTCAAGTGGTCTTGAAAAGGCCACGGATAAGTCGACCCGTTTATAACACGGGGATGAATAAAGCATTATTAGCTCACTTGGTACTGTTCCCAAAATGACGGATCATGTCTGCTGTCCTGCTGACAACGAGATGTGAGGAAAGTTGGACAAATGTTTAGGGCGTGCTGAGTTACAAGTGACATCAATTGCATTCTGGTTGACCCCGCTATGTCCGCTCAGCACTGTGTCTATAAAGAATTTGATAAGTCAGGCTATTATTATCTTATGCAGCCACCACTCATATGTAACTGTCACCGCGACTATTAATTTACCCGCCATTGTGTTGATTATTAATCTTGAGAGTTTAGCGTAACAACACAGAGCAGTTTTGTCAAAAATAACTATTTGCGACAATCATATTGCAGTGCAGTTAATTTTGTTAGTTCTTAACAGTTCGTAACTTATTAAAAAATATCATCAACAAAGACTACACACCCTCTTTGGTTTTCTTTGGAAAATAACCTAAAATAGCTTGATTACTGGAATAGTGGAGTTGTAGTGAAGGTCACTTTCGCCGTGTGACACCTGCGCATTCTCTCAGCATGCTGTCTCTTTGCATCTCCTCTCTCACTGAGTTCGTTATAGGTCAAGAGGAGAGGTAGAGGTTGTGAGGTTTACTGCAGAATGGACCTTGTTTACAGCCTGAGATGTCCTGAAGTTTCCAGTAAGACTAAATAGAGCTTGGAAAACAGCATAGAGTTTTTATGCCTTATCAGCAGGACCTGCAAAGTCTTGTGACGTATCACCTGGGGTGATAGTGGACTGTTTACTACCCTTTCCTTCCAAATTAGCCTGGCTATACTGCTGTATCAGCAGTATTTGCTGAAAATTGCAGTTGTATGTGGTGTGTATATGGATTCTTATGATTTGTTGGCAGAGAATAAAAGTAAGATAAAACCATCAGGAGCACCTCATCGTGTTATAAAAACTGACACTATTTTCTGCGCAGTTTAGCATTTTCTAACAACGAATGCGCCAGCTGCAGGCCATATTTCAGCTCTGACTAAAAACGCCTGATTTTCCACATTCCTCAAGCTGCAGAGATTCCCCTCTGTCCCTGTGTCAAAGCTTGGCCCCCAGCCGAGACATGCTCACCAACACGCCCCACGTTCCATGGAAACTCCAGTCCTTCTCAATGGACAAATGCCCCAACTGAGCCACATACAGATAGATCTACACACAAGCACACACACATGCACACTGTACAGAGCCAGAGACAGGGTTGTGTGTGAGTGCGTGCAAGTCCGTCGGACTGTTACAAACACACACACACACACACACGACCAGGGTCTCCCGTGGCCTCAGTGCAGACAGCGATGCTCTGTGAACTGAGATCTCTTTTGTTTACCCCGAGAGACAATAACATGTCTGTTCTCTCTCTGTCTGTTTTCTCTCTTTTGCCCTCCTTCCCTTTCATTCGCGCTCTCTCCATGCCCTCTCCTTCTTTCATCCATCCCTCCCTCACCGTACCTCATCTCCAGGATGACCATCTGCGACCTCTACACCATGCCCCGCGTGGCCGAGCCCGTGTGGCTGACCATGATGTCCGGAGCGTCGGAGAAGAACCAGCTCTGCGGTCACTTCATGAGAGAGCTCTCCCTGCTGATGGAGCAGGCCTCCAAGAACCAGTTGAGTGTCTGCGCGTGCTCACACCTGGGTCGCAAACAGTCGCTGAATTTCTAATAATGTTGCATGAGTTTAAGAAGTTGCAATCGCACACAAGAATCCCAGGAAGTTTTATGGCCACAGCAAATCCATTTATTGTGGAAATCAGACCTTTCAACCCTATTGATCACCTCACAAATTTAACATTTTCAGAAAACATGCGCAGCAACACTAAGACATTGATTAATATTACACACATAGTTTTCGGTTGTACTTCCTGGACGAGTGTATCGACAAGAAACACATGCTAGTTCTCACACACCATTCATTATCTAGTCTTTCTCCGCCTTTCTTACACTCTAACACACACACACAGTGAGTGTTTCACCCTCTTAGCATTTATTTGTCTGCCTCAGAGGGAGCTGTGAATGAGAAGATCCCTGCCAGCCTCTAATCGCGTATTGTTCCTGTTACAAAGCCATGTCAAGGCGCTACTAATTGTACATATATGAATTGGTAGCAAGGCCGTTATTGAACTTAGCAGCCTTATTCAGTGCAGTTGATTTAAATCACATTCAGCGCTAGAAAATGAATTATTTCTTCAAGTTGATCTTAAAGGATGTGAATAAGTGCTGACATCATTAAATGATTTTTTTGTACTTGTGATCACAAATTGACACAGTGGAGATTAAGCCTCTGTCTCTGTATATATCCAGAAGTGATGTCTTATGGTTGCCATATATCATTTCACAACCAAATTATATCCATTTTACAAAGGTAATTTGTCGTAATTTCAAATTACTTACTAATTATTACTAATTGTTTTTTCAAGTAATATCTTATCAAAGGTTGAGATTATAAAGCATTCACACCATACTACATGGTCAAATGTAGTCTTTCATCTTCTCCAAATCTCTGTGTCTCGCGAAATGACTGAACAGAAACTACATCTCCTAGGCAACGATCGGTGTTTCTTGATCAGCGTTGCTTCCCAGCTAAAGTACCACGCAGCTGCGTCTTTGTAATGTTGACTCGCAAATGAAGCATCAGGTCTCCCCGGCAACCACTGGATTATGTGTCACTTCGTGCCTTTTTCCAAGGCATCCCGTCAGTATTCCCATGACTGAAGGTTTTGATGACTGGTGCATTCACATCTGTGTCCGCAAGCGTGATTGAACTCGACTACCAGTGTTGAGTCATGAGACAGGAAGGGAAGTAGACACTTGTGGTCAGGACTGAGAAGTGAATCATGCTAATACAATATGTGTGTGCTTGTGACTTGTGCATGCATCTTAATGCATGTGTGTGCGTGGTGTCCAGTTCAGCAAGAAACAACTGAAGTTTTCTGTGTAGTGCTTGAACATTTGACCTTATCAAACAAGGTCAAGAGGGACACAAAGTGCAAGGAAGTACATTTTTGGATTCTCTTCTCTGCTGACTAGCCCTTTTCTGATATTTTAGATTCCTCCCTGCATTACTGACAGCCATCCTGACCAATCATCTGGCCTGGGTGCCCACCGTCATGCCCAATGGGCAGCCCCCAATCAAGATCTTCCTCGAGAAACACTCCTCCAAGAGCGTCGACATGCTGGCAAAGACGCACCCCTACAATCCCCTCTGGGCACAGCTAGGTGAGACAGACAAACACACAACGTACCTGTGTTTCCTCTGAAAGCACCCCGGTGTCTGGGGAGTCTGTAATAACACGTGTGTTTGCTCATCTTAGCTGAAGTCTGAATCACATCCTAACCTGCTATCATTAATCATTTTAGCTCTAAGACAAGTTAGAACTAGAGCATTTTCTCTATGTGCAACTCCATTAAGTCTTCAATGTTGATTTTTATGTGACTCTCATAGGTACAGTGAAATTCCTGTGGTTAGTTTTCTGTCATTTCACATTAAAGTAGCGATTTCAGGAAAATATGTTCAAATCTAGATGTAGTAATAATGCAGCAAAAAATTGGATTTCAACCAAATACCTTCCCCCATCTAGATGGCTGCACTGGTTGGCTAAGGAGAAATGGAAACATGACCAGTGGAGCATGTTGCATAAGTAGAAATCTTAAGATGGATTTCTGTGAAAATGATTTAGAGTTGATTTATCGACACATGTCAAGAATTGATGCCCTATAAATACACACGCATCTTAAAGAGTACGTTATGAAGTCAACACTTTCACCTCATTTGACACAGGAAGTGTATAGAAAGTGGGTTCATGGTGACACCTAGTGTTCATAGCTGAAAATTGCGTATGAGACCAACAATGTGTCAAATGAAAAAATTAATTAATAAAAACTGCACAGATGTTGTAATCTTGAAAAGCAGAACTGACTATGTTTAATTGATGACTGTTCAGAAATACCTTTAGCAGTTTGAGAATGTGATATTTGTGACTTTTCTCTCTCTCAAGTCTTTATATCCAACTTTACTTATCATGTAACTGGTACTCTATCTGAAGACCTGTTCACTTATGCTTGTGTTTGTTTTTTTTGATCATCTGTAGGCGACCTGTATGGGTCCATTGGCTCGCCGGTGCGGTTGTCGAGGACAGTGGTGGTTGGTCGCAGACAGGAGCTGGTCCAGAGACTCCTCTACGTCCTCACCTACTTCATCCGCTGCTCCGAGCTGCTGGAGACCCACATGCTGGACAGCGCTGAGGATGAGGCCATCGTCATGCCCGGCTCTCTCATCACCACCTCCCTAAGGAAGGGAGAGGTGGAAGAGTCGGACTACGTCCTGGTCACTGTCCACAAACCCAGTGGGGACTACTTGTCGCAAGGAGCCCACGGCCGGCAGTCTGAGGCAGATGACAGCAGCTACCCTTCAGACAACAGCCTCCAGAGCAGCACATACACAGACACAGAGGTGGAGCACGGCGCCGGAGACACACCAAAGGAAGAAGATGAGGAGGAGGAGGATGAGGAGGAAGATGAAGAGGACAGCAGTGAGAGTCAAGGGTCCAGGAGCAGTGTGCTTCAGACGGGACATAGCCAAGGTAACACCATTATCAGGACTACAGAAGCATCTGAACCTGGGGAGCTGCGTAGGGAGTCCAGCAGTCCACTGGCTACTGAGGCCCGTCTGGAGACGGTGCTGCGTGTTGGCTCAGCCTCCCCCAGGGAGCAGGTCTCTGTGCTGGATACAGAGACCAAGGGCGACCTGAAGCTTATCGTTCCATCCATACCCACATCAAGTTCATCCCCAACTCCTGTTGCCACAGAGGGTAAAAGCTGGGAGACTGGGATGGATGCAGGCACGGCAAACCAGCCCACCAGAGTGCTGCCTTCTCGGCCGTTGGGGATCCCTCTCGAGAAGAAACCTCCAGATAAGACCCAGGCTGCTGCGGTGCCAGTACCAGTTTTACCAGGAAACACAGCGGCAGGGCCCATGGCTTTGACAGAAGTGGATGAGCCTGCTACAAAGGTCACTTTCCTCATCGGAGACTCTATGTCGCCCGAATCGGACACAGAGAGCCGCGGGAGGAAGATGAAAGAAGAAATCAAAAAGCACAAGAAACACCTCAAGGACCTGCCTCCACAGCAACCGCAGCAGCTGCAGAGAGGAGCAGCTTCAACGACCAGCAACACCAGTTCATCAGAGGACCAAACCAATCAGACCAAGGCAGCTCCACCCCTGCAGAGGGTGTCCAGTAAGATGCCTCAGTGGAGCCAAAACTGTATGGACGATTTTGATGAGTATTTCAGCCTGGAGAACCCTGTGGAGACTAGGACTATAGACGATTTGGCCAAACGACAGGAGGCCAGCACCACGGACAGTATGCGCAAAGATTTGCTGGACCCTTCGGGAGTACTCCGGCCTGGTGAACTAAGGGGTCACAGGTTTCCTGGTGCAACCAGGGGTCAGGGTTTGGGTCTTTGTTTAGGTTCAGGTAGTGGAGTGTTAGGCTCCAGCACGAAGGGGGACACTTTGCTGGATGTCCAGAAGAGGTGCAGGTGTGGGTCGACAGATTCCTCCGACACCTGCTGCTGCCGGGGCTGTTCTGCTGAGCAGGACAAGGGTCTTCTGTTGTCGGTCCCTGTCCCCCAGGATGGAAGCAGCAGCAGCAAAGAGGACCAAAAGTGCAAAGCGGCGCCTGTCAATGATTGGGAGATACCGCGCAACGAGAGCTCAGACAGTGCACTGGGGGACAGTGAGAGCGAGGAGACGGAGGACTGGCAGGAGGAAGTGCTGGTACCCTTCCCTGGGTGAGCAGTGGACACACTCATTCATTCACAAAACACACACTTTCTCACTAACTTTCTCTTCCTGCTCACAAACAGTTAGCTGCATTGCTGTAGTTGCAAGTGCTTTAGTTGCAAGCAATCTCACTCATTAGTTGAAAACATAAAAACACATCATATGTTTTAATTTCTAGGTCAAAGTTGGTAGAGAACTACTCGAAGCCAACCATCGCCAATTTTGGCCGCTCTCTATTTGGAGGCTACTGCCCCACCTACGTGCCAGACTTTGTACTGCATGGGATGCCCAGCGATGAGAAGCTACGTCAGAGCCTTATGGCAGAATTAACCCATGCTGTTCAGGTAAGAGACCTTTAGTGCTTGGGTCTATTATTTAGGAGTCATTCTCATTGCCAGCACAGAATTTTAAGCATTGGTTGTGATTTTATTCCCGTTTTAGAGATTTAGAGTGTGATCACACTGAGAGCTGTTGTTTGTGTTTGTTATTTAAGAGTGTTAGTAAGATGTTGTAAAAATGATCAGATTGACTTTTAAGTACAGTAGTACAGTGTATTACATTACCCGGTTGGTTTTGGTTTTTAACCACTCTTTCTCAGGGTTTGTTAGGGTTATATATCTAAGGAAAAGAGTTTTGCAAATCTAAAATGATAATTGTGAATTATTTTCCTAATTCAGATATTTTCGTTTTTTACATATTTCACTGTAAAACAAGTAGTCTGAATATTACTCCTTATTAAGATTTGTCATTTACCTTTCTTAGGAGTTTCAGGCATGTGTTAACATGTGGTGGAATTCCTCTTTTCCTTTCGGTATGCTTCGCTGCTTCACATGACTGTTCTTGTCCTGGTTCAGCATCCAGTTCTGGATGAGCCCATAGCGGAGGCCGTCTGCATTATAGCAGACACCGATAAGTGGACGGTGCAGGTGGCCAGCAGCCAGAGACGAGCCACAGACGTCAACAAGCTGGGGAAGGAGGTCCTGGTGTCCAGCCTGGTCTCCAGCTTACTGCAGTCCACTCACCAGCTCTACAAACTTAACCTCTCTCCCAACTTTGTACGTTGCACCTCTCAGGCTCTCCGCCATAATGTCTGTACAATATTTTTATATTCAATACATCACCACTTTGATTCTTATGTTTTACCATCCACGTTTCTTTGTGTCTCTTCTTAGTGTATAATGCACCTTGAGGATCGCCTGCAGGAAATCTACTTCAAGAGTAAGATGCTTGCTGAGTATTTGAAGGGCCAGACGAGAGTCCATGTGAAAGAACTGGGCATGGTCTTAGGGTAAGCAGTAAACTTGTATTCTTAACTCACAGCTCCTGTGAAAATTCAAATTAGGGTTTTATTACCTAAATGCCCTCAAAAGTTCTGAGGGTTTTTTTTTCTGCACTCAGACTCATGTATCTGTTGTCTGCTTCTTCCATTTTAAGTAGGACACTTTTATTTTATTACATCCTGATCTTTGCTCTGGTATCTTTGCAGAATCGAATCCAGCGACCTTCCCCTTTTGGCTGCAGTTGCCAGCACTCACTCCCCCTACGTGGCCCAGATCCTGCTATGAGAAACTGTAATGGCACTGAGGTCCACAGCAGCGAGGAAAGCAGCCACTCTGGCCTGCAAAAAAACAAAACAAAAGGCCGTCCACGCTCTGCAGCTGAACCCCCGCCCCTCCGACGACATGGTTTCCTGACCCGGTCCGTGTGCCTGGACTAAGTGGGATCTTTGCTTGAGCTGAGCAGTGCACGTCTTTTTAAGGACCACAGCCACAGCCAGTGCCTCCCCTCACCGCCACCACTGCTGCTGAATTTGTTGCAATGCTGATGTTGCACCACAGGGGGGAACTAGAGACCACGGTCCCACAGGTGGAGCGAGGCCCTGCGGATGACTGAAGCTTCCCTCAAACGACCTTCTCCTGTTGTTTTTTGAATGTTTCTTTTTAAAACGGGACTCTTTTTATTTTCGGACACGAAAGCCAAAGACTTAATTTTCTTTTCTCCAGTTGAGAATGAAACTTTTAAGATATCTATAACAATGGATTTTCTTTCTTCTACTGCTTCTTTTTCTGTACAATCTTAAACCCAGTCGTACGCAGTGTCAGACTACAAGTTTAAAGGAAACAGATGGTCTTTTTTTTAACATTACTTTTAGGTAAATATCATTGAGAATATTATCAATCTCATGCCAATTATGTTTTTTTTTCTTTATCTTCATGTGTTTGTTTACAAGCCAAATTTCCCTGACTTATCTCAATGACGTCTTTTTTTTTCTTGTTTTGGTCAAACTGCAGCGCACACCTGACTCAAAAGCCTTTTTTCTGGCCATGATGGGGTGGGGGAGTTGGGGGGGGTTAATCGATGCTCTCTGTGATTTTTGGTTCTACAAACAGGTTTTTTTTAAATGGCTAAAAGTGGCTTTGACATTCTTATCAAAGGTACAACTCTACCTCAGATCTTCATATGGGCGGCGGATGCCTATAGAAAACCATGAGGTATACTTTTTAAGCTATTTTAATCAGAGGAATGTCAGCGTCAACTGTGTGCAGACTCTATGCTGTGTTCTTGGGTAAAAAAAAGGGAAGGCTGTCAAATTCTTTCGGATGATCGTTATAAAAAAAGAAGACAAAAAAACATATTTTTGCTCCAGAATGTCATTAGGGGAGGAGAAGGGTCCCTTTCTACTGTGGAAAAGCTAAAACAGGCATCACCTACATATATATTTTAAAAACCAAAATGCTGAAGTATTTTCACACTTTTATAGCTTCCCCACTTTGTACGATGTTTACGGCTTCGATGTTTGCTGCAGAGGGAGTAGAGGAACACAGTAGGCCTTACAGTGGATTAAAACATGTATCGGTTAACACTATTTTCATGTTTCTATGACGGTTATACTAACAAAAACACACAAAATGCAAAATACAAAATTATAGCAGCACACTTTTTTCCCCTCTTTTTGTTTTTCACTTTTTTTTTCCTTTTTCCATGACATGTATGGATAAATGATTTTGGTTGTTTTGCCATATAACCAGGGTGCGATTTGCCGAGCTCTCATAGCTTCTTGTTTTCTCTCCTGTGTAATGTGCAGCCAGGTGACGGGACATCATTTTATTCTTATTCTCGTTCTCGTTCTATGTTTTCTATGTTTGATGGCCGATAAAATGGGTTGAGTTAAACAAACAAACAAAAACTCCCCAGTGAGCGGCTGCAAACGCAGTCGAAAGCAGAGAAGTTTCAAATACATCCACACGTCCATACAAAGCTCTTTGATTGTACTGTGCTTTTAGCCTGGCAAATGTACCGGTACGGCAACAAAAGTGCAGGCAGAGGGGCAAAGTTCAGCTCAGCCAGCTCAGTACAAACTCACCTGAGTGGGTTTCTGGAGAGCAAATTTCCCAGATCTCATTCAAAGATCAGAAAGTGTCTCAGGCTTCTCAAACACTGCTCATAACAGAGCCTGTTTGCGGGCACATTATGTTGAACTACGCTAAAAATGGCCCGCATTGCTCGAAAAAGCAAGAAGGACTGGCAGCGTAACCCCGAGAAAAACATTTCTATAAACTCAAATCGCACCCTGTATATGACCCAAGTCTTAACAGAGATGTTTTGCTGGTAAAATCGATAAATATATATATATACATGCTTGTTACTGTATTGAAGATGCTCCGCTGTATCAGCCTACATTTTGTACAACCCAGCCATTATGTTTAAAAGGTATGAATTTATATCTGCTTTTCCCTCTTTGTACATAAATAAATTATTTAGTTGCCCGCGGTATGTGTAACGGTTCATGTAAACTTGTACATAGCCAAGTTTATTTCCATGTATTTGTACAGAATGTCTTTTAAGAATTGTCTTCTCAGATCATTTTCTGTTTTTTTCCCAATTTTATGGGAATGTTGTGCAATAAAGATGCCGATGTTAAGGACTCCTGCGTCTCTGGGAATGTTTTTCGGTCACAGAATCGACAGGAAAGTAAAGGGAAAAAGTAATCCTGGAAAAAAAGAAGTTAAATATTGGATGTGTGAATATGAAATGGCTCTCCCAGATCTGAAAACCAGACATCCAAGAGCTATAATTCAGATCCAGGAATTGATGAGGAGAGAAAGGGGAGGAAAAAAACTAAAACCCTGGTCGTCCTGCACTGACTGTGATTCTAGTATTAGAAAACTGTACAGTAGAGGCGACCACATGTTCTGCTTTTCAGCTTTCTGTGAAACTAGAAACGTTTTATTTTCCCTCCAGATTGTGCACATTTTGATTTTAAACGCAGAGTAGTCCATCCATTTTTATTTATCCATTGCTATTATGATTATTTTTAGTTAAACAGACTGGAAAGTAGCTCTAAATCAGTGCCCGCTCTGTACCCGAACAGCGCTTTTGTTTAGGTTGGTTTGACTTCCAGTGCTCGCCATCTGGATCACACATTTCTTTTTCTTTTTTTAAACCCACCTTTGAATTTACCACCCCGAAACAGGCGGTGGCTCCACCCCGGGGCCCTCCCTCTCGGCACGGGAGGCCAAACGAAACGAGCACACACGCCGCAGTTATGCAATGAAAGGAAGGAGTGTCCCAGCTGAGAGCAAATACACTGAAAAAAGTGCCTACTGTCAGTGAGAAGACACCTCTGAGGTCCCACTTCATTCAGGGAGAACAGCTGCTGTGTTTCACGGGGAGAGCACAGAACAAGCACTGGTTTAAATCTCAAATTTAGATCATGTTTCTGCAGCTTTATGAAATAATTTGAAAAAAAAAGTCACCTGAACCAGAGGAGGGAGATGCTGCCTTTAAGTGCGCCTCGGGAATATGAATATTCCGCAGTTTGAGCAGGAATCGTGCGTGGTGGCAGAAGCCAGGAGGAGGATCTATGCTGCATTGAAGGACTGCTTACAATGCTCGTAATCTCCAACACCAATGGTCTTTCGTGGCATTTAAGCTACCACAGATAACTTATATGAATACATATGCTTCCTGTGTCTTACAAACGAAAGACTGAATTCGTTAATTTGTTAATTGATTTAGCTGATATAGGCTGTTAAATGCTAAGTTTTATTTGTACTGCACTTTTCAAGCTGTGAGCAGGAAGCACTTTCCATAAACACCAGAAAGCAATCGGAAATGAAAGGAAAACCAGAAAGTTAAAATAGTGTAGAGAAAATGAAAATAGAACAAATAAGCTTTAAAATAAACTTAAAAGCTCAACAGAACTGTGAAAAGATTTTGTTTTTTAAAAAAGTACACAAATGGTGCT
>JAOXYL010000078.1:16603888-16615925 GCA_028564955.1 Terapon puta
AGCCAGCCATGCCATCCTAATAAAACAGTCACGGCCAGAATTTACAGTTTCATAGTTTTGCTAAGGTCGCTCTAAAAATGTAAAACCAGCCTCCCGCTTCCAACACTCGTCTGTCTATCAGAAATCGAATCAACCTCCAGCCCAGGATCATAATTTATAGCTGTCTGAAGCATCCTCAGCTCCATCCTCTTCATGTTAATTATCATTGAGTATAACATGTCAGACAGTGCCAAACCAGCTTTGGCTTTCAGGCTGATGAAGTAGCCGTGTGTGTGGTATGTTTGTGAATGTGTATGTTTGTGAATGTGTAATCTTGTATGTTTGCTGTTGAACTCATGTCTGTTTTTTTTTTCTCCTCCTCTGTCTCTCTTCCACTTCCTGTCTGTCTGAGCAGCTGCCTGCTGACCTCAATAAGATGCACCTAACGGACCACCCCCATCAGCAGGTGATGCACATGCCTCCCAGCCAATCGGGATGCAGCATCGCCAGCGACTCTGGGAGCAGCAGCCTGTCAGATATTTACCAGGTGGGCACCGCATGGCTTCTTTAAATCATTTAAATCATTCATCTTATTGGCTTTTCAAAGTCATCATATATTGATGGTCCCTTGAAGATCCAATTAATATATGAGAAGTTCCTCGACATCAGTGGAATCAGGTATTTGGAGGATCCAGGCTGTAGAAGTTTAAAGCTTCATCTGTTACTTCTTATCTCACAGTTTAGGCTTTGGAATATCATTTCATCCTTACAATCATTTTCTAAAAAAAGAGATTTTGAATGATTAAAAGGGAAGTATTTCTGTTTCCTGCTGCCATTATTTCCCAAAAAATTAAAACGCGCACAAATAATGAAGCCTGTCCAATCCAGTAACAAACCCATCTACTGTAGCCCCTTCACCGCCACGCTGCGACAACATCTGGTCCGTGGCATCCACGTTTTACCGATGGTGGATTCTCCCCGCCTTGATTTGCTCCAATTCTGTCTGTCTACCTGCAACATATCTGTCAACCCTCCACCCTCCCGCCTTTGTATCTCGCTAATTATCGCGCATCGGTCGTGCGTCCCGGTGATCGGTCTCCCTCTGTACTTCGTGCTGCGGATGAAAGGTCACATGCAGGAAATGAACCTAACCTTTCAAGCTTTGTCTGTACCTGTGCCACAGGTATAGGTTCTTTGAATATCAGCAAGGTAGGACGCCTGTTCTGCAGTTGCATTCGTGCAAAAAGTGTAAAATGTCTAGCGTAAGTTTAAAAGTATTATTTCCCGACCGAGAAATCTTTGTATTGTACTGTCTGCTCTTGTATCAGCCTTACCTTTACGTGACATTTCTGAGAATTCAGCAGCTTTGTGTGCCTCGGAATGAAATGCCTCTCTTGAGTGTAGGGTATTTAAATGGCTGTGAATCAATAATCCATAAAAGGGTACATGACAAGGCTGTCATCTCATCATTTTAATCCCCCCCGCTCTCCTAATCTCCCCTCTTTACACAGAAAGTCGTAACAAATCCAAGAACCTTTTTAGTATTACCTTTCAGCCCCGACTACTCCTCCTCCGCCGCTGTGTTTCGGCTCGCTGCTTCTCTTCACAAACCTTCACACCACAGTCTTCTTACATGTTTGTGTGTGTTTGCATGTAAAGGTTGGGAGGGACTCCATTTGACACCAGCTTGTTAGCATTGTTAGCATTCATCAGTGGAGCTGGCGAGGTCCATCAGGTGGAAACTAATGAGCTGGTTAATGAGCTTGTATGATCAATGGGAGCTGCTGGCCTCACAATTAACTGCCTAGTGTTTTTCAGTGTCAACAAAGCTAAGATCCCAATTTCAATTGTCGCTACTGTCTACAGGATTTATTTTACTCAGGTCAAAGGTGAGAAATTCCTACCACAGGTCAAGTGGAAGTACTTCATTCCAAAGCCCCCTTGTCAAGATATTTTGGAGGCTTTAGTCTCTGCTTGAAACGAATTGTATTAACTAATCATGTTACACATTTAACATGGATTCACACAACTTTAGACAATGTGAAAAAATAATAATGATTAGGAGGAAGTCATGTGAAAAGGACATATATATGTATATGCTAAGTGTCCTGGAAATTTCCTGCACTAATTACTTCAACGTTGATGACTGAATAATGAAATCCATTAGTTATCATGAGCAGAATTTCAAAGCCACCTGTGCTCCCAAAAGCAAACAGACTAAAATGTCATAATTCAGATATTTCATCCTCCACAGACCTGCCCACCCTCCGCGGGTTGTCTGCGAGCGTTTACAGATTGATGTAAGTCAGGTCAGCCCGGGTCAGACGTTTTAGCGCCTGAGACCTGGTCTCTTCATCCCACGATTAGGTATTAATCACGCAGATCCCGTCCCATCAGCCCGTCGCCGACCCGGCTCCGCGTTTGTTTACAGCTGTCTTAAAGTGTTGACCCTCCAGTCAGCTGGGGTCTTCGGCTGTCAATGCAACAGACTGTTTTTGCTTTTGGTTCCTCCCACTCCTTTTCTTTTCCCTCCGCTCTGCCTCACTTTCTTTGACCCAGTTCGCAGTCATTCGCTGCACCCACCTCCTCAACTTTTCAACCAGTCCGCCCCCTCCTGTTCTCTCATATTTGCCCTTTCCCTCTCCTGTCAGTCACCCTTCATTCTTCTATCATTATTCTATTTTTGCCTTTATTTCCCCTTCTTCTTTGCTCTCTCTCTTTTTTTTTTTTTACATATATATCCTGGACTTCTATGCATTCCTCTCTCATTTCCGTGTCCGTTATACTGTCACAGCACTATAAAATCTGGGGTTCTTGGGCAGATCTGATGTCCCTCGTCCCTGGGAAATATCCTCCCATCTCAAACTCGTCCTGAGACCGGGGGAATTGGACCGAAAGGGCACATCCTGCATTCTGAGCGAAATGGGCTCTCCAAAGCACCAAAAGATATGTCAGTGGCAGACTGTGAGAGGAGTGTTATCATCTCAGGACTGCGCCACTGTCCTTTCCCCACCACCTCTGTGCCTCCACGTTTTTCAACATAGTGAAAACTGATGGCCAGTTTTCGGCAAGAATTTAACAACCTCCTCAAGAGCCTCTTTCTGACAATATGGAGTTTTCTGTTTTGTTGGCGACTATCCTTTGGCCTTTGTCTCATTCTGCTAGCCTGATGAAAACATTAGACTGACTACTTGCAGGACAACCAGGCTGTTGTTGAGATACTTGCTTTGAGTCCTGGTTAATAAATATAGTATATTTATTATTTCTATAGAGTATTTATTGCGTATGTCATGTTCCTTTGTGCTGTTTTCCTTCTGCAGCTCCAGGTAGAAAGGATGCACATTTTGCTCACAAATCCAGTTCATGAAATAATTGCAGGTCGTTATGTCATTTGTTTCAAAGAAAATAAACTCGGCTTTCACATTCTTGGGAGTTTTTGGATGGGAAAGTTTTTTCATTTTAGCTTGTCTATTCTTGTCTTATCTATTAGGCCATAGTTAATGTAGGAACAGGACAGAGCTGAGCAGCTGGCGTGTTTTAAAAAGTCCTCTAAATAGCTTGTCCAACCTAATTTATGAAAACAAAAGTGGACCTGCGCCTGAACTCGGGATGGACTGTAAGCTTAATCCCCTTCCCTCAGAGAAACCTATAAAACCAGTTGGCCGGGCACCAAATCTCTGAAGAACCTCAGAGCTCGATTGCTTTGTCGGTTAAAGAGTCCATCTTCAGTGTGTAGGACAGGAAATTAACTTTTTTCCCCACCAGCTTCTACAGCTGATATCACAGAAGAATCTGTTAAATCAACAACAACCTGAGACGTGCAGGTAGATTGGTGCCTGTACGGTAACATCCCTGGGTCATCCTTGATTTGCTCGCTCGCTCTTTATTCTAAGATCAGCCATCATGTAGACAGAAGTGTTTATACACCTCTGTTAAAGAAAGAAAAGGCCTGAAAAAGTGAAAAATAACTTGACACTCACTGAAGTAATGATAAACAAAAATTTACTGAAAATTCATTCAGTTATTCATTCATCTTCATCATAAATTTCATGGACAAAAGCAGTTCCCAGTCCTCAGGATCTATATCAGTGCTACCGTCACCATCCAAAAATCAATTTAGTAGATAAATAAAGATAAGTTTGACGAACAGACGGGTGCCGGTTTTCTAGACGGTTAGGTTTCCTTTTTTTCGGCCTACCTGTAAGAGCTAACAGATGGCCTGCAGTGCTGCCGCTACCACTGGAGATCTCCTCTTTTCACCTCGCGGTTGATGGTTCAATTCCCACCTGACCCGAAAGCCTGTATGCCCCCTTAGAGCCACACTCTGCCAACCATCTGTCCGCCCTGCACGGGGGGTGGGTGGGGGAATGTGGTGGAATATGAATTATTACGGCTGGATTTAAATATTTGGCAGTTCGCCTCTGTTTTTCCAGTTTGGGTCTTGTTGTTGGGGTCTTAGCTCAGGGTCACAGGCGCAGCTGCTCATCCCAAGGTTATTCTTCATGTGCTATGTGGATGATACATCAATGAAATATCCCTAATAGAAAGAGCCTATATACCGTTTAATTCCATTATGGGTATACAAGTCATCAGAAACAGAAATCATAGAAATTATTTGATAAATAAAAATTTCCACTTTGGATCTGCCCACTTTTTAATTTTCTCTGAATCTCTTTGAGTGAGACTAGTTTTTGTGCTGCTCTGCGTTGACTTGTGCTCTTTTCATTTCTCCATATTTTAATTAAAGTGAGCACCATGTGCCAACATCTTGTAATGGTACCGAACACCCTTAAGCTTAATTTTAGTGTGCTCTGAATCAAATCTCTGGCATGTCGCCATATTGTGCTGCCACATTCTTAAACTGGTGCGCTCTTTCAAGGCCTGTGAACTGTCTGTCATGGTACACATCGCCGTTTCAGCACCCATTTCTAGGTCACATTATAACTGGACTTAAAGCTTGGGATAGCCCCTTTTGAGGCAAGCAAGTTTAATCCACTGGCCACTGAAGCCCTATCTAAAACTATTTCATGTCCTCAAAATCCATAAGATGCAGTTTTTCATAGTTGATCCTGAAAAAAACTACATTTCTTTACCTTTTTCATGAATTCAAGTCAATGTTAAGACCTCATCCTGCTTTTTTTTGCACTGTTACCAACCACCTTCTCCACGGTCTTTTGCTGCAGGCCACAGAGAGCGAGCTGGGAGATGTGGACCTGTCCGGACTCCCAGAAGCTGCGGTGGACAGCGAAGAGGAGGAGGAGGAAGACGAGGACCTGGAGAGAGCTTCGGACACTCTCCTGGGCCGAGACCTGGTCCGCGAGTGTCTGGAAAAAGACCCGGCCGACCGCAACGATGACGACATCGGTCAGTCTGACTGCGCTGCTCCTCACAAAGTGTTT
Organism: Terapon puta; assembly: GCA_028564955.1. Taxonomy (NCBI): domain Eukaryota; kingdom Metazoa; phylum Chordata; class Actinopteri; order Centrarchiformes; family Terapontidae; genus Terapon; species Terapon puta. Next base: position 16,609,267 of record JAOXYL010000078.1, read on the forward strand.
TTATGTCTGCGTGTCTAAATGCCATTCCAATCAAACTCACTTAATTGCAATGAAATGAGGCGCTTACACAGTATGTGCCCGCGCGTCACACTCGAGGACTCGGAGTTGCTATTTTTAGACTCCATCTATACGAGATAAAGCCCTCACAGACACCATCTATCATTCAGTAAGCACGGGGGAGGTACACAAATGCCCCTCTCACAAAAAGACCCCTCACAGCGGTCTCTAAACACCAGTGCCCTTCCAGCGTGTATTTTTAAGCAGGCAATCAGAGAGACGACCTCATTAGCGGGACCCAGTAGGGTCCTGGAGGAGAAGGTGACCACATCAGAGAGCTGAGGGGAGCAGTAAAGACCCGGCCCGCTGTGCGCCTGCTGGGGGAATGGCCTTCTCGTGGCCTTCACCGCTGACTGGATGCTTTCAGCTCATTCAGAGAAAAAGAGTGTTGAGGGGAGGACGTGTCTAACCCGGGCACAAAGTAAAGATAAATGAATGCGTTTTATTCAGTAGTAAAGTTCACCTGAGTTCAGCTTTGCAAATTTGAGGCATTTGGATTCGGCAGCACAAGTGAAAGCAAATGTTTAAACATGGATGATTGTCATTTCGACTCTATGTAATATTATAGCTTTTTTTTATTAGATTTTACTATAATTGTTTGTTATTACATAGATTTTCGCAATTCAATCAGAGTTGTTTGATGGGGTTGCATGATGGTTAAAAACAGTCATGCAGAAAAAAAATCAATATGTGAAATTAGTTTTTTTTTTTTTCTTCTATCCTTTTCTGATGTTTGTGTCTCTTCTGGCCTTAAATTATACAATCTTTGAAAGGAAGAAGCAGCCCTTGGTTAAACTGCACACAACCTCTAACCAAGTACCAAGTGATGATACAAGGTCATATAAAGACAAAGCTTTGTTTTAAGGTACCATAAGCACAAGCATTACAACCTTACAACTAATATAGACTATGTTAAATGAATAACATTGAGTGGTTTTACATGGTCAAATAAGACAAGATGAGATCTGTTCTGCTTCATCAGGATCATTTCCACTCATAGTAATCAACATAAAGTGAATACAAACTTTGTGACTTTCTCCTGTGACACACTTCCAGCCATCTGGCTCTTCAAACTACAAACACAAAGGATTGCTTAAAATGCTGCGACTGTCCAACCCAGGTTTTTTTTTTTTCATTTCTTTTCTTTTTTTTTAAAGACCAAAGGAAAAGGGGGGAATGTGACCAAGAGGAAGAGAGGAAATGAACGGGCCGATAACAGCGGGGGGAATAAAAGGGAGCTACTGCGCCCGGCTGCATGGCGTGCAGGTTGAAGCTAGGTCACTCTGTTCTCAGCCGCGGCGCAAAGGAAGTAGACGGGAGATCAGCAGGGAAGGAACAGGGTGTGAAAGTTTCTCTTTAGGCAAGAAAATCTGAAGCACTGATAGTATGGAGGTTAATGGCCATATGGTTATCGGCTTGCAGCCACTGGATGAAAACAGTTAGGATCTCCTGTGATATATAGATATGTAGATTACTGTGATGTTTGATGTCTGAAAGGCTCCAGGTTGTGTGAATTTGAAGGAAGACAGAGACGAAAATACATATGTGAGATGAAAAAGGTCATGTTTCGCTGATGAGCCGCTCTTCGTGAAATCCTTCAGACTGCAATCTATGTTTTCTAAAATTTTTCTTTGTGCTCGGATCGCAAGCCGGTCGGGTGATGTATGTGAGAAATGTTTTCTTGTAGAAGGGACCATTTAAAAGTCCATAGTTTGGCTTTGAAATGCCGCCCCGTTCTTCACTGGGAAAAATCAATGGGCGCTCTACCCGCACGCCGTAGAAGTATCGCTATGGATACGCGAGTCGCATCAATACATGCTCCGCAAATGTTTCACCCGAGTTTTCTCTTAAATTGCTCTCTCCCCTCCCTTGCTTTCATTTTTGTGTCAAATAGAGCAACTACTGGAGTTCATGCACCAGCTGCCCGCCTTTGCCAACATGACCATGTCGGTGCGCAGAGACCTGTGCAGCGTCATGGTGTTTGAGGTGGTGGAGCAGGCCGGCACGGTCATACTGCACAACAAACAGGAGGTATGAATGAACTGACAACACACACACAGAAAGCCTGAGAAAGTTTTGCAATGAAGTAGAAGTATTCAAATGATTTCTTGTGCAATAATTAGATATTTATCGTGTGCGTTCTTTTTGCTGGATGTATTAACTAACAGGGTAATTATTTTTTATTATATCTGGTTCATTAACACAATCACACTGAATTCTCAAGACTATTAAGTGTTTCAGTCTGAAATTATATATGTTTGCTGGCTTACTGATTCTTAATTGAGTTGTTAAGATTTTTTAACTGTAATTATGACTAATTTGCCTGCAGAACACTGAGTCTGGGCACAAGCATGGGGAGTTTGGTTCAACATGCAAAAGTCTGTAAAATGGAAAAATAAAATGGGATGGGGGGATTTGGGGAGGAGGGGCAGTACATGGACTCTCACACATCCCCACCATCGCCATCTCACAGTCTATTCAAACCTAATCCACACACAGGAACTGGTATGTGCTAAGTCACTGCAGAGTAAAAGCCCCGTCAATCACCTGAGCCGCTACACGGCTAATTAATTAAGTTACATGCCTGAAAAACAGGAGCTCTGTCATGGCTGTTTGGTTACACGCAGCAGCATTAGAACCGACAGGGTGATAAATGGCAATGAACTGCCAGACGCCGAGCTCCAGGAGGATTGGAATCTGCAACAGGATAAAACACACGCACACACACACACACACACATATATATGTATATCTGTGCGCACGAATAGGCCATGTGCATCGTCTGTGCTTCCGTACAGTCTGTGCCGAGTCTGCCGGTTGATGGACAGGTCTCCTCCACTCTGTTTGTCTCTCTGTGGACTCGCGTTGAAGGTCAAAGAGAGGCACTCGGCTCCTCTCACAAATGAACCCAACTCTGCTAAGTGAGCGAGAGAAGGAAAGGGAAAAAATAAAACGAGTCTTAAGTGGTCTAACAGAAGCGGAAAAAAAAAAAGAGAGAGAGGTAAAGTGCTTCAGAGGAAAGAAGGGAAGAGAAAGTGGAAGTAGAGCGAGCAAACAAGGGACCTTCAGAGTTACACTGAGGAGTTAAATCAGCTAAAGCTCCTTAACTTGCCTTTATATTTTTAGAATAGGAACTTGACAAATGATAGTTTACCCGTGTTTGCCACCTCCCATAAATATTCATGACAGCAATTCACACCATATACATGCTGTGAGGAGTGTTAAATATGTGCAAACTTTTTGAAAAAAACGGCCTCACAAGGACTTTTGTGCTCAATTTATAAATGTGGTTTATTACCTTACCTCACCTTACTCATTACCATTTCATCATGGCTGAGAAATAAGGAGGGCGAGAGGCTGAGAGAAAGAGCAGCTGACGGGAAGAGAAAGTGAGAGGCACTGAGAGAATTGGAGATTTGCTGGGTGAGGAACAGCGCGAGAATGAAAAGGCAATGAGGAGGAAATATCAGTTAGAGTTGCGGAGGGAGCCCCGGGCTCGTCGGCCCTCCCTCCATCTGCTCGCACCGGGGATGAATGGCTTGTTATATTATGCCTGCTAGCATTTCCGTTTTCAAAAGCCACCACTGGAGACACAATACCTCTTCACCACCGCACTCACACCTCACACAAAGCACATAATGCTCACAATATACTAAATGTCAGTGGGTGTTATAGAGCCACTTTAGCAGTTATTCTAATGCAGCGGTGCAGTGATAGGCAGTGTGCTCTTTTTGAAATCCAACAATTTGAGATGAAGCTGTGTCAAGTGACTCTCGTAGTGTGAATCATTATGTTTATTTTTCATTGTGCGTTTGACGTTGTTGTGTCATGTGCTGGCGAAGTTATATCATGTGCCCCTAAAACAGATTCAGCACACCAACACCTTAAGTGCACATGGATGTACTAATATTTGATAAGCTGTTGAAGAGAGCCTGATTTGAAGGTAGCATTTCTTCCTTCCTTCCTTCCTTCTGCAGTTGGACCTGTGGTATGTCATCCTCAATGGGGCGGTGGAGATCAGCCACCCAGAGGGCAGAGTGGAGACACTTTGCATGGGCAACAGCTTTGGCATCTCGCCCTCGCTGGACAAACAGTACATGAGCGGAGAAGTTCGCACCAAAGGGGACGACTGCCAGGTAAAGAAAAAAAAAACATTGTTGAGCTGCTCAAGGATAAGATGTACACTTTTAGCCTCAATATGATCATTAACTAAAGCAATGTTTGACAACCTGTTGCTTTTCGGTTTACTAAAAAACATCTTTGCTTGCATTGACACGAGTCAAGGTCCAACAAGAAGTAAAGTTTAATTAATTTATTTATTTGTCTAGTTATTGCTATTGTTAGCAGAACAGCCGTAGATTAATAATTACAAATAATTTATTCTGATAACCATGTTTTACTATATATTACCAAGAGTGTTTTTTCAATGTTTACGCAACTGCATCACATAATTTTTTATGTAATTTGTGTTATGTGGAGGGTTCTTCCTCTTTGATACTGCATATCTTTACTTCATTATGTAAAATGTGTGTATGAGTGCTAGAACTGCAAAGTTAAGTTTTTCTTCCCTTGTCTGCAGTGTAGATGTTTGTGACTATGCCCAGATAATGGCACATTTGAATGAAGACATTTCACCTTTTTTTTTCCTCATGTATTATAAATCTTTACATTTGTAAGATTGTGATTGCATTACTTGTAGTGTTCCTTTTAAAATCCCAGTTCCAACCCATGCTTACATTTCTCAGAAAATGCTAATGGCATTGCAGTAGTCTCAGAGAAAGACACGATATAGAGATGGGATGTGATGGGTTGTACTTTGTGGTCCATGCTAGACTAAGTTCAGCCCCTCTCTTCACACTGCCCAGTTCCTCCACTGCAAACAGCATTTCCTGTCTTCAGACGCACAGGAAGTTTCAGTGGTATGGCTCAGCGAGGCAAATGCAGAAATTGATGATTTAGAGAGGGGACGCTCAGAGAGTGACAGCACTGTAGCGTAGTGGCCGGCCATTTCTTGGCACTTTCTGTTCCTGTATATACGATGGGAAATTAGCTGTGTCAGACCGAAGTGAAGGATGCTTCTGCGAAATGGCTAGATGAGAGGATTTGGGACCATTTTAGGTACTTATATTGAGGCTTATTTGATTGAGTTCAGTTAGTGGGAGGACTCGTGTTGCTGGACCTTCCTTCCTCCATCCCTCCCATGCCTCTCTCTGCCCGTCCTCATGCCTCCTCTTTGCTGTTGTGTGAGTACCCGACCGTGGTGCCGAGCAGTGTTTTGCTCTTCTACAAGTTCACCCGCTGTCCCCATGTCGTCCTCGACCAGTTCGTCTGCATCGCCCAGGAGGACTACTGGCGCATCCTCAACCATGTGGAGAAGAACACGCACAAGGTGGAAGAGGAGGGGGAGATTGTGATGGTGAAGGAGCACCGCGAGCTCGACCGCAGCGGCACCCGCAAGGGACACATCGTCATCAAGGTTAGTGATTCTAAGAACGAGTTCAACGGGTTCGAGAAAGCTTTTTGCCGCTCTGGAGTGTCTTCTGAAGTTCTTCTCGTCCCCAAGGTTTCTGTTCCGTATCTGACCCCGAGCCTCTGACTGATATCAACAAAAGTGGCATATTATAAGCATCTTTGCAAAATACAAATGTGGCGTGGATGGAAAAAGTAGGGATGCTGCTTAAACTGGTTCCATATAGAAATACGTTTAACCTTCTTCGAGAGCGTATCCTAAACAAGACGAGACATGTTTAAGGCCCAAGGTTAAGCTGCATGCCAACAAGCTATTAAGCATGTTTAATCACACCCTAAGCGTTGGATAGCGCGACTAACTTGACTCAGATCATCATCAGTTATCACCATTTTTTAGTTTTTTATTTTGTTATTTACTCCGTTCTCTGAAATGCCACGGAAATGCCACCTCACTGTAAATCTACCGAGCCCTCGCGTACAGTATCTCGCAAAAACATCAATGCAACCGCGCGGGTTCGTGTTCTTACTTGATCGTTCAGCGGCACCGTTGGCGCTATTAGTGTTTGCCGGAGCATTTTCTGGTGCGCTACATTGCAAAGCGCTCCAAGGCCTTTTGATCCTCCTCCCGACCCTCCAGAGGCAGCCGGGTATCGATCGGATAATGGGCCTGAATGATTCTCTTGGCCACCGCTCCGACGAGGGCTGCTGGCTCCGAAACACATCCAGTGGAGATGAGTCAATTCACAAGTGTTAGCATTTCCGCTTCTGTTTTTGGCTTTGTTCTTTTCGTGTTGGAACAAAAGTGGATGGCTTTCGAGTTTCTGTTCCCTGTCGAATGAATCGTTTCCCTCAGAAACCTCTGCTCTGATAACATTAAGAAACCGGCTGAAAGCAGAAAAGGAGGGTTTATGTGTCTGCATAGCCCCTAATTACAAATGCCAGTGAAAGAGATCCAGTGATACATTTTGTCCCAAGGAATACATTTAGATTTGGTCTCATGCAGATCCAGAAAGAAATGCAAGACCTCAGCAACAAAAGCTTGAGTGTGCTATTGTAAAAGTGTTATTCTGTGTGTGTGTGTGTGTGTGTGTGTGTGTGTGTGTGTGTGTGTGTGTGTGTGTGTGTGTGTGTGT